>BSQZ01000079.1:392500-790000 GCA_033239005.1 Lamellibrachia satsuma | reverse complement strand
GTGACAATTTACTATTGCATTGAGGCACGTCATTATATGTTCTTTTATGTATAAAGTTATTTCTTATTATGTTTGATTGTATTAACCTTCTGCATTCGTTTGAACTGTTTAACGTGTTATATGTATCTATGTAGACCAGTACAGTGTTGTGTGGCCATTTGGTTGCATAAATAAAACCTTTGTTTGGTTCCCGTATGATTGAATCTGAAACCGATTTGTCAGATCTAAAATATTGAACTGTTTTGGTAACATGTTGGATACAGTTGACTTTCTCGGTAGCCTCATCATGACTAATTGGAAAATTATTTTCAATAATCTTTATAAAAAAATTCGTTGAGTAATTTATAACGTTCATTGCAAGTGTGGTTTACTTTATACAACTCGTAAGCAAAGTGGGGTTAACAGAGCAATCAGAAACAACGAAATCAACTCAAATACGCCCCGGTTTTGATAAGGCCTAAACAATTCCCTCAAAATAATATAACTGTTTACACCTATATGTTTACAACTATATACTTCTGTTGATTTCCAAAGGAAGGACAATTTTCAGTGAGAATGATGTCGCTGTATGTTTGCAGAGACGGCCTCACAGCGAGTTGTGCGGTCGTTGTATCTATGTGTCTAGTACTACAGGCGAGCTGTGCAAGAACTGTACATTTTGTCATAAAAGCATGACATTTGGCACACTGCCAGAATTTGCAGTCCTAAATATTTTTAAATATAGAGCCATTGCGAAAATGTTACGTCTCGACAGTGGCGGCCATTCTAACTCTAACATTTTCGAAAGCATTCTTTCATCAATATCTTCACTAGATAGCGTAACAAATGTGCTCATGGATTACACTGATGCCATTATAAACAACACAAGACATACACAGTAATCCTTAATATGCAAATTAATGCTGTTGTTAACGGGAAACCTATGCGATGAACTAGTGTCCCGTCCAGGAGAGTCAGTATAACTGCATTCTAAGTTGCTTCGCACATTAGAAACCAGGTTTAAGCACTGGCCATTATAAGCCTTCATGGCATCCAAAGGCGTAATGCCTGAGGAATTACTTTACCCACCTACCTACCATTGTCCAGATAATATTGGTAGGGATACAATCAGGAGGAAAAGCTAACTTATATGAAGCGTACATTGCTAAACTTTTAGTACGTGTCACGCGCGACTGCATTACTAATAAAAATGTCCTTTCCGTGGTTGTGCGACTGGGTCAACGAACATACCATGACTCGTGCAACTCATGTGCACACCGCTGTGTTCGTTAATCCATGTTCATAATATAAGACATTTTGAAATTCAAGCTTATTGCACAAAAAAACAGAGCAGCTGAGATTGCATATGCATTGGATCAGATCACATTACGAGAAGCAGTTTCACAACGAAAAGAATCAGATACAGTACACAGATATACGTGGCTGATTTCTTAGCATAATTATGCTGGCAGATTAAAAAAGTACTATCAGTCAGTGTCAAACAGAAGGCCAACATTTCTAGAATCCATAAAGCAGAAATTACGTTTGGCTCGTTTGGTTATTTCTATTATACAAATAAAAAAAAATTATTACAATATTTTATACCCTTAAATTCTAATTTGGAACATCAACCCATGTTCAGTACATGTAATTTCTCTACAATGAAGTCATTTATCTTGTTGGATTGATGGTGATATTATTTTTTTATAAATGTGGGGCTATATGACACACTAAGCCACAATACGATTTTTGTGATACAATATTATATTGTAAAAAACTAAAAAAACTCGGTCGGTAAAGCATGTTTCTTTGGTGTCGATGAACAAAAGACTTCTTTATGGTATCAGCATATGGCACCATCTTCACGAAATCAAACATCCTTTGATATGTGAGTTCACTGTTTGCCGCAGTGTACTTCTGCAATTCTGGCTCCTGCAATAGGTCAGTCATGTAAGAAAGATAATTCTTTCTGCCATCACAATTTGTGATCACTATACATTGAATGTATGCATATCCTGCCTGTGACACATTGGAAGAATGTTTTCAATATTTGGAATTAATGTAAAGGATATACAGTGGAACCCCTCATTGAAAGTCACCTACTTAATCAAAAGGGATGGTCGTAAAAGTGCGGTGTTCTGCCATCAGAGATTTGACCACTTCTAAGCATGGGTCTATATTGTAGACATAGCCAAATGTTACCATAACTACATATATAATATATATGGTTAGTAAGGTAGTATTTGGTAACATTGTTCAAAGTATGGTTGTTAGTTTGCTAAATAAGTTGACCATTATATACAGCATTGTTGTGCTATTGACCCTCGTCATTTGAGTTTTACAAACTTCATACTGCCAGAATACTTATATCCACTGTTTTCATTGTAATATTCAGTCTAATTTCCGGTGCCTCTTTCTTAATTTACTATACAACTATTGTTCACTTGTGTCTTGAAGGAAAAATGTGCAGCAAGTGGCAGGATGTTTCCACAGTACATCAACTGAAGATTTCCCTCGACAAGCGTTAGCCACGAAAGTTTAGCTAGGCAACTGTGTTGTTCTTTGTTAAAGATGCAAATCAGTAGATGTAAGTACATGTTTTGGTTATGGCAATGGCTGTGTACACTATAAAAACATCTGATGGGAATTTGTCTGTGTGTCTACTCATGAGAAGTTACAAACTTCATAAATTTGACTGTTTCATCTCTTTCAATATGCTTATGCTTCGCAATATGAAAAAAAATATTCATTCATGATATTTCTACCACACAATGTTAGAACGCCAGACTCGGCTGAGGGAACCCGTGTTCAAATCCAATTGCTGCCGTATCAAAGCTTTGAAAAAAAATTTTCCTCAACACTACCACAGTTCACTCAGTTGTAAATGAGTACCCAGGTACAGACAAGTGTGGAAATGTGAACGAAAAATCTTCGCACAGTAATTGCAGCATTGCTGAATGCTTCCCAGAGAAGTTCAAAAGGTGTTGGAATGAACAGGTCAGCCAGGGGGTGAACTGTTAAGCACGTTGAACAATCCCAAGGAGTGGATACAGTGCTGTGTAAACATAAACATACCTTTACTTGAGGTCTTTTTACAGGTGGTGCGGCAGCCAGGAACAATTTTGGTGGACCAAGAGTGAACAATATCAAGGGTCACTTCAATCGGATTGCGCTTGCCTATCCCCACTTTGTGTGTTGATACAGGTTGGTGTCATAAGTAGACATAACCACCTTGGAATCAAGCCATTCATGATTCTCTTGCAAATTCATTGGATTATGAGTGGAACAGACATTGCAAAAACTGTAACGATGAATTATATGGGAGGGGAGAATGTCACATTAGATTAAGAAAGTATCTTTTACAGTTTTCCTAATAAATCAGTATTAGCGCCGAGTGGTAATGGCTTTTGTTTTGGTAACCAGCTTTATTTGTTTAATGTTGTTATTTATTCTTTCCCTGTACATCCTTCTTGTCAAAGGATATTTGATTTTTATGAGCATGCTGTAGTCAAGAAGAGTACGTCATTTATATGAGTACAACCATATGGTAAAATGCATATTGCATATATATGAGAGATTGATTTTGTAATTTTCCTCAGCAGAATACCAAAGTGTGGGTGTGCGAACTGTTTGATTGACGCAGATCTACAGATCTGTGTAACTTGTGTGTTTGTGTGAGACAGGTTGAAGGACTCTGCACGCTGCCAATTTTCGTGGACTAACCCGTGTCTGATGGATTTGATAGATCAGGTGGTCCTCAATTACAAGGTGCTCAACACTGGCCAGGAGAACTGTAACAGGATGGTGGCCGCCACTTTCAAGTCCACTATCTGTGTCACTATACTGTGTTATATCCGTCCAAAATAATTTGTTAGTTAAACTGTTCCTTTATTAACCATGACATAACCAGGATTCATGTAAACACTTGTTCATATTGTGCTCTTTGTGGAATGTAGTATCATTCATTCAGCTTCTGCAGAGGAAATGTATCAAACCGGTAGAAATGTGCAAAGACTTCACTTCACATATTACTGTTCTGTTGTAGGTACAGGACATGGTTCAAGTGACACGCTATGACACGGTTGGGTCATTATATATTCCTGGGTGGTAACAACAGATTGATATGCTACGTAGGTAGGTGGTGTAAGACTTTGAAAAGGGCAGGCAAAAAGCGCGCTGCCCCTCTTGAGGTGCGATGCTATAGAAGGTTGTTGGTTATTAGCTGGATTGAAAAGAAATGACTAGTAATAAGTAAAATCAAAAACAATTGTTGACTATTGAGAACAGTGATGACAAGAAAGCTTGGGTACTTTGGCCACTTTACAAGGAAGAAGATGTTTGATTTTAGCAGGTATGGTGCTAGAGGATGCAGAAAGTCCGTTGTGTGGACGAGAATCTGAGGACAAGGCTGAATGGATCAGAATCCACCAAAGCTTCCCAGGCCCGGAGACAGTGGTGGTCAACAAGGACTCTCATCACGGCCACACAGTTAATATAAGCTGGTGTACTGACAGGACAGTACTTGGTGTAATTCTGGTATCGAGATTAAAAAAGGCAGCCATAATTATTATCTTTATGATGACATAGAAAACAAAATAAAACCTTTTTAAAATTTAATCACCACCCCCGGGGGCCCATTATTGACGGTTCCCCATCTGACCCTCCATGTTCGTCAGAAGGGGCTCCTGGGTCACCTTGTAGAGTTTCATCTAGATTGGCCCACAAATTCACGTCCGTGAATAGGACACAACTGACAGACTAACATAAACTTCTTTATATGTTAGATAGAGTACACAGAATATGTGTATGCAGACATTGAAAACTAAAGCTGATTGAGTGTTGTTGTTTCTGCATCCTACCTACAGACATGCAGAAGTTCCCGCTGCGTATAAAGGAGATATACCATAGTAGGGACCGTGTCACAGCCCTCAGTGTCTATCTCGCCCCCACAACGGGTGAGTCTCCCTGCTTGCTACATTTGACTAGAATGTTAGAGCTAAAAGTTATAAATACTGACTAATTCATAGAAACTACACTTAAGACTAATGTCTCATTTAGATGTGTTGATTATATCTGTGAAGCAGGGCTGTTTTGGTATTGTACATTGCTTGACTGTTTTCAGCCCTGAGTGGGAAATGTATTGAGATAGCCTACTGGACAATTTCGGGAGCTGCGCAGGTGATCCAGCAGCAACCAGACTCAGTTGGACAGGGCCACAGCTCTTCCAGACGTTCCCTGTACAAACCAGTCCCATCACCAAGATGATGTTGTCAACAAAGCATCTCATCTCTGGTAGGTCCAATTCTCAAGTATATTTCTTTGGAAAATATTCAAATATACCTGGAAAAGCTTTATTTCATGATGGTGACCATGTCACGTTTATGGGTTGATTTTTAGTGGGCCATCAATTACACATACTGTGACATCCACAGTTATATAAAATATACAAGTAAAAACGTGGTGTTCTTTTCAAGTAATCCAAACTGAAGCATTGATTATGATCATATCAGCTTTTGTCTGATACGACGCGGCTTATCACTATCAGGTCCTTGAATAATGAAAAGTTAATTACTGTAGCTCACTGCTGTGTTTGCAGTGTGCTCTGAGTACAACCATGTACATACGTAAAACGTGACCTGATTCCTTGCCATGATCAGCGCACAGCCCGGCTCAGTGGCCTTCGCATCATTCAAGGTTATCTCCATAGAGAGGGTGGAACCACACCTTTAGTATATCCCCAGTAACAACTTTGGTAAGTCACATTGACAGGATCTAGAATTACAAGAATTAGATATTTCAGTAAATTAGATTATATATTAAGTTGCGTAACAATTTTTTTATTGGACAACTGGGCACCCCTTTTTTGTGAAACTGGACCCGCCCATTATGAGAAGAAGAATGTTGTTATCTAGGAAAAGAAATAAAATTCACATTCGAGGAGCCACCTAAAAATTTGCAGTTAATCAAGTTACTGAACCAGCAAATTACATTGTTCACTGATGTTATAATAACTTACTATCAAATATCCATAATTCAATTATACGCTTTCATCTGCAAAGACAGCCGAAAATCAAATTCGGTAATTGGACAACTTGCAGACATTCTGTGTGTAATGCAGTAGCAGAACAATATCCAGGAGATACTTCTGAAGAGATATTGTCTCATAAACAGTTTTTTCTGGAATATTGTCCGTGGAGTTAATGATGAGATATTGTCCAGATAATATTGGTAGGTATACAATCAGAGAGATGCTAACGTATATGAATTGTACATTGTTAAATTTTTACTACGTGTCACGCCACTGCATTATTAGCAAAAATCCTTTCCGTGGTTGTGCGACTGGGTCAGCGAACATACAATGACTCGTGCAACTCTTCTGCTCACCGCCGCTTTCGGGGCATTGTTTTTTGGAATTACATGCATCCTGGTTATATGGTTATATTGAGTAGGATAACTTATTACTATTTTCTGAATTGTATCACATGTAAACAAAGGAAAGAGGCATTTGTTTTAATTTTACAATGACACTAAACATTCAAACACTACCACACCCAGTCACTGTGGAAATACGTGCATATAAGATTTTTATAACATTTCACCAATTTATGAATTGGAAGGTATATTTTATATGCTAACTACATTTTTACTTGACAACTGTTATAGCCTGTGTACTATCATAATATTTGCATGTGTTTATATATGTATTATTATTCAGGCAATGTTTGTATGCATGGTTAGAGGTTTAACATTCAACTTGTTGCTGCGTTCGATCAGAATCGTCCAGGCATGACGTATCTTTGATGTCCTCGGCAGTCAAAAGAACACAATGCCATGGTTGGGCAACCTAAACTGACTTTGCCATATACTGTCAGGGCGATCAAACATGACAGAACTAAAATCACGGGGGAAGGAGTTGTAGACCGAACTGCCCCAGGTATATGGGTAGCTGTCTTGCCCCAGGGTGCACCAATATGGCTTTTTGGGGTATTTTTACTGCTGCATATGTTCATCCTTTTATGGTCGTCGGCACACTGCTTCAAATGTCCATCCTATCATTCCATTATTATTCAACATATGTGTAATATAGATGTAATGTTTGGTCGAGTTAGAATTATATATATTTATGGGATGGAAGCATTTGTTAATTCAGACAGAAAAGGAAGCATTTAACTAGACAGGTTTTCTTACACCTACGTGTAACAAGATATTTGTAAATTTTGTTTTTTAACATATTCACATGGCCTGCATTAACAGAAACTGTAGAAAATTTTTCCTATTCATTTATTGGCCTCTAGGAGGATGAAATGACGACGTCTGTTAATATCATTACAGACACAATGGGTCAACTGTAGACTCCATCTCTCGTGAGTAGGACATCACCACGAAGAAGTGAGTTGGTTGTTGTGCATCCATCAGCTGAGATTTTCCCAGAAGCATATGGTAAGTGAGCAAGGAATATATATTTAGATTTCGTTAGTTTATTCTGTTCTGTGATCATGTGCTGGAGATTCCTTAGCTAATTTAGGTGAAAATTAATTAATTTGCTTTTGCTATAATTGATGAAACTATGAAAGAGACTTATCACGTTCCATCTATTCATATTTTAGCGCCTTTGTTTTAAAAGACATCTGCCCAGATATACAGATTATTGGCGTAAAAGTGTAAAGTCTCTCAATCCCGCTCAGACTAAAAAATTGTATTGTAATTAGACTGAATTAATATTACACCATTCATTATTTCAATACTAAGTGGGAAAGTTCATTTAGGTAAAAGTGTACCCTGTACGTGAATACGCCCACATACAAATGTATTTATTATTACCTTTGTTAAATTTAATGGATGTAATTGTTATAACTTATTATATTATTTAAAAAATACCGTTGCAGTCGGGGGTCCAACAAAATGAAGATATTGCCACATCGTTTCTCCTGGAAGTGTTTAAGGACAATAAGTGCAGACTGTTCTGGCGACACAGCAAATGATCAAGTGTTGACTGAATTTATACCATTCAGTGAACCATGTGTAGGTGTTAAATCTGTTATTGACCTGACATGAGTGGATCTAGACACTGGGTAGTGGGTCCAGGAAGTGTATGGAAGGAGACTATTTCCTTACTGAAGCTATCTGCCGCATTTGATACCGTTGGTTTCAGGACAACTTATTAAAAGTGTGTCAATGTGATGTGGCATATCTGGAACAGAACTGGTTCTCATAATATTTAACAAATAGATACAAAAGAATGAAGATAGCGAATTGTTTCTCAGCTGCCCTCCCTACTTCTCGTAATGTTCCTCAGGGTGTTTCACTCTCTACGCTACACTACTTGGCTCAGTTATCCAACGTCATAACTTGGATCACCAAGTGTATGCTAATAAATCACAGACCTATGCTATTTTGGCTACACGAGATACAAATCACTTCCAAAACTAGTTCAGGGATTGTCTCCACAAAATCTTTCATTGGATAACAGAGACCACATTAAAGTTAAATGCAAGTAAATCCGAGTTTGTTATTATTGGTGGGGTAAATTTTGCATGTCTATTTGAATCGATTAGGTGTGCACAATATGTTGCAAGAAGTATCCTTGTGTCAGACTTTAGATTGCATGTAGAGAAGCACAGTAAAATCAAAACGTGTGGAAAGCATTAGCTTAACAGTGTCACCTGGCTGTTCTTCGAAGAGAACAAATTTGCATGTGTGCTGGAGTGCCATAAAACACTAACATTATATAGCGTTTTTTTTTGGGAGTGACGTAGAGTGAAATAATGATTATCGCGAAGCCGCCCTGGTGATAGAAAAAGTTAGCAGCGTGTTGGAATTATAGAACCACATTGTCGTACTCTCTCTCTCTCTCTCAATGTTCCTCTTCCTCCCCTCCCCTCCCCTCCCCTCCCCTCCCCTCCCCCTCCCCCCTCCCTCCCTCCCTCCACAAAATACACTTCAATTACCTGTGCCATCCAAGTGTATTCAACTTCAGTGATTTGTAAATTATTAGAAAGGTTAATCAAATAGCATATGGTGGACTTCCTCGTTAAGCGTAAATTATTAAATTCATCTCAACATGGAATCCTTAAAGCGAGGTCATGCTTAACAAATATGTTATGTTTTTTTTGGAAGAAATCACTAAGTGGATAGACGTGGGATCGCCAGTAGATATTATCTACTTAGATTTTCAGAAAACTTTTGACAAAGTGCCACATCAAAGATTACTACTTAAATTAAAAGCCCATGGTATCGGGGATAGCATAACTGACTGGATAGAACAATGGCTGATTGACAGAAGACAACGAGTTGTAGTAGATGGAGAAGTTTCAAATTGGAAATCGGTTTTTAGTGGGGTACTTCAAGGATCAGTATTAGGACCTATATTATTCTTAAGAGGAGATCAGATTGAAGTTTTTAAGATATTGAATGGGTATGAAAATATTGATAGAAATGTGTTTTTCTCACTCAAGAAGGATAGCAGAACTAGAGGACATGAGGTAAAATTAGTAAAGGATCAACGTAGATTGGACATCATGAAGCACTCGTTCTCACAGAGGACAATAAATGAATGGAACAAATTGTCTACAGATTGTTTAACTGCTAGCAGCGTGAATATGTTTAAAAACAAGGTTGACACATATCTCAGGAGGGCGGGTTATAAGTAGATGAACATTGTTGCACTCGCGATAAGCCAATGGCTTCCTTGTCCACTTGCCATCTGGGCCTTTGGCTTGGATGGCAAACCTTGTTAAATCTTGTTAAATCCCCTAGTCATTTACTATGCCAATGCTAACAACAGCTCATTTAAAACATGTCATTAACTTGACAATTCTACGACTGTGATAAGGCTGCTTTTAAAGTAGCCAATTATTAATGGTTGCTATTTTGTGCATGTGCACAGTATGCATTTTTTAAAATTAAATTACATTATAAACATGTTTTGGTTGTCTACTGTCTGCAACACCTATAAGTTTCAATCAGTCAGATCTCGTTTGGGCTGATTGTACATATTTGTAAATTTATCACACTTTGACCTGTGACAATGAACAATATTGATATCCCTCAATATACAGGTGTATATTTATATTCATCTGTTACATAATGTAACAATGGGTACTAGAACTAGACAAGTTCAAGTAACTTCCTATAACCATACCTTGTAATAAATAGTGCATACGATAATAACTACTAATTTAATTAATTTACATTCCTATTCCTATTTTACATTCCTGTTATTGTAGGGCCAGTGACTTCCGTGAAGATTATGTGCTGCAACAGTTACTCCAGCCAAGAGGATCAACATCCAGAATGAAATTTGCACGACAGATTCACTAGAAATTGTGGCATGTTTAGATCAGCCAAATATTGTATATCAGGCTGTGAAATCCACACATTACACATGCATGGATTTACGAAACAGTGAACTATGAATATGTGTATACGTAGCCGACAATGTCATATAGACTTACGCACTTTTGTGCAATGAGCCTATAATGTCCTGTGAACATTGACATGGATTGGATATATGAAACAGTGAACTGTGAATATTGCTGCATTGTACTATTATTGTGGTCTTCCTTATAGTTCCTTTCATGGGCTGATGCCAACTTTGGGTATTGTCTTTTTCCATGTCTTCATATCAGCCTACAGTGAACAATAAATAAACATTACTTCATGTTGAAGTACAGGATATTATTTCATGACACAGTGAAATATGAATATTGATGTACTGGGCCTGCAGTGTACTGTAAACCAGTTTTGACATTGGACTATAAATATTGTTGCATTATGCATGCAGGAAATTACAAAGCTCTCATAATGTATAATAAATTGTGTTTTTTCAAACAATTATTTCCATATGCAAGAATATATTGGTGTTCTTTATAATTATACAGTAAACACTACAAATTCTGCATATTTTGCAAGAATATATTGATGTTCTTTATAATTATACAGTAAACACTACAGATTCTGCACATTTTGCCCGTCATGTATCTGGTTTGTTGATGTTCTAATATGTAGTGTATGAATTGTAATACCCGCAATCGGTTTAATTAAAAAGTGTGTATTTTTGTTGAAATCATCGAAAGAATTGACTTTAGTTGGTCAAATAATCAGGGAGGGAGGGAGGGGGAGAGAGAGAGAGAGAGAGAGAGAGAGAGAGAGAGAGAGAGAGAGAGAGAGAGAGAGAGAGAGAGAGAGAGAGAGAGAGAGAGAGAGAGAGAGAGAGAGAGAGAGAGAGAGAGAGAGAGAGAGAGAGAGAGAGAGAGAGAGAGAGAGAGAGAGAGAGAGAGAGAGAGAGAGAGAGAGAGAGAGAGAGAGAGAGAGAGAGAGAGAGAGAGAGAGAGAGAGAGAGAGAGAGAGAGAGAGAGAGAGAGAGAGAGAGAGAGAGAGAGAGAGAGAGAGAGAGAGAGAGAGAGAGAGAGAGAGAGAGAGAGAGAGAGAGAGAGAGAGAGAGAGAGAGAGACTACGTAATTAGTAGAGTCAGCCATGCGCCTAGCGGAGAGATTGGCAACCACGTCACGCGTAGCGGACAGATCGGCAACCACGTCACGCGTAGCGGACAGATCGGCAACCATGCCGTAGCGGCCCTGGTGCAGCAAAACAAGATGTTTAAGAGACAGTCGTCCATAGTGCTTTTTTAAGCGAACTATTAAGAAAAGGTAAAGTTTGTTAAAGCATATCGAGAAATGTTACAGTCAGTTAACTAGGTCAACATTATCCTTAAATAGCGTCTGAATATTCCATTATTGCCAGAGTTTTACGGAACTGGTCAGCGTACGCTGCTGGTGCGTGGCGAACCCCTAAGGCCAGGGCTAGGCCCTACTAGTGATCTAGTCTGGCACTATAGTGCCATGAAATGGCAAAAGGGATCAAGTGACGACGAGGTGTTTTTGAGATATTACGGCCCAGTAATTATCCACAATTCTACGGACTATTTGACCATGTGTATTTATAAAAATGACTAGTATACCGGTTGCTGCACCATCTGCTATAGCCAAAGCCCTAGGAATGGGTCATAGTCATAGACTAATCAGTTAGTTTGACAAGACTCTATAGAGACAACGAGATTAAGAGAGAACCAACTAGAAGTTTTTAAAATATTTTATTGTCATGAAGATATTGATTGAAATAGTGTGTACACATTTGGGCACAAAACAGTGTAGATTGGATATGAGAAAGTACCCATTCTCAACGAGGACAATAAATGAATGGAATAAATTATCTACTGATTGTGTTTCTCATTTCTAGATGATAGATGACTGCTTATCATATATCTTTTTAATGTGATATTTTGAGCTATTGACGATAATCATAAAGTGATTGGCAAGGTTCAACTAATCATGTTGGTGTGGCTGCTGGCGGATCCATTCGTGCATGTCAGTCCATTTTTTAAACGAAAATATACCATGTTCATATGGCACAGTGTCACGTGCAGTCCTTAATGTTGTATTTCAACTTTGAATTGGTCATAAAATGCATTATCTTGCTTAACATGTTTTGCAATTGCTTCCTTGTTCATTTGCCATGTCTCTTTGGGTGGCGATTTGGCTAAATCTGGTAACTTTTTCTTTAAAATATAAAGATCGTGGGAACATCCGCGGGGGTTTTGTGGGGTGAGCAACTCACACATTTACCCTACACCGCCGCACACGCACATCACTGACGCGTGACCGGAACTGAACGTAATGGTCAACAACGACATGTGACAGTGCGAGCGACCCACGACTAAATGCCGCTCTGTTTTATCGATACTGGTAATTTCGCATCTCCTGTTGTTGAAATACCGAGCCACACTCAGCGTGCGAGGCTATAATTTCGCATTAATGAGCGTCATGTGACCGCCCAATTTGTGGGTTAATTAATTAACTGGTCAGTCTAGTCACGCCAACCTGTGGCTCCTCCTTCAAACAAGGCGGCGCGCTCGCCCTTTGATGGAGTACGGCTTTGCTCACTTTAAGAGGGTAGTTTATCTTTCCTTACTCTTTCGAGCGTCGGTCCCACTTCTGTGTGCTTCCCAGCGGGGTTACAATACCTATTGTGAGAGCCGCTCAGTCGTGACGGGCTGCCTTTTATGCACGGTGCTAGCTAGCTACACCGCAAACAGAGCTTGCCACGTCCACTGACCTTTCTCTACAGACGACGAGAAGTGCTATCTCTTTCTTATGAACATTCCCACTACCACTCTCCACCGCTCTCCTTTTCACCGTATCCCCGTCTCGCTCTCTGTGTCACGCAATCGCGCGCCTTCCTTGGCTTCCTGCTTTTTGTTTTATTGAAAAGTGAATCGCCATAGTATTGGAATACACTGACTACAAAACTGGAGCTTTTGAATTAAGCGGCGTATTTGTGATGATGCGCGGTGTTTCGATAAATTAAAAATTGTGAACACATTATTACATAACGTATAGTTTTGAAGATTGCATAAACAATCAAGTGAAATATCTCATATGGACTCGAATTCTTTATAAAAGATTACAAGATTTTGATTCTGAACAAAATATTAGACTATGCTAATTAGCGATATGCTTATTGATAATGTTTTGACGATTTTTCTTTTGAAAATTGTGATACTGTACTCATGCCAAGGCACGTAATTTCACGTTTGGTAACAATTTAGTGGAATTCACAGCTTAGTTATACATGCATATCCGTTCGCGCAAGAATTACATGCAAACGCACGGAAAGTTTGGGGAAACAACTGTCGTTAAAACAATATTTTGTACACTACTTAAGCTTGTCACGTAATCACACTTGCCCACTAATAGTTCTAGGTTCTAACGGTATCCAGTATTTAGGACCTTTGCAGTTCACCTCCTAGTAAGCATGTTCGTTCCAACATAATGTTTTCTCAAACGCATCGCGTTGTAGGCCCTACTTTGTTTAACACTATGAACCCCGGTCCATTTACCGGGGGTCCATTTACAATTTCGCCCCGGCATCATTTTCCATTATTGGATCGCGAATGCGTTTACCCTAAGAAAACACGTTTAAAATGTTGGTTTAAAAACACACACACACACTTTATTATTTAGGAAACTTCGGAGGAAATTGTGTTACACGACGCAAGTTCCGTCGGCTATAGAAGAATACCCTTTGACACAGGAAATCTAAGCGGATACTTGTTAAACATAAAACAACACAAGCATTTTTCACGAACGACCACAGGAGCTTCTATCACAACTATCTGCAGGTGTACTGCGTGGGACGTGGTGTAACTGGGTCGTGGAAGGATATTGTGGCAACGATGAATTTGTTTGCGAGGAATGTTGTAGCTAAAATCATTCAACATTCAAGTGTTTTTTTCGAATGAGTAGAATGGTTACAGTTGAATTGTTAGGTTGTCGATCCGATTGCTCTAAGAGAAGCTGAATGCATACGGCAGTGGTTGACGATGTGGTTAACTGTTTCCTGGACATGGCCACACTCGCATCTTGCAATGCCTTTGATGCGCCATTTGTGCATCCATCGAAATGCACACATGAATACCTCATATTGTGATAGTTTATCGTATAAATGGTAATCAAATTCTTGAGATGATTAGGAGAAATATAACATATAAGGACAAATAACTAATTACACCTCTATATTTAAAGCAATATGTTAGACATCATTAAGAATACTGCATACAAGCACGGAGGCCATATCGTAAAAAGGAAATATTAACGCTACAAAAAAAGCAGAAAAGAGTAATTAAACTTATTCCAAAACCAACTTAAAGAATGTGATTCAACAACAATAGAGACAATGATATTAAATAGTTTTAAAAATATTGAATAGTCATGAACATATTGATAGAAGTATTTTTTCTCACTTAAGAAAGATAGAAGAACTAGAAGACACAAAGTGACGTTAGTGAAGGAACAGTTTAGATTCGATATCAGAAAGTATTCACTTTCGTGTCGGACACTAAATGACTGGAACAAACTATCTACTGATTGTGTAAATGCTAGCAATGTATAAAAACAAAATTGACAAATATTTTAAGGGGCGGTTGGACTCTCGACAAGCAAGTTGCTTCCTTGTCCATTTACCATCTGGGAGTTTTGTTTTGGGTTGCAATCTTGTTCAACTTCGAATGTTTAAAAACAATTCAAGAAACTATACGCGGTAAAGTACCCGACTGTAGTGAAAGACTGGAGTTGTAGCCCAGTGATTTACTGCCACCTTTGCAGCCAGCCACCCCGCTTAAATCAATCAATGTGGACGAACATTGAGCAGCGAGTTGTTTGGGCTACTAATTAACAACTCGGACTGTTTGTTTGCATTTCTGTCGCAGCGACAAAGACGAATATTGCAGGAGACGCAAATCAATCATTGCAGCCCCAGCCGTGTCCCGTCGTCTCGCGTCGCCCTGTCGATGTACTTCATCAATTAACCACCGATAAGAGCCACAACCCATTAGAAACCATCATCTATTATAATTTCAAGTAGGGTAACTTGAGGCAAAACGGCCCCTGGAGGTAAGATGCCCCCACCACGTACGCAAAATATAAAACGTCCTCGAATCTGTTACAAAGCGAAGCTTCTATCTGATACACAACCCGAAAGCTCAGAGACAGACGTAATTAAATCAGTGTGTTTAAAACAATTTATATGCACTATTATATGCACTGATCTAATATTTTGTCCATAGTAAAACGCTGAAACTCACTATATAACGGTGTGAATCATGGACTTAATTGGCGACATGATAATATTATTAATCAGTTGACAGGTCAAACAATACAAAATGGGCAGTAGTATGTCGTGTTTAGTATACATCGTGTTAAGACACATGTTGTGTCTGTGGGGCAAGACAGTCCCCATGCATGTGGGGGCAAGACGCTCCCTATATCTAATCCCACACGCACATGGTCACAATCACCCAGGCATGGGGCAAGACGGCAAATGCAATTTAGCTAGTTTGTTTATTTATTGAAAACAGTTTTCCAATGGGTAACACATATATCTGTCCATAATGTGAACACATTATATACATGCGAAAGTAGTTTAATGACGTATGTACAATTTGAAATATTCCTTGGGGGGGCCATGCTGCCCCAGGTTACCCCAGTTCATGCCAACATTAATGATACTTATAATATATCCTCAGAAACCTGAGCTCAGAGGCGCAACAAAACATTAGACTTACTTAGTATTTAGAAAGGTGCGAAAAAAGTCAAGAATATGGTATAGAGAACGGCGGCGGCGGCGGCGGCGGCGGCGGCGGCGGCGGCGGCGGCGGCAGTAGTAAAAGCTTTATTTCACAGTGGTGACCATGACACGGTTATCGCGTGATTTTCAATGGACCATCAATCACATCCACTTACATACACAGTTATATAACTAAGATAAATTATACACGTCAAAACAATATATATAAACAAAATAAAACATAAATAAATACATAAAAATACGTAAAATATATATATATATATATGTTTATATATATATATATATATATATATATATATATATATATATATATATATATATATATATATATATATATATATATATATATATATATGAATAAATATTAATTCAATTAAAACTATTGAGTAAAAGCCATCAATTTACCATTTCTAAAACATCAACATTCATACAACCTGTCAAGTTCAAAATGTTTACAATTATATAGATTTTTCTTGACATGTTTTAAAAACAGTGTTTTAAGACATTCTACAGATTTCTAATATGTATTGGGACAGTGTCCCACAGTTTCCCTCCTCTATACGCAAATGTACGCTGCCCTACAGACAGGTTGTATTTTCTAACATGGGTATTTGTGCCGCGTCGCGCCGCGTATGTGTTGGTCGTGCACACCATTGTTTAGTACGAATATATCTGTGAGGTAAGCTTGAGTAAGCCCGTGTATGATGTTATACTTTACTATCGCAGTAAAATACTGCATCTATTGGTAGCCATCTTAGAGTAAAAATAGTGTCACTGTTGAAACCTGTCGTCTGTCTTTCACATTCAGAATTATACGTGCATACTGTTTCATCATCTTATGAACATTCATAAGCAAAACGTGTCCCAACTGCCCCATATATCACTCACCCGTAGTCTATCAACGGTTCTACCATCCCTGTAAAATACTGCTTCCGTGCATGTGCCATGTAGTGGCATTAGTCGTTTCACCTGATTGAACAGGTACAGTCGGCTACGCAGCATAGAATGACTTTGTGACGTGTACATTCCAACTAAGGTTGCTGCCAACATGTAATCCAAGCAGCTTGTGCGTCTTAACTGGTGTCACGACATAGTTGTTGCCGCTTACACAGTTTTTGTCAAGTGCCTAGTAGCACGCATTCGGTCTTGCAATTGTTTACCCAATATGGTATTTAAGAAAAACACCTCTACGTAGAGCCTACACCATTGTAATGTATAAATACATAATGCTCTACTAATTTAATATCGGCATACATAATGCTTTAATCATCATCTAACTGTAAAATAGCTAGCGTATGTTTGTTTGTTTGTATGTATGTGGTTATGTTCACGTTTTTCTACTAGACGGCTTGCACCTCGTGCGCCAAACTTTCAGGGATTAATCTACGACCCCACGAATTAAACGTAACGCCTTTATCCGTATATCAAGGGTTCTTAGTAGATTTTGTTATGGTAAATCAAATGTTCGCTACGTAAAACGTTAATTTCCAACAATCGCAGAAACCACGCGCGAATACTTCGGTACGTAAACCGTTTGAGAGTACGTATATACCGACATCTGGGCGGATTATATTAATTATAGTAGAAAGCACGCACCCGTATCCGTGGGTCTAAATTCACACGACCTTCTACATTTTGAACACGCAACGAACATCCATCACGTGCGTGACGCGGTTGTTTCTGGTAACACGTTTGACGTTCCTTTAAACAATCTCGAGCGTATTGGCCTGAGGCATTTGGTAAACATTGCTATCATGACGGTCACGTATGAACTACAAAGTTATCCCATCCGTTTTGCTAGTACAGGCACACATTGAATATCGGCATACATAATGCTTTAATCAGCATACATAATCCTTTAATAATTTAATATTGGCATACACAATACTTTAATCATTTCTAGCTGCTGATGCTTTCCACATAGATTTTTTATGAAATGTAATTGTTTACCCAATATGGTATTT
This sequence comes from Lamellibrachia satsuma, assembly GCA_033239005.1. Taxonomy (NCBI): domain Eukaryota; kingdom Metazoa; phylum Annelida; class Polychaeta; order Sabellida; family Siboglinidae; genus Lamellibrachia; species Lamellibrachia satsuma. The sequence goes on along the minus strand of BSQZ01000079.1, from coordinate 771,914 downwards.
AAGACAAACACATCCCTTATGTAAAGTGTAACACCACTGTAATGTATATAAGAAAACCATTATACCTATGTCTGAATTATAAAACTTCCATAGTAACTAATCAGAAGCGTTACGCATGACATCATGACAAGGGAGTGATATGCATGTCATCATCAGAGCGGGGACTGCCAAGGATTTGGTGTAGAAATAAAATTTCGACAAAATACGTCTTAAGATTTTTGTGGATGGTAGTTTTTGATGATTTTAAGGTGATGGGGAGTTCATTAACCATATTCTAAATACACCCGATTGTTAGACAGTGATCTGGCGAAACGACCTGATATAGACATCACAAAGCTGCTGGTGTGCTGCTGCTGGAACTGGCTCAGATATGTGCTACCCATGGACGAGTTGCTGTACTGTCTCAGTTCGCCCTGCACCCTTTATCACATTTGATGGGAGTGTCGCACCTACCACGGTCTACTAGTCAATAGCTCAAGTTCCACCTGTCTGGCATTGTTCTTACAATGAAACATGCCGGAAGTTCAAGGAGAGAATAAAGCTGTCTGTCTGAGGAATTTGAGCACGACAATAACAACATACACCATTGTGGTGTATATAAGAAAACCATATTTCTACATACACCAAAGCGGTGTCTGCATGAAAACCACATCCCCTATGAACATCACTGTGGTGTACATAAAAAAGCTGTAATTTGCTGTTTCATTGTACTTATTGTAGAATGACAATAAACTATATGATTTGAGATTAATGTTGGCCCCATACTGGCAACAAACGACAACATGAACATGACGTGATTTTATATAATGCATTTTATTATTTACATAAATAGCTATTCTACAACATATCTATGTGTACTCATATAAATATGTGGACACATTCTTCATAAGGCACATATAAATTGTGGTATATGTATGTATATTCATGGAATAATAATGATAATCATAAGTACTTTTTATCGTCCATGATGTGCTATATAATTGTGTCAATGTTTTATTTAATTATACACTGGTTCTATTCAGAGCAATGGATTATGTACAAAGATTGTCTGCTAGCACGTTGGTAGCCTGAACATGATCCAGGTGCCAGGAAGCATGATTCTTTATAAACTGAAGCTAGTAAATAACAGTTATATAATAAAGGCAAAATTCTCAGTGGCATGTAAAACAACATTGTCAACTGTTCACTGAAACAGCCTTGTCTCTGTGAGATTGGTTGCATGGAATATGCACATGATCCATGGTATATGTATATGATCCATGGTATATGCACATATTCCGTGGTATATGTACAAGTTCCGTGGTATATGTACATGTTCCATGGTATATCTACATGTTCCATGGTATATGTACATCATCTATGGTATATGTACATGTTCCATGATATATTACATGATTCATGGTATACTACATGTTCCACTGTATATGTACATGTTCCATGGTATAAGTACATGATCCATGATATATGTACATATTCCATGGTATATGTACATATTCCGTGGTATATGTACATGTTCTGTGGTATGTGTACATGTTCCATGGCATGTACATATTCCATGGTATTACATGATCCATGGTATATGTGCATGGTCCATGATGTATGTACATGGTCCATGGTATATGTACATGATCCATGGTATATGTACATGGTCCATGGTATATGCACATGATCCATGGTATATGTACATGATCCATGGTATATGTACATGATCCATGGTATATGTACATGATCCATGGTATATGTACATGTGGCCCATGTTATTACACAAAGGGTAATTCTTTTGCAAGTATTTTACATGCAAGGCTGCACAAAGACATACTTCTGAATTAACTAAATCACTACAACTACTTACATAATGGATATTGGGATAGATACCAAGATATAGCAGTATTTCTAGTAATTCTAGCAGTTATCGGGGAAAAATAGACACGTGTCGCTGCTTTAATGTGTATGGTACAACTTAGGCAATTACAAACTTGCTGAATGTGTCTGTATACACATGTATACACATTAAATACACAATTATAACACATTAAATACTAAAACTGTTTCAGATATTAACAACATAGGTAAAATAGGGGTAAGTATATCTATAACAGTTTTATACTGAGTGGTGTTCTATAGAACTGCAGATAAAAGCATTCAATGGGTTAATTTATGATGTTGAAATAAATGTGGTTCCATTAATATCTATTACCCAAGATATAGCACACTTATTACTAATAATTTGCAAACTTTGAAATGAGAACTTATATTATATGGACAACAAATACTAATTAAATTCAGTTTATCTGTGCTGGCACGTGAAGGCATCCATCCACATGCAGTGGTTGATGGCGAACCATTTGCTTGAACTTGTGATAGCTTGCATAGGCAACAAACAATGAGGAATACCATCAATTAGTTGTTTTGTTGACAGATTACTTGATTTTTTGACAGTACAGTATAACATTAGTATTTCAAAACCATGCAATACATTTTGCCAAACATATCTGTGTAGCATCTGGTCCATTGATCCAATAACAAGTTAATTAACAATGAAATCATGTGGTTATAGCTGTTACGCCTTACTGATGTTGTTGCCTGGCCTCATTATTAAACAGTTGCTGATGGTGAGTGCGGTGATAGCAGCAGTAGTAAAAGCTTTGTTTCAAGATGGAGACCATGAAGAGATAAAGTTTCAAATACAATTTTAGGAAAATTACCCTGCAAGTTACATTGCAGGCACTAACAACGGCTATGGTTTTGAGAAAGTACTACATTAAAAACAAACAATTTACAAGATAAAATATCTTTTAACATCATGGCACTATTCATGCGTACCACGTGTACATAGGTCACCTTCAAAATATAGTAATAATTTACATAAGCAGTGTGCAGAATAGCATCAAACAAGTGTTCTTTCTTTGTACAATTACCATGATGTACTCCACAGTGTTTGTCTCCTGACCATATCGCATGTCTCTGCAACTCGATAAAGCAATAAAACCATGTTTAGTGCGAGACATTTCAGCATTTGTACACACTGTCAGAACTACAGTTTAGGCTGGCACCTTTCACTGTAGAAAACATGTCACTGTGATCATACTGTCATGACATCTCCCCCACCCAACATATCAAGTTCAATCCCCTTGGTGAGGTCAGCGTCTACGGCATCCATGATATAACTGTCTGCAGCAACCAAGTCACCATCTTCGACACTTTCTGCTTGGTATGTCGGCATTTCTGCAAACCTCACTTCTTTGCGTTGCTTGCTGGGGATGTGTGGCTTTACACCATGGTTGCTGGTGACACATGGTGACTGCGCAGCATTGTTTGTGCATGGACATTGTGCATCCAGGAATTGACTTTCAGGAGGTAGTTCACATGTAGGTGGTGGTACATAGTAGAGACCGTTTGGCAGTGGGTCCACCTGGTTGTGTCGCAGTCTACAGTCTGAAGAACTGCTGTCAGGAAGGCCAAAATAAGGGTTGTGTGCTGCCCAGCTTGATGTAAACCGGGTATTCAGCTCTGGGTTCTTCGATAAACATCGGTCATTGTTGAGGGCAGCATTGAAGGAGGAGTTTCGCTGCAGCCGACACAGCTCTTGTGGTCGCAGAGCAACTTCTTGGGGTTTCTCACTTGCTGGTGAGGCCCTGCCATCAATTGTATCAATGGAACTGTCACCTGTAGCAGACATTAAAACACACTGACTGTGAGTAGAAATATTACTGACATTAATGTCTACAAGATAATTATACAAATTTAACACCAGGCGAATGTAGCTAAGTATGTAGCTAAGTATGATACAACTCATAGACAATTCAAGCAAAATAATGATTGTGTGAAATTGCAAAAAAATCATCATTTAGCATTCACAAATGCAAAAACATGAGATGCCAATATATTTTCTCCTCTGGGTGAGAACAACTACTCAGTATATGTATGCAACTATGAAAGATGTATTCACAATGACGCAACATGTTAATCTAACCATTATCTCAGTCCATGTAATGGCATGATCTTATGTATAAGTTAAAATATCACCACAATGCAAATTAGTTTTTATATTCATAAAAATTAGCAAGTCAGTACAGCAAATATTTGAATGACCAATGAAAAATTATTTTACTAAACACCACAGCAATACTTCAAGTAATCAGTAATTGTGTTATTGATCAAGCAAGAGGTTGGATTAACTACATATGATTGAAACACCAGATGTTGGCAAACCAAGCTACAGATAAGACAAAGCTGCACATAACATGGGCAACAGCATGGCAGTAGCTTACAAGAGGAAGTCTTAAAGACATACGTGAAGCTTTTGTAGAATATGCAAAGCAGAAATGTATGTCACCAGAATGTACACAGACTGCATAGGTGCAGAGAAAACAATATCCATTGAATCTTTAAACACGAAAGCAGAAAGGCATTTGCAGCAGCCCAGACATGCATTTTGGCCAACTATTACAGATAGAAAACCTCTCCAGTGCAATGTAACTGTCATCGTTTCATTAAATTGGCCAACTTCTTCATAAAACTGATTTAACTAGTAACTTTTAGAAACACTGTTAGATTATGGCTAGTTAATATTTATTGGAATGACAACTAATGATAAGGCACAGTTTTGGTGTCACTGATGTTGGCACATGAACCAACTACCATGACCATCTTATGACAGGTGAGTGGAAGGGAATGTGACAGTGACACATCTTCATAACTGTCTTGGTGCCATTGTTCCTGGTTGTCAAGCCGACAGCTCAGATAAATCAAGATCTGTCATCTTAATCTACGGTCTCTTTCTTACACTCCTCAATGGACGATCTCAAGTCACAGATATGGTAACAGACTAAATGGCGTCAGTAAATGCATCATTCAACCGCAAACTTCCATCTAAAAATACTGCTCAGCATGTTTTTTTAACTGGTGACATAATAACTACATTACAGAGCATCATAATGGCATTTCCCCATTAAGTTCCAGTGCTGTAGCCAACAGATGCAGTGATTGGGAGTTTATGGTATGATTGGCAGTGCAAAGAAACTCAGTACCATGCGCCTGTGGCTCCATGATCACTACTTATGAAGCAGTTTCTAGGTCAGATACAACTTCAGATATTGGTGTTTCTTCAAATGTAATCATGCTTGCCATATGAAAGCCAGCTAAAGATAGCTGAAACTTACTGATGTTATATGTAATGGGTATGCGTGTGAGTATCTGCTTCAGCTAAATTGTCTTCCATGCTAGTACGCTCACAACTAATTTCCACACTGAATTGTTTATTGGTCTAGTTGGCTGATACACAAAAAAAACATGATTAGTTAAAATTAAGACAAACAAGTTATTGTTGGTCCTAAAACAATGCCATTTTGTGATGTTTAGAAGGAAATGTTACTGGCAGTCACCGATGGATTTGTTGTTGTTTTGTGAGTAGGTTTCCTCGAATCACAATGGCTTCACCATCATGATTTGTCTCTTGCTTTATAAATTATTGCGGTCACAACTCCTACAGCATGATTTATAATTTTCTTTCTCTAGATTCCATGACACATTTACCCCTTGTTTGGGATATTTTACTTCCCCTGGCATAGACACCAGATAGAAGGAACCGGCTTTTAGAGTTTCTTCCGAAAGACACAGACAGTGTGGGATGAACTGCCCACATTTTGAAACAGCAGCATGGTGGACTCTAGTCTTCTTGACTGACAGTCCAGTGTTGTACGACCAAGCACTGATGGATACTGCAGACATGGAAAGTAGTTGACAGCCAGTCCCATGCTCTACACTGATGCAGTGATCCTCTTAGTGAATAGTTTCTGCCTTGCAAGCAAGAATAACATTTCTTAGTGTTCTTTTGTTAACTCAATATGATGTATATATGTTTCATTCACCGTGGGTAAACTGGTAAAAACATCAAAAGCAGGTGTGAAAATTGTACAGATCCTTTCTTTATGGTTCTGTGAGTTGACCTGGTGACATTCATGAGCCAGTGTAATGGGTTTTAAATTAAATCTCTACACAATGTGCACTGTGGATATAAGTTTGTGGACTGCTGGTTCCACTCATCAATACACCCATATAGATGACAGTGGCAGGGTCTGTGTGCACATGTCATGCCTGTTGGTCACATGTCAGTGTCTATCAATGGTGTTTAGGCACTCGAACAACGCGGTGAGAAAAACTCTGTGAAATTCCAAAGAATGATCGTATCAAAATGATTCACTGCTGAGGCATTGTAGGTCATAGTAGGTTGTTGACAGGTATGCTTTCTGTTGCATAAAATACCCGACTGAGAATATTATGCTGCTTAACTGGTGTGGATGGTGTGTAAGTTAGGTAGTCTTCCCAAAACACAACAACATCTATTAGACATGGATATCAAATTCAATAAGAGTGAAATCAAGATAACATGTCAATCATTGTAGTAGAAGCCCCCTAGAACACGGAATCATCAATCATTGTAGCAGAAGCCCCCTAGAACACGGAATCATCAATCATTGTACTAGAAGCCCCCTAGAACACGGAATCGTCAATCATTGTAGCAGAAGCCCCCTAGAACACGGAATCATCAATCATTGTAGCAGAAGCCCCCTAGAACACGGAATCATCAATCATTGTAGCAGAAGCCCCCTAGAACATGGAATCATCAATCATTGCAATAGAAGCCCCCTACAACATGGAACCATGTTGTAAGTACCTGTACAAAGATTAAATCTAAAATTTACATATAAATCATTTTTTTTATTAATAGCTTAACAGGACAAAAGCCATGTTCTGTTTGTATGCAACATACATGGCCCAGTAATATTAATACACTAGTATATATTAAATTGGAAATATTATAGTTTGTTGAAAGTCTTTGAAGTGTTAAGTTAATTTTTTTTAATTTTTTGTGGGAGAAAAAATCCTGTAATAAGTGCAAATATGCTGCCTTATATAACAATATATTTTATTTGTATTAAAAATTGTACAATTTGATTAAAACAGTGTATATAAGCTACTGTATGCATAAAACAGGAAAGATTGTGCACAACTCATATATGAATAAAAAAGAAGTGCTGCACGCATTATCTATACTCTCCAGCACATCTTTTGTAAATGACGCTTTACGTATTAGTTGCTCGTCTGGCCCCTCCTGGTAGTGGTCCATTTCATAAAAGTTGTTTGATTTCATACTACAGAAAGTCATGGTATCAAGTTTGAGTTTGGACAAGAATCTTTTAGACATATATGAGCCACTACCTTGAAGGGCGAGATGAGAGAGCATTTTCAAACTGGAGTTATAGCATTTTAAACAGCTCTTCATAAATCGCACCATTCTATTCATAATCTGAATTTGAATTGGTAAACAATCTGCCAAAAGTGGCACCATATTACAGTGAGTGCAAACTGGTAGATTGAACAGCTTTCTGATACCTTTGCGCCATGTAGTATAAAACTCCTCAACACATTTGTCTTGTAAGTTCCACAGACATACACCATAGAAAGATGTACAGTACGACACAAATAATTGATGTTTTGTGCTTATATTACAAACCAAAAATTAGCAGATAATGCATTTACACGCCATAAGGTGTATAATGTCAGTGTACTGCTGAAAGACAGAGAAAGTTCACTGCAAATGAATGCAATGTGGAGCCAACAGCAAAGCCAGAGTGATTAAGGACGGCAAGAACCTTGTGACCCTGACATTGAGAATGAGGTGCAGCACACGTGCATCTATTGTATCCCAGGGGGTGCAAACAGCAAAGACCAAAGCGACCACGGGCACTGCCCGCATTAATCATCCAGCCAGCTACTAAATATCATCAGCACACATAATAATGATGACGATTAATTACCTCATCCACGCTACTAGGTGCTGGGCACAGTGCACTACCGCGACTCATGCACTGAAAGCATGACAGTGTATGGTTTGACTGTTACATCTACTGCAGAGTCACACTGTTTATTGTCCTAGGACAGTTTTACATGAAAACAACTATACATTGAATGTTTTTGACTAATTTACACATTAATCATACACAACATTAATTATATATCAATGTAACATACTAAGTTAACAAAAGAATATGAAATGCTCAATCTTCTTAAGCAATGAGAAATATAACTTTGTCACAATAAACATACAATTTTGCTGAAGATAACGTACACACATGAACGAGTTTTAAAGAAATTCAAATAACAACATGAATGCTGCCATTAGACCCGTGTTCTGTCATGGTCCGTGACAACTTCATGCAGTGCACTGTCATGCTTTAAACTTTATAATGTTTCTATGACATCTTGGTTATGATATTTTAGCTTTTACTTGAAATAAATTAATCAAATTCTTAAGTTCAAATGCTCTGGGCTAGATTTGGTGATAAAATTCGTCATCAGAACAGATAGGCAAAGCTGTTATATGAAATATCATGGAATGGATAATATTCCATATACTCTTTCACTCAAGCATTTAGCAAGCAGAGGAACTTTTTGAAATATATGTGTGACATATATTTAACAAGTGCTTAAAAGACATGGTGAGTGCTGATAGGGCGGGTGGGTACGGGCATTCATCTTCCAACACTATCACTGCATGTCATGTTTCATGTGTCCAGCAACTGCCCCTTTACATTTATAAATAGTTTTGTTTACGAAATGATAAACTGATGTATGAAGACATATTGGTGAAGGGAAGTGCTGAAAGCATATTTAAATCAATGAAAAATTCAAAGTAGAACCTCTTTATAACATTGTTTGACATGTAAGTTTAAACAACTGCTACACCATGGCAGTTTAATAGCTCTTGTAAAATGAAGCAAATTCGAAAAATAAAAAATCTTGTTTTCCAAGATAGATCAAAACATGCCAACTGAACTATTCGTAAAGATTAAATTTCAACTTTTGGATACTGAATTTCTTAGGCTGGCAGCTTATTTTTTGGGGTTTGATATAGCAATTAACATAAAACATATAGGAATTAACATAAAACATAAGTTAGCATGAAACAACTTCTTGAGTGTATACAGCAGTCAAATGAACAAGGACAAAACATTGATTTAGCATTTGTCACTAGTTTCAACCTACTACGCACAGATTTAAGGTGATCAGTTCAAATATACGATTGCACAAAGATTAAACTGGAAACACGTTTTGAGACCAGCAAGTTTACAAAACTACTGACATATTAGAATGCTGTGTGACGTTTGACATGTTTTCATGTAATACCTCAAAGAAATAACCACTATGTAGCATTCATCATAAAACATCAACACAGAGGTTTCTATTTTATAATGAAATGAATGGCTTCATTCTGTTGCAGAACAATTAAGAACAATTGCTGAATGCAGAATTACAGCATTCTGCAAAAATACTTACGCATATTTATGGAGCAGTCTACACCAAAGTGTTTAATATTAATTTAGGCTTGGAAATTTCATGATTCGCAGCTGTAAATCAAATAAAACTAGGTACACAGATGACCCAATAATAAAATAGGCAAAGGGTAATCTGACACCTTAGTGTACTGATGACTGTACCAACTCAGGACATCTTGTCTTGCAAGTGGAAAGAGCATACCCCAGGTAACAAAAGTTTCAATTTATTGCTAATGTCATAACCATTCATGTTTCCACATTGCCATGTGAAAACATCTGGCATGACACTCATCTGATGTTTCTGGCAGGTTATAAAGAGGTTCTGTGAGTTCACAATATTAAACTATTAAATATTGGTCCTTCTATTCTGCCAATGCCTGCTGTAAATAAACCACATCTGCTTTCTGTAATGACATAATTACCTAACAGATTGATAGTAACATACATTTACAAAACAGTTACTGTACCAAGGTATGCAACCTAATTAATTTATATTCTCCTTGCTCTATTTTAAAGACTTTGTTCATAAAAAGTCTGCGCAATGATATATAACCTGGTGTAAAAAGCTTGCACTACTGTGCGGTGTGAATCACAAACATTGTAACGTTACATCACCAGAACCCTTAGAGCATACTGCAGCATATGCGTGCGTAATGCATTTGTTAGTCGTACCATAGTTGCCCACATACCCCTCTTTATTCTGGAATATGGAGAAACACCAACAGAATGGTATGAAGACATATCCACCATGCCCTTCTAACTTACCCCGACACTCGGAGCTGAAAGGGTCGACATGTCTGCAGTTGTCACCCTCTTCGCTGTTGCCCCGCCCGCTATCTGTATAGGAGTCAGCAGACCCTGTCTCTGAGTCGTGGTCTCCATGTGACGTGTCATGTGCCTCCTGGGGACACATCGGCAGTCAGTCAGTTTTAGAAAGAACATTGCAAATATACATATATACAGTATATAAACACCTTTACTAAATCAATTAATTATGAAGTATGTCTGCACTGATGAAGGGTCATCTTGGCATGACTGTTGATCACCCAATTACTTGCATCAATATTTATGTTGGAAGACTGTATTATAATAAATTATGTTATAGCTGACATACTGGTGAATACGAAGAAGGCCACAAATATGATAAAAACTAACCTCCATATGGCCATATTTATGAGGCTGTTGAGGTATGAGTGGCTCATAAGGCTGTTGTGAGGACTGAGATGGCTGGCAGAACCTCATGTGTGAAGACGATGGTAAGCTCCACTTATCCTGTGGCTTTCCCTGTTTCTCAGCCATGTGACAGACGGCCTCACCGGGCGGGTGACTCTGGAGGGTGAACACACACTTTAGTATGTCAAACAACACATAAACAATATCTCTATTTTCTTGAAAACCTAAATAGTTGGACAATCTGTTTGGCATAAAAAGAAACAAAGCTCAGACATCCACTACAGATTCACCATTTAACAAATCATAAAACTGTGTTCACAATAGTTTTTCCACAGAAGAAAGAAATATCCTACTCCAAAACATATATGACAACATTTTAGGCATGTTTCCGTAACAGGGAATAAATAGCTAGAATAGTTAGTAATTTTGGGGACGATGCCCAATTAAATAACGTTCATGAAACTAAAACTGGATGGACTATCAATATTACAAACATTAATGCTTCATTATTTTTACAAGATATCCTTGGCCTTGGTAATGCATAGGGAACATCTCAATAAAATGTCCATTCATATTACGAACCCACAGATATCATGCAATTTGACTTATTATGACAAATAATGCTGCGTGTCTATTTGCACAAACAATGTGTAATCAGATAAAATTATTCATCACATACACCTGTACATAACCATGGAGACACATTCCTTATTTTGATACATCACTTCATAACATTGACATGGACACTTGAACAGTGATTACTGAAACACGGCCTCCTTGACAATACATGTATTCTACAGCAGACGCCACTAAACAAAATCATGGATAACAGATTCAGCTGTTTAGTAGACTCAACTATATCCACCTGGGAGGAAGTATTCCCTTTTCCTGCTGTACATGTCACTTTAGTGAATTTGGTGTGAAGTGATTCTGTTAAGTCCACTGTACCATTAGTCACCAGTTAAATATGTAGGTTTACAGTACCATTAGTCACCAGTTAAATATGTAGGTTTACAGTTATGACAGTTCATAGTTATTACAAAAATTATATTTAATATTGTCTGTTTATATAATGTGATATCGTAGTTTCCTGTCAGTCTAAATAATTGAATTAAAATGCTTGTTGCAATGTTAGAAGAACCTAAACTACAAGTACCTACACATAGTCTACCAGTATGTTTTGTAACACTGTTTCATATACCAGTTGCTAACTACATTCAATGTGTTGAATCTGGAGTTATTGAAGCAAATCTGGCCATCACTGATACATATCTAAGCACAATCTTGTGGGCTAAGATGCCTCAAGCGGTAAAGCAGTGTGAAGTAGAAAGCCTGGTGACTCTTTGACCATTGAGAAACATGATTAAGTTGACAAGACTATGCTTCTAATGTAGCAGGCTGCTGAGAATTACACTCTGGGGATAACAGTCAGATGTTTGGTGAAAGGCAAACATCACAGGCATATAAGAGCAAACCAAACTCCTGATTATCATGTCTGTTTCAGGGCCAAAGTAGAAACTGTGTCACGACTGTCAAGGAGTAGTAGAATTAAACCTGCCCACAGGCATGTAGACAGAGTTGAGCTGTAGGGTCAGCTAAGACACCTGATCAGGATGCACCAAGTTGATTCGCCCAAGCTGACAGTGACCGCTGGACCAAACAAACACATACGCCACCAGTGGTCATCAGAATGGTCATCATGCTTTATCTGTGGTCAGAAACATCAACTCACTCAGTTAAGGTCCACCTCAATGATCTCCAGAATCTAGTTATCAGATGTCTCCACTATCCCTCCACCAATTGATAATGAATGTAGGCACATTCTTTCTGATGGCAGTCAGCATTCAAAGTAAGCACTCTGAAAGTAACTATTCTGACAGTCTCACACTGTGGCAATAAACCTGCATATTGTGTACACATTAAATTATGATATATCATCTCTGCCAGTTACAACTGCTATTAATTTAAATCTGCAGGCAATTAAATCAAACTAGTAAACTTCAACTTTGATGAAGTTAACTTATTAATCCAAGCAAATCCAATGCTGGTTTGTTTTATAAAAGCAGCATTACACATCATTCCAATCTGGACAAATGCTGGGAATAGGACTGGTGTAGTGTAGAATGGACAAGTGAAATCAATGAAACTACCCCTGCCAGTAGTTGTGCACACATTGGAGCACTAACACCTTCTCAATGGCTGAATATTTTGTGACTGGTGGCATTGGAAGAACCGCAAGTGTTAAGGGGCCATCTACACTGGCCAGTATTTAACATGTATTTCTTAACATAACAAAATAGTTCTCAACATGTGTTAACTGTATGTGTGTTTGAGTGCACATGTGCGCGTTTGAGAGTATGTATGTGCACATGCTAGTGACTAGTGGATGCATGCATGCTTGCATCACCTAAGGGTACATACATATGTATGCTTGCACCCATGCATACAAGTATACACAAACACACGCACGCACGCATGCACACACAAGCACAAGCACACACAGACAAGCATACACACGAACACACACGCACGGGCACGTGCGCACGCACACAAGCACACACGCACGCGCACGCACGCACGCACGCACACACACACACACGCATACAAGCACACACACACAAACATGAGAATATGTATAATTAATGGATATTTAAAAATGTATGTTCAGTATTATTATATGTATACATACATGAAATTATACAGTTATAACTTATATGCACATACATATGTACAGAGTACATATATTGTATACATATACCATATTCAATCTGTTAAGTGTGCATGCCCAAATTAGCTCACACCCCCTTTTTTAATCAGTGGGATCCATAATTATTGTAATTTGACTAGTGTGGAACAATTGAAAAATGTCCCCAGCTGGTGTGAAAAAGTTGGTACCACTTTTCAGATGTTCTACACTAATCACCAAATGACACCACTAGTGTTAAACAGTTACCTTATTGTCTAGAGAAACAATTTTGGTGAATGCTTATAAGAACACATTCATTGACAAGCTTATTGTATGCTTATTATGTCAAACATGGCAACTGTGTTCAGTCCTCTGGGAATGTGTAAGATTCTCTTCAAAAGGAGAAGATCTGTAACTCTGAACTGATGTTCACCCATTGAGACAGGCCTTCAGCTTTTTCAAAGCCACTGTGTTTGCCCTTCATAGGGGGCTGGACAAGGAAAACATTCACCTACAGGTTGACAGTCTGGGGTGACATTAGTTTGAAATTAAAGTAGAGCAGGAGACATTCAGCTGTAGGAGGTCTGTCTTAATGTAACACCAGTTGGCTGCATGCACTGTTCACAGGCTATATGACATCATAAAGGGAGGTATTTGCTACAGGCATCAACATTAACCAGGGCTTCGAAACTGACAACACTACTAGAAACTGACAACACTACTAGCTTTCAGAAACAGGCTCACATCTCATACACAATAGTTAGTTAGCTGTTAGGTGTACTGATAGTGCAACATTAGGTGTATATGATAGTGCAACATTTGGACAGGTATATCTTGCTGAACATGTTTTTTACATCTTCCAATGACAAATCCTTCCAGAATATTTAATTGGTGTCTTTTTAAAGTGTGTATCATAACTTCAGCCATAGTGTGTTTCTTTATTGCCCACTGCAAGGAATGTGACAATGGAAAGAAATGTCAACAGCATGATACCAGCTTAAAAGATGACAAGTGTAACAAATGTTTTTTTGTAAAATAAACTATAATATAAATGATTACAGGTCAGCAGATTGGAGACAAAACTTTTATCTTGACCAACAACACAGTTCAAATAACTTTTATCTCTCTAGCATTTGAACAAGGAGTTAAAATACGAAGTACAAAACCTGCTAGAAAAAAGCTTCAAATATTTAAAATATATACATCTCATGTATTATTAGGTAAATATATTGTTAAGGGACAATCCTGTATAAAATGAGCTTTCTGCTAAAATTCAACTTTTTATTTGTCCTGCTCAATACTCATCAGTTTTCCTTTTTATGCTGTTTATTTTTGTTGGTTTAAACATGTTTATAAGAGGTTTTATGAAGTGAAGTCTGCTCAGCAAAGCGACAACAATCCACATGGAAGTGGTTTTTTCATTCCCACAATGTTTTTCTTAAACATTTCTGTGTGAACCTACAGTAAAACTCAAAAAGTTATGAGGTCTAAATGTCTACGTTAGGCTAAACCATTTTAACAGTTGGTTACATAACTAACTCTTACATATGACCCTTTGGAAGCCTAGGATTTCAACTGATGATAATTTGAACTGTCTTCTCATCTCCTCCCCAGCATGTCCCTGATGCAAGATGAACTGCCTTTTGTTAGATTACACAAATTAAGTTTTCTTAGCATGCTCAATCCCAGATGTGACCAAACTTTGTAGTTCTCTGGAGCTACAGGGCTTATGTGTACAGAAAGAACACAAAGGCACCCACTCATTCTGTTATTGCATAATCAGTGTTGACTGACTGCCTTATGCATCTGCTGTTCAAAGCAACAGTGGTAGTGGAGTAGTCAGCCTTAGCAAAGACAACATAATTAGCCCAGCTAACAACTCACACACCTAGGGATAGGCAATCAATTAGGTAATAACCAAGACATGTAAGAAAGCAGCACATTTTTATTTACAACTGCATTTAAATGTGGGATGAATACACAGCTTGCTTGTGTGTACCCATGTTATATTCAAAGGGTTGTAAGACTTGAAAGCCACATATGTTGGCCATCCTGCTAACGGGGATTCTCTTCTTCATTACCAAACACCCCATTGCTGTAACATTGTATCTATCATGACTGCTAATTTCTTTCATTCTTCATCATGCCTGAGTAAGGCGTTCCATGCAATATGTGGGAGTAACTAAAATGTGAACATGACTTTATGGGTCTAAACCCTATTTATTTTTTTTGGTTCAGGTTCTTATACAATAAAAAACTAATCTAATTAGACCAAAAAAACAACCTGACTAGATCTCCAGAACAGGTTTTTAATAACTGTCTGTATGGGTGATGGGGAGATTGCTGCAGCTATGATCCCAAAACATAACATAACAGTGGTGAGATCTTGTGCGATTTGGATGTACTTGGATTACAATGAGTTATTCAGAATTCCATTGGCACTGGTAGTGTGCAGTGAAGGGTGACTGGCGTGTCAGCTGGAGTCCATTACTGGATTGTTATCAGAGAACACAATGCTTGGCCAGCCTTTCCCCAGCAGTCTAAGGGAGACTTGTCAATGCTTTACAATACTGCAGCTCCATACCACCAATTTGTGCTCAGATTTCATTCTCACTGCTCGTATCTCAAAATCGTTGCATGTTAGTCAGACAGGTTCAAATAAATATCTTTCTCTATAGACTGGCTGCAATTGAAACATGAAATGCAATTTACCTTTTGAAGTGGGCAAAATGCTTTAAGTCACTGCTTTTACAAACTGAACAATTTTGTTGAGGCTAAAGGTTAAATTGGACTTGTACACAGTGTGCCTGAGATATGACTCTTAGGAAGACTTCCCTATTTTAGGGGAATCTATAGATATTTTGGGAGATGATACGGAATCCTCCCAGCAAGAAACATTGGAGAGAACCTTCTTTTCTAGGGATTCAAAACACCCTAATATGACACCTAAGTCATGTATTCATTTGGTTTGCATAACCCAAAAAGTACTGCTGTATTGGAGATGCATTAATTTCATATTATGCTACAATAGACGAACACTATGGAAATCAATGCAACACACGCCAATTAGGCATTAAACCCTACAGGGAGAATATAAAATGAATGCAGGACAGTAGGGGCTCCACCGAGCTGTTGGCTGCTCAGGGCTGCACATATGGCACAGCCCCTCAGACTTCTAGATTACACCTACTATGTTCAGTGTAACATTACATGATGTCATTAAAATTCAGTGCAGATGTCACAACACTGGCACCCATGATGTCACAACACTGGCATCAATGACGCTTCACTTCAACACAAAGCACTACTTCATCCTCTTCCTAACCTTTTTGTCTTCAGAAACACTTACATCTGACCAGACTGACTGTAGCCTAAAGTGGTCAAACACGACACCTGTTTAACTTCGTATTAATTATAATGCATGAACAAGATAAAGAAAACTTTTATTATAATTATAATAAAATGTTTGTGTTTTGTCTAAATAAAGTGTTAATATGTTTATTCTTTCCAGTCACAAATCCAAATTGTTATTATAATTGGACATTGCATTTGTGATGTTCAATGTGTTTACCAACCAGAAGACTTAGCAACTACAGAATACATTTTCAGTTGACATATATGTACAAAGCTAAGATATTTTAGATACAGCTAAGTTGATTTTTTATTTCCAACATAGTCTTTATTAATTATTAAATATTTTAAAAGGCAACATTATATTTATTTTAATAACCATATGTGATTGATGACCATCACATAAAGCCTTGTACAAAAAAACAGACATCTGATTGGATTTTGGTCATCATCATTGTCCAGAAATGATTAAGAGTGTAACAACATTGAGGAACATTTATAAAATCAATACATTTAGAGAAATGGTTTGCAATTCAAAGAAACGGTTAGTAATTAGAAAGAGAAACAATCTTCATGTTAAACAAATAACAAGAAAAAAAAGTGAAACAAGCTGGTACCAACCTGTGTATTGTCCATATCTGGCTGCAGTGGCCATGTTGGAGGTATCTTGTCCACGTATGCATCATCGACTTCAAAATTAAATGTCACCTCCTTCTTAATAACCTGCTTTTTTAATTCAACATCATCGTCCACTGGCAGGTTGTGGCCACTGTTTCCCGCTGGCTTTTCTAATGAGCTGTTTGCATTGCCATCAAGAGGGATGTTGTTCAGTTCTGTCGCTGCACTGTTACTGTTATATCGTTGTCTCTTATGCAGATTTCGTTGGCGGCATTTGATGACCAGTATTGCAATGGTGATAGCAACTATAAGAAAGATTGCACCAGTGATGACTCCAATGAGGATCATGAAATTGGCGTTGCTGCTGTTGTCACTTCGAGAATCCCCAACTGCTTCCTTGGGAGAAACCCATGGTGGCGTTGCATCAACAACCACAGCAGATTTATTGACAACAATGTTCAGATCTGTGATCATTGACAGAGGTGGTTCGCCGTGATCTTTGACGACAATGACTAAACGACAAGCTCTGTGGTCGTATGATCCCAGAAATGCAGCAATGTCATTGGCCACAGCAACAGCTCCTGTTTCAGGGTCAAGTTGAAATAAGTTGTTCTCATTGCCATTAGCTATCACATAATTGAGCATGCCATTTGTGTCACCATCAGGGTCAGTTGCAATGATGCGAGAGATCACCTGGCCTACAGTCACTGTGTTTGCTATCTGCACGGTGTTGTTATTTGCATTTGGAAATAACACGATTGGCACATTGTCATTTTCATCAATTATGTGAACTGTTGCAATGACTGAGCTACGAACTCGTGGGTATCCCTCGTTCATTGCCGTCACCTTGAGGTAGTAAGTTTCACGATACTCACGATCGAGCACTGATGTTGTAATGATGTTCCCAGTATATGGGTTAATTGAGAAAGAACCATTTGTGCTACGAGGATCCAATGCAAAAATCACTTTATTGTATGGTGCCTCATCATTGTCTGTTGCTTTTACCATGCCAACCTGGGTACTGGGTGGTTGGTTCTCCAAAATGTTGAAAAAGTACCTGGATTTATGAAAACGTGGCGATTCATCATTGACATCAGTAATGGTTAAATTCAACATGGCAGTCACTGACATGGGAGTGTCTGCTCCATCAGATACGGTTATGATATATTCGTAATGACGCTGCTTCTCAAAGTCAAATACCTTGTGCGCCGTGACAACCCCAGAAGATGCATTGATCATGAGCATGTTTCCACCGCTGCTACCGGCATCGTGGATCTCATATGAAAGTCGTGCATTGGCACCAATGTCTGCGTCCACACCAGTGACATGGACGACAAACTGCCCCACAGAGTTGTTCTCTGCTAACTTCACAAAGTAGCTTGTCACAGGCAATTGAGGTGCATGATCATTGTCATCAATGATTTGGACAGCGATGACACGTGATGACGTTTGTTTTGTAGGGCCACGATCTGAACACGCAATGCTCACCTCGTACAAATCACCAACCTCACGGTCAAATACTACTGCTGTGACTAACTTGTACTCAGTATCTGACATCTGAAGCAGTCGGAACAGTGCGTTCTCAATCGAACATTCAAATTCACCATTGATGCCACTATCTGGATCATTGACCTGAATGTGTGCCACAAACGTACCAGTTTCTGCATTCTCAATGACTTTTGCCTCTGCTGAGTCTGTCAGTGTATTCACAACAATATCGGGTGGGTGATCATTGACATCAGTGACCTTCACAATGACCTTACAAAATGCTGGCAATGTTCCTATACCGAGGTCAGAAGCTCTCACTGATAAATGATAGAACTTTGTCTGCTCATAGTCGATTGTGCCCTTTACGTATATCTCTCCAGTCTGGTTGTTAATGCTAAATATCTCTCCATACTGCGATATTGTTTGTGGTGCCAGTGAGTAAATCACCTGGCCATTCCGTCCAGTGTCTGAGTCTGTGGCATGCACTTGTACAATCTTTGTCTTCACTCTTGCATTTTCATGAATCACTGCCTCATAAGAACGACTATCAAATTTTGGGTTATTATCATTTGAATCAGTAACTGTGATATCAATGACGAGTGCTCCTGATTTCACTGGAGTTCCACCATCTTTTGCAACAAGTTTCAACAAGTACGACTCCTCAGTCTCCCGATCTAATGCACTGCGTAGAACCAACTTTACATCAATTGATCCATCAGTATTATTGATAACATCAAGGCTGAACTTTTCAGAGCGGGAAATCAACTCATATGTCTGAATACCATACTGCCCAGCATCCAAATCGTCAGCAGAAGGGAGGCTGAACTTTGATCCAATGCCTGCTGTCTCTGGAAATGACCAGCGGAGGTTCTGTTCAGGGAACTCAGGGCTGTGATCGTTGATGTCCAGTACATGGATGACAACCTTGATGAAGGAGAAATACTCATGTGGTGTGACCATGACAGAGAGGTTCATGCTACACGCTGCTGCACTCGGCAGACAGACCGTCTCGCGATCGATGTGCTGCGTTGTTCGAATCTCACCAGTGTCCTCAGCAATACTGAAGTACGCATACTGACGATCTGACTTCTGGAAGCTGAATTTTAACTGAGGAAGCACGTCTGGTGTGTATTTTGCTTTCATTTCCGCCGTGTCTTTGAGGTTACCAATGAATGTGTCTTCATCACGCTCTTCTTCAATTGTGAATACGACTGGTTTGTCTGACAGACACACCACACACAAGTACATGAGAGAGAGTACAAGAAGACATTCAAACTCAGACGAGTATCCCATCTTGCAGAAGACTCAATTTGTGAATGTGCTCAATGTAATCCTACGATGTGCACACTCAGCTATGACATAGCAGTAGAAGATGCATTCCTGGACTGTAGTAGAAGGGTCTTCCTGTAGAATGTCCACACTGGCTGGTCAACAACGTAGTCCAGTGTAGTTCTGTTCAGAATAAATTCACCTCATGAAGTCTCAAGTCTCAACTGGCAGCATTCCTGGAAAATAAATATAACAGGTATTATTACCATATTACAAGCTGAGCATCTATGAAGAAAAGTCAAGTAATCAATGTATGGCAGTTACATAAGACACGTTCTGTCAAGCATGAATAAGTACATAATAACATGCTGTAGTCCATAAGCTGATGTGACAATTAAAGCCATTTCATTTGCCTGGTACATACGCCTCCATTCTAGATAATGTATCTTTTGTTTCATATAAGTCCATGCTGGCCTTGTAAGACCAGCACGGACTTACAACCCACCAGTTACAAGAACCTCATAAACAGCTGCTGTTTGACAAGCTTGTGGCTTTCCTTACTGCTAAGACTAATGCTCTGCTGTCTCCTCACTAGTGAATGGCAGCTGCTGACATTGCCAAGTGCCATCCACCAAAGTAACAACAGGATTATACCTGCTGGGCCATGTCTTGGCTGCACAACTTAAAATTCTGTTCACTGAATATCCTCCAGACCGATGCATATTCCACACTGCTCTAGTGAGCATGCTACCCTCAACTGCAATGCTCTGAACCCAGTTCAATCACGCCTCAACAATGTCTACTTGCTGACTGCCACTGAGCCCACCCCCCTTCCTGTTTATGTGTGGTCATGCATGACTAGTCATGTGACAGTAGCTCCGCCCTGACTATCTGACTGACAGCCTGACAAGACCACAGAGCATAGGAGGTTGGATAGGTAGCTTCAGCTGCACCTGTTTCACCCACCTATGTCACACCGCCACCACAAGGCAGCCACACTGACACCTGTTTCATCCACCTACACCACACCACCACCACAAGGCTTGTATCTGTGCTGCACTACAACTAGACGTGTGTAGCTTTTTTGAAAAATTCATTATTGGGATGTTCTTAAAGGATTTAATAGATCATGGCTTTATAAACTGAATTTTTTTATACACTTCAATTGATATGCCTTAGTGTGCTTAGATGTTGGTCACATACAAACATGAATAATTCACCACTTAGAATATACATAAAGTTTAGATACGGCTTTGTGTCTATATCCGTGCCACTGCTGCTATGGCTGTGGTAGCGACATAAGAATGAACCTGCACCTGTAAATATCTCTTCTTAGTCACCCCGATGAAGACAGCAATATTAATGATAAGGTGGACAAAGATTGTTGAGATTAAGTTAATAACCCCTTGCAGTACTGTCACCTTCCATGTGACCCCCAAGGCGTCTAATCAGACTGTTGTATTCATCAGGCATAATACACCCAAATCCCTCCTTTTCAGAAGGTACACACAATAAACCATGTCATTATCAGGGCAAAGCTGAAATAGAACATTTAAGCCATCTCAGGCTAGATTTTATCCATAGTCATGGACTGTTTTTCATATGTACAAAAGAAGGTTCTTGTCAATTGCTTGGAATACCGAAACACAGATTAATCAGCAGCAAAAAGGGTAAACTGACCAAGGGGCTGACCATGACAGAAAGCATAAACTAACCAGCAGTTGACCATGGCAGAAAGAGTAGATTGATGAAGAGCTGACCACAAGAATACCAACATTGTTAACTGAGAAAGAAGGTTTAAAGGCAGCACTAATACCCAATATGAATGATCTTATATTCTTCATATGCAACTAAACAAGACTTAAGTAATTGGGGAGGAATATTTAAAACAAGTTACATTGAGAAATCTGTTGAAGTTAGTTGTGAACTCATTGGAAGTGTCTCTTAAAGCTTTGTTTCACCCCCGAAATATGGAAATAAGCCCCCTGGGAAAAAAGCCCCACCCCAGAAAAAACCCTCCTGAAAAAAGCCAACCATAAGAAAATAAAGCAAAGAATAAAAACAATAAAATTACACTTAAATTGGGACAGTCACACAAAAACAAAGGTATACATATATGGCATAAGACATCGCTAATATTTCTTTGTACATCTTAGTGTGACAAATGATTAAAGGACTTTAACAATTTTAAGCTGGATGGTATCAAATTGGAGTCTATGTACATTATTTCCCTTTGAGCTGACGCTTGTGAGAAAGTTTTAACTGCTTTCATTAGTGCTCAACAATGCAACTCTACCTTTCTCTCCCATTCAAATAAAGGCAATCCTGGAAATCCATTTTCTCACCTGCAACATTCTTGGAGTTTGTGTATATTCTTTTTATGAGCATGGGGTGCGACGTGTATTCATCACATAAGTTACTGACAGGTTTTGTGTGAAAATGCTCATTCTGAATGTTTCAAATTTATTATACTTAATAATTTAAATAGAAAACAATGATTAAGTTTATTTATTTTTTCTTATGCGGGCTTTTTTCCAGTAGGGCTTTTTTCATGCCCCTTCACCCCCACCCTCAGTCGGTAGATCACATTTGCAACAGGATAGCTATAAAACTAGTTTAAAAAAACTGAGTTTGACTGGCAGTGTAAGTAAATTCACCTTATTTAAAAAACTGGTAAAATACCACATCTCAGATACAAGAAACAGGATTACAGGCAAAGCAATATACATTTTAAAAGTTTTTTTATATTTAGAATACTTGAAAGTTTGCTCACGCTTGCTTAAACTTTTTCCTTTTAATTAACTCTTTAAAACAGAGCAAGTGGCCCATACACATGCCCATCAACTAGTTAGAACTAGAACACATACCTATCAACTGGTTAGGACTAGAACACATACCCATCAACTGGTTAGGACTAGAACACATGCCCATCAACTGGTTAGGGCTAGAACACATGCCCATAAACTGGTTAGGGCTAGAACACATGCCCATTAACTGGTTAGGGCTAGAACACATGCCCATTAACTGGTTAGGGCTAGAACACATGCCCAACAACTGGTTAGGGCTAGAACATAGCTGCCCTAACAGGTCAATTGTATACAGTATTTACTGAACTTGAAAAGACTAAGCAGGGCAGACACCAATGGAGACGTATGGTGAACAACTGCCATGGATCCATCCTCTGGACCACTAGATGAGGTAATGATTTACTCAATTCTAGTTTTGCATTAACCTCGGACAAATAGTAGATGAACTGACTTCAGATGTTGTCCTCTGGACAAATAGCAGATGGATTGACTTCAGATGCTGTTAACATTTTAATAATATTTTTAAAGCTCAAATTGAAATAAAATGGTGGCATACACACATAAAGTTACAAGCTTGATACCATGTTGATGTCTGGCGAAAATAGTGAGCAGCTTTATCCAGAGTTACATCACAGCCAAATTAAATAGAATCTGATAATTGATGCCTTACATAATGCCCTGTTTTAGGGGCAGGGTGGAACTGAGAGGAGGGTAGCCCTTAAACTAATTACCCCATCATTTCAGACATTACCTTAGAGTTTTTGCTGTGTTGTTACATAAGAGTAAGTGCCAGTGTTCTTTTCTCCATTTCATGGGGTAAATGTGGGATAGCCCACTCTCATGAGTGTATAATACCCCAGGGAGGGGGTACACCTAGACATTATGTCTGGGGTGACAGCTTCAAGAGTTGACACAGATTTATGGTTTCATTTACACCTGCCAGGGAACATATCCTGTGGCTCCAAGAGATTAGTATGGCCACTGCCACGGTTTACAGTGAATGATATTCACCTTGAATGGATTGAGGAGTCTGTTGGTATGTCAACAATGATATTCAATGTCAACATAAAATGTTGTCTTTAATACAAGACAGAAGTAAAGCTGAATTGTTTTATTCATTCTAAAATACAACACGTCAACAATTTAAACATGTGCTCTTCCGTTGTTACTTGCAAATTTGTAGCAGAACCCAACTGCATTGCTCACGTTGTTCCTAAAATTGCACCAATACAAACATCAGTAAATGTGCTCAGGCCTAAAAGGCACATCTGAAAAAGGCACGACCCAAAATGGCACATACGAAAAAGGCACATACAAAAATGGCAAATACTATAATGGCAAATACTATAATGGCACAACTAAGGACAAACATGGCACATCTGATATAACATGACTCTCAATGAAATAAATGTTCATGAAAATGACACATTTGAGTATCATAGAGAGCTAAGATAAGTTCTCACCATGAACATCCACCATGAACAATAAGTGTTTTCATTGAATCATATTTTGAATGTTTTGATTAAATTATAATTAGAATGTATTCATTAAATTCTATTTTGAATGTTTTTGTAAAATGATATTTTGAATGTTTTTGTAAAATGATATTTTGAATGTTTTTGTAAAATTATTTTTTGAATGTTTTTGTAAAATTATTTTTTGAATGTTTTCATAAAATTATATTTTAAATGTTTTTGTTAAATTATATTTTGAATGTTTTCGTTAAATTACGTTTTTCATTAGTTTGACATGTACACAACGTGTGTGTAACCAGAGATGTTTCATGTGATTAAATTACTGCTATGATATGCAAATGTGTCATTTTCGTTAACATTTATTTCCTTGCGAGTCACATTTTATATTCAAATGTGCCATTTTTGTCTTTACCTCAGTTGTACCATTGTAGTATGTGCCATTTTTGGATGTGTCTTTTTCATATGTGCCGTTTTAGGTCATGCTCTTTTCAGGTGTGTCTCTATGGTGGAACACCTACTTGCATGAAACATTTATCTATGTTGGAGGGTAAGTGAGGTGAAACAAATCTGCCAGAATGCTGGAGGTCCAGGGATGGTGACATCTTCTACCAACTGGGCTCCACGGCATGCCCCTTGGATGTGACATCTGTCAGCCACCCAAGAAGACAGCAGAACAGCAGAAACGGTCTATGTTCACATCAATGAAGCTAATTGTGAACTACAGCTTGTGTGATATCACACAATCAACACCACCCAGTTCTTGGCAGAATTCCACATCAACCCTGGCTGTGTCCACCCTACCATGTGCCCTGATCTTCACCAATACACCAGACACACAAATGATAAATAACTAAATGTACAAGAACGTCGTGTTTGTTTCTACATTAATTACACTCCTTTATTACTTTTTGTGTAACTTTCCTTTTAAAATGGAGATGCTTCAAACAATGGCTACTAGGATCAACTGAACGTTTGATCAGCGTCAATTCAAATTACTTTCTCCATTGAGAGAACCCAGAGAACCCTGAGAAAGCAAGAGAAGGCTTTGGAACAATAGGTCTGCCAGGTGTGAAGTGTGCAGTGCTTTGAGTCCCAAAGACTGGATACATAAGAATGTACTTTTTTACCTTTTATAATGGATTACACAAAGGCTCCTAGAAGCTAAACACCATTAGAGACTGGATGTTTTAACTCCCAGTATCGATCTCAGTACATATAGAGCCCTACATAGAGCCCTACATAGAGCCCTACATAGAGCCCTACATAGAGCCCTACATAGAGCCCTACACAGAGCCCTACATGGAGCTCTACATGGAGCCCTACACATAGCCCTATGTAGAGCCCTACATAGAGCCCTGCATAGAGCCCTACACAGGGCCCTACATAGAGCCCTACATAAAGCCCTACACAGAGCCCTACATAGAGCCCTACACAGAGCCCTACACACAGCCCTACATAGAGCTCTACACAGAGCCCTACACAGAGCACTACAACTGCTGCCCAGTCTACAACACTTACACATCCTCTTGGCAATCTATTGATGTCTTCTCCATTCATTACTGGGTATTGGGATGAATATCAATGAGACCCTTCAAGAGGATTCTATGGGTAGCAGGAAACAGAAGCAGATAACAGAGCCTTGCCATCAGGTAACTGTACACATGACAGGAATATCACTACATCTGATAACATCAACATGGCAATGACGTACATTATTGGCCGTGTTTTGTTATTGAAACTAGTAAAACGTCTTGCCATAAGGCAAGGTGTGTAACATGCTAATACCTATATTTTCTTTGAGGAGATATGCCTGTAAATGCCCTATGTCATGCCCTATGTCGTTTCCATATATATATATATAATAATTAACCTAAAGACAAATTATGCCAGAAAATTAAACAATGCTATTTAATGACAAATTACAATTACGCTGCAATTTATTCTTGGGCCAAGCTTTGTTTAATTAAAACTATAGCACACAACTTGAATATACTCAAATTGTTATAAGCAATGTATGTACAATGTTCAGAAAACTTTTGGTGAATTCCACATATATAGAACTGAATGATGTCATCCTTTTTAATACTATTGCTAATGCCAAAGTAAATAATAATAATAATATAGCTAGCTACCTTCCACTTCATATGGGTGATTGTTAGGTTTACCATTTTGTTGCATAGAAGGCTACAAAAGAAACCACAACTATTTTATCAGTTTATCTGACAAACTACATACCCAAGGCTCACCAAACTGCAAACTAAAGCTGCCAAGTGGTATTCAGTGTGAACTGTTTGATCAACTAATAATGCCATATTGCTTTATGATTATAAGATGTGGTGATATTAAAATATTGCACGGTATAACTAGAAATGAATCTCTTCTAATCCAAAAGGCTCTCTTTCCAGCACATCAAAGTAGATTTGAACCAGTGGGAAGTTATCATGTTTGCCCTCAGGTCACAATTGGCCATAGTGTGGTGGGCAATGCGTGCTCCCCAACAATGACCAGTGGTTACTAACAAGCCATGTCCAAATGAGCCAGATACTAGAACTGTTTTATGGAACATGGTATCATTTTTGGACAAACTTGCTTGTTCAATATTGTACAATATCTGAACTATGACAGAAACTGTGTAAAATTTTGCAGACATGAATATCTGGAAAACACTGCTTCAATCATTGGAACACACACATACTGCTTCAATCACTGGAACACACACACTGCTTCAATCACTGGAACACACACAAACTGCTTCAATCACTGGAACACACACACTACTTCAATCACTGGAACACACACACTGCTTCAATCACTGGAACACACACACTGCTTCAATCACTGGAACACATACACTGCTTCAATCACTGGAACACACACACTGCTTCAATCAATGGAACACACACACTGCTTCAATCACTGGAACACACACACTGCTTCAATCACTGGAACACACACACTACTTCAATCACTGGAACACACACACTACTTCAATCACTGGAACACGCACACACTACTTCAATCACTGGAACACACACA
Source organism: Lamellibrachia satsuma (assembly GCA_033239005.1). Classification (NCBI taxonomy): domain Eukaryota; kingdom Metazoa; phylum Annelida; class Polychaeta; order Sabellida; family Siboglinidae; genus Lamellibrachia; species Lamellibrachia satsuma. Next base: position 744,673 of record BSQZ01000079.1, on the reverse strand, counting down.
CTGCTTCAATCACTGGAACACACACACTGCTTCAATCACTGGAACACACACACTACTTCAATCACTGGAACACACACACTGCTTCAATCACTGGAACACGCCCACACTACTTCAATCACTGGAACACACGCTGCTTCAATCAATGGAACACACACACTGCTTCAATCACTGGAACACACACACTGCTTCAATCACTGGAACACACACACTGCTTCAATCACTGGAACACACACACTGCTTCAATCCAATCGAACACTTGAAATGTTATTTTACACATAATATTGATTACCAGTAATGCCCACAATATTTCTTCTGCAGTTATACTGGCTGGCTGAACTATTGGCATGCTCTGGGATTTATCAGTACATTTACATTATATGTCCATATTCTATAGACAGCTTTTTATCGAACTGAAGCAAAACAAGTGTTGAGAATGCTGTCTTGGGTGGGCTAAATTATTACAAAGCCACTACTGAATTTCCACATACTGCCTACAACCATAAATATATCAGCAAACAAACTGGGACACCTTGTCATGCAGCAAGATGCAATTGTCAGTAGGACTGAATCCAATTTTTAATAACATCATATAAGTAATTTTTTTAATATGGCACTTTACAAATAAGTTAGTAGTACAAACCTATACATAATAACATGCAAATTACTACATGGATTGCTTATGTTTTTAGGAATACTAAAAAAAATGGACAGATTCTAGAAACAACTGATGTTAAAGTGAGGCTAAAAAATGTGTCATGTGCACATGTTTTCTACCAATCAGACACACCTAAATTACATAACCATATCCAAGTTATGTCGCAGTTATAATTAAATGGTAAAGTATACATATGCAGTTGTTCATATTTCATTACAGTGAAGCATTCTCTGTGGTTCTTGGGGCTGACAGCATATATAATTATGTGCAAGTGTGGCTTATTAGTGCACATATTCCAGTACTAGATCACTAAATGAATTCACCCGGAACACACTGTCATAAATTCCTAACATACACCAAAAGTATCTTCTCTAGTTAAAGCAGCTGGAGATCTTATATATTTACTGTCACTGCAGCCAACTTGTTAGAGACCTCATTTATAAAGCACCCTTCCTCTCACCATACTCAACTCTATTGCCTCAATTACCTTAGACATGCTTCAGTGCATAGCTAAATATGCCTGTCACCATGTGTTAGCAATGCCTTACGCACAGGACACAGTGACATGGGAGGGGATACCACTGATATCTCCACGACACACATCAGTGACACTGCACGCACCCTAAACATGGATCAATGGCTACGACACGGTCACTGCATATGGAAGTTGTACATTTTCCCACGCTGTTCAAACTGTGTCGTGCAACAATTATCACAGTAATCAATCAACCAGAATATTGTTTACAGCTTGTGATGTTATGATCTACAAATAAGCCATAAAGTTCAATCTGTAATACACACAAAAATACTTTATTGTATCTGTGAATGACACAAGACACTATTGACTTGCAGTGGTTCATTGAATGATATAAGACATCGAGTCAACAACTAATAAATTCTGAGTGACAGGTCTGTAATTATCACAGCCTAGCTTGTATCTCACCATGAAGCTTGTATTGTACAACAGTACAACACCAAACATCCTGTACAACTCATGATTCCAACATCCTGCTGTGTCATACATTTACAGGCAACAAACATTAGTTGTATAGGGTGTATGCCCACTGTACAGTGTATTTAGAGTTTACACGGAGGAGTAGGCCAACTTCAGAAACCAAGTGCAGACTTGGCTCTTTCAGTGGGGCAGTTTCTTCTTCTGCTGTGACCTATCATAGTTCACCCACATTAGGTTAAAAAAAATGTATGTACTTAACATATTCATATACTGGTAATTTTTATTTGACAACCTGGCTAAGAGTGATTATGTTACATGGCTTGTAAAAAGATGTTATCATTATTAAAATGTACAAACTGCAAAACTTTAGCCTGAGCAGAACTGAAGTATGAAGTTGTTAAAACTAGAATAACTGGAAATGATGAAGGTTGCTTAACTGGAATGAAACTATAGCCCTCACAATATGTCTCTTGACAGCCATTCCTGCTTTACGTAATAGGCCAATATGTGGTTCAAGGGGGACATCATCTATTTCCTTCTATATAACTCTGTTGAATAATAAAACAGATAGAAATATTTACAACTGTAGGAAATCCTTTAGACTCTTATCACAAACTGTGACCAAGCTCAATAACTGGCTTCTGACCATAGAAGTGAGCCTACTTAATGATTTCCTGAATGCCTCCCACATTGTGTGTTAATGTAGCCCAGGTGGGGCAGTTAGGGTGAGTATGAGCCTATTAGGAAGGGGTATAAACCAATAGAGCCAGCTGCCCTCTGATAAATGTCACACAGAAATAAATAACTGTAGCAGAGCTATTTATTATCACAGGATAGACAGTTAAGGACCACACAGATGCTACAAGTGAGCGTGGAGTTTCAGGACTGACAAATACATGAAATGTTTCTAGTAATTTTGATCTGCTTAGGAAGGCCAAACTGTACTTCTAGTGCATGTAAATGTTCTCAAATGGTATATGTAAAAGTTCACTCTGTCTAAGCTATGCCAAACTAAAAGATAAAAGGGCATTTCTGCAAGTTTACTTACTTTCATCTTTATCAGCTGTATATGTCATGAGTAAAGTTGCAGGACAACCCAATCACAAACCCATATTTGTTGCAGATCCCAACTTAATTATGAGTTACAATTAACAAAATAGATTTTACGTATGCAATTGTTGCTGCTATATTCATCATCTTCATAGTCCACAGTGAGGCATGTATATCCTAATAGCTGTTGAGACCCATACTACTATTTTAACGTTTTACTTGTATTAGGCAATGTAAAAAAGAAACTAGTTTCTCGTCTGGAACTTTTTTAAAGGAAGAGGGAGACACTTATTATTTACTATTTGTTGATTTTTAGCTATTTTTTTAAGATGACCGCCATATCTTAGATTATTATTGTGGCTGATTTATAGTGATGTATATTACTATAAAACCTGCCATTCTATTTGTAAATACAATACTTAATACTTAAATAGTGGGAATGGCACATGAATAAAAACATTTTCGTCAATGGAATATGGCCCGTACATGTTACACTGGAAAACCACTAAAAGTGACTAGAAACAAACAAGAGGCCAACACAACGTTAAATGTATTTATGACTTTCATATAGCCTATGTGTAGGTTTTACCATGGTTTCATTAGTTTGCATTACAGTCATACAACTGAATGAAAGTTATACTGATTGAGCTGGTATTATGTAAATATCCCAGTAGTTTAACAACAAGCTTCTACTTTAACCACCACAGCAGTTTTAGTGTGACAAAGTTGAAAAAAACATTCTGTTCCACACCATTTGACTTTGATTTCTTACATTTAAAAACCAATGTGGCCCATGCCTACCAAAAACAGATGTGTGCACACCCACCCTGGCCTGAAACATGTCCTACAACTACCTTATCTCAGATTCACATATTTCCCCGTTTACTCCCACTTACCCTCACTACTTGTCTTGATATGGCTTATCTACACTAGATCATGATGGCATTGCTACAGTACTGATGGCACCTACTCACCTGTTTCGTTTGGTATTGTTCGGTTATGGCTTCTCCCTTGTCGAATTCGCAAGTGGCAAATTCTGCGAACATATCTGATAGCGACTGCCTACCATCTTGAACTGTTCTAGCATACAAGTTTTTTACTATTGTTGTCGAGCTACGAATGCGTGCACAAAAGAAAACCAACATTATTTATGTAGTCTTAAAAGGATGGTGCCAATATAGCAGACCTCCTTCAAGGGCTAGGTCATATTTTCATGAATATTGATCGGGTTTGTCTTCATGTGACAAGCCTCGATTTGGGCCTGATTGGGCAGTTTACAGGGTACATCAGAGGAATGTAAACAGCAGCGAGAACCTTGACTGTCTTTAGCACAAATATCTTTGGGTAAAGAATATATATAGCATGGGATCATTGCTCTTACTGTAGACTCTGTAGAAGCCACATATAGCCAGGGTTACACATTGTATGATGCGTAAAGTCTAATGCTCGCTCAGCAAGTTTTGGACAGAGATTTCTTCACAGAAATGAATTTTTTTTAATAAATCATTTCTTTTTTCAATAGTAAATAATAAAAAAGGAGGTGGTGGCCAAAAAAGAATCGGGTGTGGCCAAGAAACTAGTTTATTTTTTTTTACATCACCTTAGTCTGTTCTTATTCTTCAGCAAATATTCATCCACCGCATGTATCTGAACATTACTGCACACTGACACTTAACTTGTGTTGGCACGGACAGATACCAATAAGACTTGTAGGTACCAGGTCTCCACCAGACACTTAACTTGTGTTGGCACGGACAGATACCAATAAGACTTGTAGGTACCAGGTCTCCACCAGACACTTAACTTGTGTTAGCACGGACAGACACCAATAAGACTTGTAGGTAACAGGTCTCCACCAGACACTTAACTTGTGTTGGCGCGGACAGATACCAATAAGATATAGACATAATCTCCAACAGAAGACCTCTGTGCTCTATATTATGCTATTACCTAGCTAATCATACCTAACACAACTGAACTACATCCTTTGTGTGGTGCAAGTCCTGTTTAATCCAGTGAGTTAATACTCAGTTAGGTTCCACCTTACTGCTATATTAGCCATGCAGTATTGTAGCATTGTGTTGGTGAGGCAAGGGATCTGAAGAGCATACTGCAAATATTGTGTCTTCTTCTGAAGTCTTTTTAGACAGCACAACGCTAATAAGTTTAGTTAACAATGCCAGTTACCTGTGTGGGTGTAGGTGTTGGTGGAGTGTAGGTGTGGGTATAGGTGTAAGTGGAGTATAGGACTATAGGTGTAGGTGGAGTGTGGGTGTAGCTGGATTGTAGGTGTAGCTGGAGGGTGAGTGTTGGGTGAGTATGGAGGTAGGTGTAGGTAGACCATGGGTGTAGGTGGAGTGTAGGTGTAGCTTGAGGTGGGTGTTGGTGAAGCATGGGTGTAGGTGTAGGTGGAGCATGGGTGTATGTGGAGTATGAGTGTAGGTATAGCTTGAGTGTGGGTGTGACCTAATACTCATGGTGGCGGGTTTTTAGGGGCAGTGCATTTGGGATTATTTCTGAGGAAGTGGGCACCAACAACTTAGTCAGCCGGGACTCCCAGTATGGGAAAGGATATGTAAAAAAGACTTGCTGTTGTCATAGCATTTTGAAGTATAGAATATAAAAGGAAATTGAGTAGTGCAGCATGTAAGTTATGTATTCTGCTACTGATTACACACAGACAAGTTATCTGCTGCATCAAGTGTGCTAGACATCCAGATATATATATATATATATATATATATATATATATATATATATATATATATATATATATATATATATATATATATATATATATATATATATATATATATCCTTGAATGGATAGATGATCCGGTTTCTTGGTTATTCATATTAATCATAATTACCTCTCAAGAAACTTGCAGTTTGTTTTGGATATTTCGACTGCATCTCGCAGTCTTCTTCAGCAGACTGAAGTTACGGATGTGTCACATGACCAATGTCATGTGACGCAAGCTGGAATAGGACACGTGTGTATGCCTGAATGATGATGGATCAACCAAGGTCAAGATATATCGGAAAGCAACCCACACGGACCAATATTTGAACTGGGATTCTAATCACCACCTAGAACACAAACGCTCAGTAGTCAGGACACTCCTCCAAAGGGCAGAAAACCTGATAACGGAAGGAGAAGACAAGAACACAGAGGTGGACCACATCAAGAAAGTGCTGAAAGCAAACGGTTACAAAACTTGGATGTTTAACACCACGCAACCAATGAGACTTACTCCAGCTTGCGTCACATGACATTGGTCATGTGACACATCCGTAACTTCAGTCTGCTGAAGAAGACTGCGAGATGCAGTCAAAACATCCAAAACTAACTGCAAGTGTCTTGAGAGGTAATTATGATTAATATATATATATATATATATATATATATATATATGCACGTGATCACTGCCACAGATCTACCTCAGTTGTTATACAAAATAAACTAACCATTCCATGCTAGATTTCCCAAAGCTGTAAGACAGATCACCAACAAATGTATTGAAACTTACATGAGCCCAACAGTAACAATGCCTACATTAGCTTAGCAACTAGTCACATGTAACTGGTAATCACCAAGTTTTCAAACTGTGTCACTAGCAGTGATGACCTGTGGTTAAGTCAGCCCCAGCTACTGCCTCTAACTGTCATCCACAAATAGTCAAAAACTCTCAATGTCAGCTGAAGTTGCTAGTTATCAATGAACCATTTCGTAAGTCAGGCAGATTCAATCATTATTTGCCTATGCCTATTTGCCCACAAAGATATAACATAATTAAAAAAATTTATTGAGCCTGACACCTCTGTTTCGAATGCTGCCTAAGTTTAGATGGGGAATCGTTTATACCACTCAGTGGGCTTTCAGGTAGTTACTTGGTTCTTACTAACATTTTATCTCTGATAAGAACCAGGATGTTACCAAAAGATTTGCCACAACTCTTTCTTGTAGAAATGTGACGATAAAATTTGCCACATATTTCCATACACTATATTTCCACCATCTCCATTGTGAAATTGGTGAACCTACCCAAAAGTAACCTACACAGTCATGGTTTCATGGTCCAATACATGAAGTCTTGCAAAAGTGCTGGCTTCCCACAGGAAGGCCAGAAACTTGCACACACCTTTCCCCAATGAATCACCCTTTCATATGGAGGTATGGTGGTATCCGCCCTGCCAACTGTCTCCAGTAGATGTTCACACCTTGCAAGGGGCTTTCCATTACTTCAAAGGGCACAGTCAGAGAAAGACTGATGTCACTTTCAACACAGGTGTTTGTTGGGGCATGTTTGCTAATACAGCCTACACTTTCCAGGTCACTGTGTCTGTCTACTTAGATGTATTCAAAGAGAGGCCTTGGAACTGTGGTCATCTTTCTGAAGGGTTCATCATCCCAGAGGAAGAACTGCAATGTCCCTTTATACAAAACTATATTTGACAGCATTGTCATACAAAGCAACACGCTCCAGATGATATACATTCAAAAGCCAGTTTTTTAAAAGTAGTTTATGACAAACCCAACAATGTGTCCACTACATGTGGCATACCCCAGTCCCCACCTCCTCCAGGGTTTGGTAAATGCCAGCAGTCTCAATAATATTTTATGCATAAAACAGAACTGACAAATGTGACTGACAAATGACATGGGCTAAAGGTAACAAAATTATTATTAGTCAATGGCTTCCTTGTCCACTTGTCATTTGTTGCTTTGGGTGGCAATCTTATCAGTTATATATATATATATATATATATATATATATATATATATATATATATATATATATATATATATATATATATATATATATATATATATATATTATATATATATATATAAAATCATCTCAGCCATTGTCAGCCCACTGCAGTGCGAAGGCCTCCCCAAGCTGGTACCATTTACTTATGTCCTTTACTTATGTGTGTGTGTGTATATATATATATATATATATATATATATATATGTTTGGAAAATCATTTGTTCCATTAACTTATTATTCTCTAAGTGAATAAGTGCTTTGTCTTTCTCCACTGTCCACTGACTACATTGCCATACACCGTTTACAGCAATGCTCCAATGTATCCAGGCTCCAGTTTTTGGTTCAATCTACCAATTAATCTAGCACCAGTACATGTGAAACTTGGGAGCACATAATATATAGGTAGAATGTTGCCTAGAGTTTCATATATAAGTAAAAGTAGCCAAATTACAAAATAAATTGCAAAAAATAACAATATTTAGTATTTATTTAATTAATAAGTCATACGTATGACTTAGGTTTTATATTTTGTATACCACAAATGGGTAGTACATTAAGTTTGTGTATTCACAGAAAAATTTATGCAAATCAGCCAAGACATTTTGTTGTAAGAGATCACCATGGACTGTATGGCAATACTCCAGTTTCTAGGCCACAGATGGGGTAATGTTTTTATTTCGATCTACGTACTGCATACAGCAGCAGTACAGATAAGCCTGAAGACATATAGGTAGTATATTGCTTATAGTTTCCCAAGAAAGTAAAATATGGATAATTTATTTGATTAAACTATCATAAAAAAGTGGATTTTTGAATTTTGGTATTTTTCATTTTCCCATATATGTTTTACAAACATGTATAAAAAAAATTTAGATAAGTATTGACATACACATAATTTTTATTTTATTTTGTTTGGAATAGCATGATTTATGCTTGAAAATAGCAGCCATGTTTAATGATGACATCCAAAAAGGCAATAAGCTACTCATCTTAAATATCTATCACATATTTTCAGACACTTCACACATTGATGTAACTGAAAATCATAGTGGAAATTAGTTCCCCAATTTGAGACTCAACATCAATATCTGTTGGCTTGGCTCATGGACTACATTTTTATGAGTAACAATGGAAAAGGGAAATTAGAAATGCTGCTCTTGTAAGGTAAGCTCAGTAGCAGACTGTCATTTCTCTGCTACCTATCTGGCAAGAACAGACAATCTAAAGCAAATATTTACCTTCACTGGCAGTGAAATGGCTTGTGCAAACGGTGTCCTGGCAGACAACTGTTATATAAAACCACTTACATTTTCTATTTTATTGCACATACTCTGATGACACATAATTGTACAAAGGCAGGCACTGCTGGACTCCTGGTGGCAAACTCATCACGCTAAACATGTCCAATGTGTTGTCTCCTGGCCTCCCAGGTTCCACAATTATAGACACATGTCTGCCTAATTCATATGGCACAACTCGAATTCTTATATAACTTATAAACACAAGTTCATCAGAATGTCTGGGCTTATGAGTTTGCTTGGTCTTGGTCATCTGTCTGTCAGTATCAGTCTGTCTGCTTGCTCTTGGTCAGTCATGTCTGTCAGCACTAGTCTGTCTGCTTGCTCTTGGTCATATGTCTGTCAGCATGAGTCTGTCTGCTTGCTCTTGATCATATGTCTGTCAGAACCAGTCGGTCTGCTTGTTCTTGGTCATTCACCTGTCTACTTCAGTCTGTCTGTTTACTCTTGGTCATTCGCCTGTCTGCATCAGTCATGTCTATCAGCATCAGTCTGTCTGCTTGCTCTTGGTCATATGTACATCAGCATCACTCTGTCTGCTTGCTCTTGGTCATATGTCTATCAGCATCAGTCCGTCTGCTTGCTCTTGGTCGGTCATGTCTGTCAGCATCAGTCTGTCTGCTTGCTCTTGGTCATATGTACATCAGCATCACCCTGTCTGCTTGCTCTTGGTCATATGTCTGTCAGCATCAGTCCGTCTGCTTGCTCTTGGTCAGTCATGTCTGTCAGCATCAGTCTGTCTGCTTGCTCTTGGTCATATGTCTGTCAGCATCAGTCCGTCTGCTTGCTCTTGGTCAGTCATGTCTGTCAGCATCAGTCTGTCTGCTTGCTCTTGGTCATATGTATGTCAGCATCAGTCTGTCTGCTTGCTCTTCGGCATATGTTTGTCAACATCAGCCTGTCTGCTTGCTCTTTAATCTTGGTAATCTGTCTGTTTACTTTTGGTCATCTGTCAGCCAGTATTAGCTGTCTGTTTTACATACCCCTTTTGCACATTGTCATGTACAAAACAACAATTTTACCACATAATTATGAAATGAAACATTTGCATGTGGATTAGTGTGTTACAATGAGTCTTTGACTGGTTATACATTCACCCTACATCTGTAAGTTTTCTTTGCTGCATACACTATATTGTCTATAATTATCTAATCCCTTCTTAAAAGCTTGGTGGGTCATCAAGTTGTACTAACTAGTGGGATTTGAACAAAGAACTCCTGAACATGAAGCAAACACTTCCACACTGTTCTAGCTTTCGTTCTAAGCAGCAATTTTCATGGAATATTCTGAAATGCAGTATAAACTGAATGTTTGCCATATTTCTTCTGTTTGTCCATTCCTTCATTTCCTTTTCACTCATTCTCACTTGTAGCACCTCTTGTTTCTGTCTTAACATATTTTACATACCATGACTGTCTCCCTGTCTCCCTCTTCCCACTAGTGTCCATGACTGTATTCCTGTCTCCCTCTGGCCTCTTCCCACTAGTGTCCACGACTGTCTCCCTGTCTCCCTCTTCCCACTAGTGTACACTTGCTCCTTCTGCCACCCACACCTACTTGACCACTTGACTTTCCTATTGTGTGGACATCAATAGAGTGACCTCTGAGGTAGCCTCTGCAGCAGGGCTCAAGTGTATACCCTGGTCCCACATGCTGGGTTTAACCAGGCAGATCAAAGGGGGCAATGGCTTGACACTTTCATTGATTGATCTTCCCTTTGATGTCACCACAATCTGGGGTAATTGCTGCTTCCTAATGAGACAGGAAGGCAGCATTTTATGAAAATACCATTTCTTTAGAGAAATGCAATTCCATTGGTGATCATATATGCTTACAGTGCCTAGCAATGTGCAGCAGTATAAAGAGATTAAAACAAACAGAAAATATAAAGAAGCGATACAAAAGGATATGCCTTTTGAGAATTTAAAAAAAATATTTGTGATAATTTTTTTGCAAAAGGACACATACTCCCCCTGAGCACGTGTACTCCCCTGGACATGTACATCCTGGACGAATCCAAGACAAAAGCTGTATTACTGATATTATGTATACAGTTTTTTTAGACATTTAGATTGCTACTTTACCAACTTTATGTTTACATTTGTTGTCAGAAAAGAAATACATTACTTGATTGATTAAACTCAAACAATGATAAATTTATCACAACTTTTTATTCAAATCACATTAATTATATTCAATATGACACGTCTTGGAATGTTAGCATTACTAATATTAGGTTGACAGTATATCTATTTTAAAGTAAGAGACAGTTGTTAAAAAGTTATGCTGAGTAGATGCATGTACTGATGACATGTAATGGTTCTTAGAGTAACATAATAATGCACAATATCATGCATGAATTATGTTCTTATATTTGTTTTTAACATTTATTAAATCAATTTGATGAAGACATATTTAGTTGCTTTAAGAATGACAAACTTGGGGGAACATAACTGAGCACTTCAGTGTTACACCTTTAAAGCTTTTTGCTTATAAGGGGCCTTGAATTGATACAAAAAGTGCATTTCAGGAATATATAAGTGTACAAACTAGGTAACATTAAAACCAAACCATTGTTTGGTAACCTCCCTTTTTATTGACAAGCATTTATGCATGTAGTCATTAAAGCAGCATACCTGTCAAAATTAATCACAGACAGTTGCTCACCAGACAGTTGCTCACCAAGGAAATGAAAAAGTGCACAGCTGCTCACCAAGGAAATGAAAAAGTGCACAGCTGCTCACCAAGGAAATGAAAAAGTGCACAGCTGCTCACCAAGGAAATGAAAAAGTGCACAGCTGCTCACCAAGGAAATGAAAAAGTGCACAGTTGCTCACCAAGGAAATGAAAAAGTGCACAGCTGCTCACCAAGGAAATGAAAAAGTGCACAGTTGCTCACCAAGGAAATGAAAAAGTGCACAGCTGCTCACCAAGGAAATGAAAAAGTGCACAGCTGCTCACCAAGGAAATGAAAAAGTGCACAGCTGCTCACCAAGGAAATGAAAAAGTGCACAGTTGCTCACCAAGGAAATGAAAAAGTGCACAGTTGCTCACCAAGGAAATGAAAAAGTGCACAGCTGCTCACCAAGGAAATGAAAAAGTGCACAGCTGCTCACCAAGGAAATGAAAAAGTGCACAGTTGCTCACCAAGGAAATGAAAAAGTGCACAGCTGCTCACCAAGGAAATGAAAAAGTGCACAGTTGCTCACCAAGGAAATGAAAAAGTGCACAGCTGCTCACCAAGGAAATGAAAAAGTGCACAGCTGCTCACCAAGGAAATGAAAAAGTGCACAGTTGCTCACCAAGGAAATGAAAAAGTGCACAGTTGCTCACCAAGGAAATGAAAAAGTGCACAGTTGCTCACCAAGGAAATGAAAAAGTGCACAGTTGCTCACCAAGGAAATGAAAAAGTGCACAGCTGCTCACCAAGGAAACGAAAAAGTGCACAGTTGCTCACCAAGGAAATGAAAAAGTGCACAGCTGCTCACCAAGGAAATGAAAAAGTGCACAGTTGTTCACCCTATGTTAATGTTATTTGATGTACAAAAAACGAATAAATAGGAATTGCGGAAACAGGGTTTATTGAGGGAACTAACGTAAAAATGTAATTTCCCTTCCCCTGCAAAATGACAATAAATAAAATAAGTGACAGTATAAACAACTTAATTCAATGATCCTTCCGTTATTGTTACTATTAAAACAACAACTAAGAGGTGCAAAATTTTTCCTCATATATCTACATATATATTCTATATATGTACATCCTGTGGTATAATAAAAAAGGACATTTCCAGTTCCAAAACGATCAACATTTAAAAACGCAAACAACTCAGCTTCACAGAAAGTCCGTTTAGCGTCATGGTAATCGTCGTTGCTACTACAACTGTCATTAATTAATTTTAGCATTATATAATGAGTAAACTTTATGTTTGGTCTGACTTGATTTATTATCATTTTCTATATTTATTATCATTATCTATATTGCGTAAAGCCTCAAATTGCAGTATTTAATAGGATGGCTATTTGTATCTTCAGTGCGATGACTTATGGACTTTTTGCGAAGCTTGTACATTGCGACAGCTCGGCATGCATGGACATAATGCCGTAAAGCGAAATGTAGTTTTTTATTTTGATCATTATAATATATATAATTGATTAAAAGCTTTATACCCAAATGAAACCGGTGAGCCAGTTCAATCCAACAATATCCAAACAAAGCCATTCCTACCATTGGCAGACAGGTCACACAAGACCATTACACCAGTTTAGGGAACCCATTACATCGCTTAAATCACATTTCTGTGAAGCTCATATATTGCTTTTTAAAATGAAATTCATAAGGGTGGGCTGTTGCATTTGCAACTGTCCTGTTCATTTCCTTAGTGAGCAACTGTCCGGTGAGCAACTGTCGAGTGAGCAACTGTCCGGTGAGCAACTGTCTGGTGAGCAACTGTCCGGTGAGCAACTGTCGAGTGAGCAACTGTCGAGTGAGCATTTGTCCGGTGAGCAACTGTCGAGTGAGCATTTGTCCGGTGAGCAACTGTCCGGTGAGCAACTGTCCGGTTAGCAACTGTCTGGTGAGCAACTGTCCGGTGAGCAACTGTCGAGTGAGCAACTGTCTGGTGAGCAACTGTCCGGTGAGCAACTGTCCGGTGAGCAACTGTCGAGTGAGCATTTGTCCGGTGAGCAACTGTCTGGTGAGCAACTGTCGAGTGAGCATTTGTCAGGTGAGCAACTGTCCGGTGAGCAACTGTCGAGTGAGCATTTGTCCGGTGAGCAACTGTCCGGTGAGCAACTGTCCGGTGAGCAACTGTCGAGTGAGCATTTGTCCGGTGAGCAACTGTCCGGTGAGCAACTGTCGAGTGAGCATTTGTCCGGTGAGCAACTGTCCGGTGAGCAACTGTCGAGTGAGCATTTGTCCGGTGAGCAACTGTCCGGTGAGCAACTGTCCGAGCACCGTCGAAACATGTATCCAAAGCCCTAGTGGGAATTTAGTATAATGCAGCTTTTATAGAAGTTTGGCCAATGTTATGATGACAGTTACTAGAGCATGATTATAAGAGACTCCAAGCAAAACAAGCTTACTTGTTTAAGCACCAACACAGACAGAGGATATGAACTACAATAGTAGTAGAACTCGTCCTACAATAGTGAACTGTTCCATCATGATAGACAACTGAAAAGAGAAATAAAATTTAGTGTGTGAATACAGCATTGCTGCATCTTTATAAAGGTTAGAGAGGACGGACAAAGGTTGAAAGTGAAGACCCTAGCGGACCTTGAAAGATTGTGAAGTAAATTCACTATCGCTAGAAATGGCTAAAACCTGGTCAGTAACCCAGTGCGAAACTGGCAGAATCCCTCTGGTGTTACTGTCAGTCACGGCCAAGCAGCCGTCAAAGACGAAGTCCACGCCAGCAGTACAAGGCCAAGTACTTGGTGTGTTTACACATTGACCTTTAAACTTCAGAAACGATGAAAGAAGCAAGACCCCAGTCATCTTAAGTACAGTAACACTTTGAGCTCCAATTCTTATCGGATGAGTAGATTTTGACTTCCAGTTATTTGCTTCATGACTGAAGAGCTACATTGGACAGGGCGCTGTACACGTTAAACTGTACACGTTAAACTCCCTCCCTTTTATTTTTCAGGTTTTTGACAAGGAGTTATTCTTGTAATGAGATATTTTTGTAATTGCTTTATTATTATCGGTGTATGCGAAAGGAGGTGAAGGCTAGAAGACTTGTCAGAAACAAGCAGATTTTAAAAGTGATAAATCTATTTGACCAGAGATGGCTAGCCTGTAGCAAATGCCATTTACTTCGGCTGAATGGTCTGATATCAGTTAATCTAAAATAGGGACAATTTTGAAAAACGAGGAAATTTAACGATGTGTGCAAGAGCAACGGGCCAGTAAGAAGCTATCAACCAACATTCTTCCATCATTGGAGATGTTGACCGTGTAAGTGACAATGCCTGTGACTTACCAGTACATAGTATCTTCAAAAAACAATAAAAAGCAAGATTCCCATTCATCTTAGTTAATACTTTGAACTAAATTTCTAAGCAGACTAGTAGATTTTACAGAACAACAGTGGTAAGGTCTTTGATGCTAACAATAATTGTTTGTTTAATGACCAAAGAGCTCAGTTGGAGTAGCAGGCCTAGAGGTGAAATAAGGCAGTCCAGCTGTGGGCAAACTAAAGCTGTTTAACTGCTGCAGACTGGCTCCACTCATGATGGACTTCATGAGTGGAGCCAGTCTGCAGTAGAGCATCCTCAGTGTATTTGCTGTTGTATGCATCAATAAATTACATGTTTTTGGTTAAATCATATTACGTCTTGTGCATTCTGCATCCCTGTATGTACTTAACATCCTTTAGGAAAGCAAGTACATAACTCTATTCATCAATAATACATACACCACATTACACATATGTATTTACTAAATGTGCATTGGTGTTAAAACGACAAGCATCTGAATAGCAACTTTCTCAATTCCCATGATGAATCGGTGCCTACATTCACTATTAAGGTCACCTCGCTATTAAGGTCACTTTTACCCATTCCCGTGGGTGAACTTAATAGTAAGGTTCCACTATATGTTAATTCGTAGAAAACATATTCTTGTGATGAAGTCTTCCCATTTCAGAATATAAATGATGAGGAATGTATATTTGAAAATTCTTCTGTTTAAAAATTTTTTATATTCATGCATTAGTTGATAAATGTTTCCATTTTAATGTGAACTTGTTCAAGTATTCTGATGACAAAACTTTTTCGAAAATTACATTGATCCAGACAGCAATTTCTACAAAAAATTACCATCAAAATATGAATATGACACTGACACACACGCAATTCAAAAACAACATTAGTAAAGTGAAGGGACTGACATTCATACACTTTAGTGCTAGAAGTCTTAAAGCTAACTTCAAAAAAATATGAATCTACCTCGCAGAGCTAGATCTGCAATTTGATATCATCTCCGTATCTAAGACATGGGCTGAACTAGACCGAATCAATGACTATAATATAAACAATTACAATGGTTATCACATTACTAGGGGTGTTCGAAGAGATGGTGGTGTTGCAATATACATAAGAAAAGAGCTGTCTTGCAAATTACTTGAAACCAAATTGATGACAGTAGAACATATGTTTGAGTTTCAGTGGAATTATCTATAAAGTATTACTCGAATGTTATTATCAACTGTGTCTATAGAACACCAGGATCAAACTTAGAAACATTTTGTGAGAAAATAGAAAGTATTTTATGGGGTGCCAAATTGGCCAAAACGATATTTTGTATGTGATGATATCAATATAGATTTGCTAAAGCATGAAAATCACAGCAATGCCAGGCATTTCCTTGGCATGATGTACAGTTTGGGTCTTTACCTTTTAATTGATAAGTCCACCAGAATCACAGACATCTCAGCTACGCTAATCGATAAAATTTTTACTAACGAACTTCGACATCACCTTACTTCTGGTAGTCTAGTGACATTAGTGATCACTTGCCAATCTTTGCAATATGTGAATATAGGGGAAGGCAGTGTTAGCATTTTATACCAAGATAATATATCTTGTATGCATAGATAATTATATATAGCTGATTCAAATAGGGTTGGTAAGCTGGCTCAACTAACACTTGATGTGGGGCAAGTTGAGCCACAGTGTAGTGTAAGTTGCATAAATGCTTTATTTGTATAATTTGCGTAACCCTTGTACTAAAAAAATTCAAAACAACTCAGCCAACACATCTACCCAATGGGTACAACACATCTCTGACAAATCTACACGTTTAATTAATAAGTTGACACACTTAATTAATATAGACTTATAGGCCAATCGCAACCAGTGTAACTAACTGCTAATATGTTGCCTTGTAGCTATCCGATGTCTCAATTTCCTCGGAAAAATGAATTACTTGATGTATTTTGTGGTAAAGAACACTCGTCTTCATTCTTTGACTGCTGCTCAACTAACTCTCCTTTGGGCCTTGGGTGGCTCAACTAACCCCGTTTCGACAGTTAAGCTTATTTAATTAATGTCTCATTAATGCGCGAAGTGATGTAAATAACTTTCTTCTCTGTGCATAGTTAAACCATTTGTATGTGCAGAAACAATGATGTCTGGTCACGTACGCTGATAGTTTTCACACCAGCAGACATTAATAACAATTAACAAAAGTTTTGAAAAAACATCAAAAAACTTTTAGCTCGCATGTTCTAATCAGTGTGGCAAATGTAACCTATTATACATCAATCGTGTTCTAATAACATGTTCAATCACTGGGTGGTACCATGTAACTGTCGCTGTTGTAGTTTCCTGGGAAACATGGGTGGCTCAACTAACCCAGTGGCTCAACTAACACTGCCTTCCCCTAAAATAAATAGAAATGTTAAAAAAGAGGTTAATCATGTTAGAATAATAAACGAAGATAGATTAGCTTCATTCAGAAAAGAGCAAAATTGTCAATTCTGGGATGATGTTCTAAACACTAATGATGTAAATCATGCCTATGATATGTTCCTGCACATATTCACATATAGGTTTAATAAACATTGCCCAGTAAAAACAGTGCTGAAGAAACGTTGCACTAACAAAAAGCCGTGGTGGTTCATCACTGGACTAAAATGTGCTTGTGCAAAGAAAAATAGGCTGTACAAAGCATTTATTATATCTCAATCTTCTGAAGCGGAACTAAAGTACAAAACATAAAAACAAACTGACATCTGTATTAAGGTGCTCTGAAAAAACTTACTACAGCGAGTTGCTAGAGAAGCAGAAAAATAATGTAAAGGGTACCTGGAAAATACTAAACACTATCATCAACAAACAAGTCAACGCACCAGAATAACCTGCTTATTTTGTAACAACAAACAAATATAAAAAAATAAAGCTATTGCAAATGGATTCAACAATTATTTTACAAATGTTGGCTTTAACTTAGCAAAGAACATTTCTTCACCTGACAAGGATGTGTTTATTTATGATTATTAGGGGGAATGATGTAAGGGGAGTCTGTTTCTAAGTCCGGTTGATAAGCAAGAAATTATTAGAACTGTACAACGATTTAAAAACAAAGTGTCAACAAATTTTACTGATATTAATATGAGCATGCTCAAAACAATTATTACTGAAATTGTAAACCCTTAAATCACATATGCAATGTATCTTTCCAAACAGGCATGTTCCCCAACCAAATGAAAATTGCCAAAGTTATTCCAGTATTTAAGGCTGGGGATAAGTGTGTATTCAGAAATGATAGACATATCTCTTTACTACTGTAATTTAAAAAAATTATGGAGAAATTATATAATGCTAGATTGAACAATTTTCTAAATAGGTATGATTTACTTTGCCCAAGCCAGTATGGCTTTAAATCTAATATGTCAACCTCTCATGATATTTTAGAATTGGTTGAAGAAATTACTAAATCTCTAGAAAATAATAAATATTCGACTGGTGTATTTATAAATCTCCAGAAAGCATTCGACACAGTTGATCATGATGTACTGGCAAAAAAATTTAATTTCTATGATGTTTGTGGCATAGCACATAATTATGTGGATTGTGAGTTATTTATTTAGAAAATAGATCAGTTTGTTCAGTATAAAAATTGTGATTCTGAGGTACTTAGGGTGTGTTGTGGTGTATGTACCACAAGGTTCCATCTTAGGACCGAAATTATTTATAATATATATAAATGATATTTTCAATGCTTAAAAACTGTTTAAGTTTATTTAATTTGCAGACTACACGAACATGTTCTATTGTAATAATAACATCAATGAACTTATCCAGCAGACAAATGCCGAGTTGGATAAGCTCAATGTGTGGTTTTTAGTGAATAGATTATTATTAAACAACAAAAACAAATTACATGATTTTTGGAAATCGTGCACTGAAAATGTCTCTCTCTATATAAAAATAAACAATGTCACAATTAAAAGAGTTCAAGCAAAATTTTTTTTAGGTGTATTGATTGATGATAAATTAACATGGAAATATCACATTTCTCTCTTGAAATGTAAACTTTCAAAGTGCTGTGTGGTTATGTATAAAACTTATTTCTTACTTGACAGATGTGGAATGCATATTTTATATTATTCTCTCTTTTCGCCTTAATATTGTGCTGAAATATGGGGAAATACATTTGCAGTAAATTTAAAATGCTTAGTCTTGTTACAGAAAAAAGTTGTCAGATTAATCTGTGGTGCTCAGAGGTTGGACCACACATCTAGCCTATTTTATGATCTCTGCATTTTAAAATTGCCAGATATGGTGAAAAAAAAACTGCTGAAATTATGTATATGGCATTTAACAATTCATTGCCAAACATCATATAAAAGCTTTTCATTTTGTATAACCCTATCTATATGATCCAACAAAATTGTGTATTTAAACAAAAGTATACACGCACTAATCTAAAGACAATATGTATATCAATTAATGGTAAACAGTTATGGAATTCCCTTGACAGCTCATTAATTCATTGCAAGTGTTCATCTTTTAAAAAACTATACCGTTCAACTATTGCACAGCTATGTATCCAGTGAGTAACCCGATTAGGGTGAAAAAATGAATTGTATTGCAGTAGAATTTTCCATGTACTATTCTCTTTAAAAAATCACAAATATACTCAGAACTGAACTGCACAATACACGCTTACACTAGTCTTGTATAATTGTATTATTTAGTGTCATTTATAAGTGACAGGGCAAGCAACATAAGCATTATGCTTCTTCTTGCCTTTTTTAAACTTTTTCAACTTGTACTATTGATGTTAAAAATTCAATTGTTGATGTTGCTGAAATAAACTTTATTATATTATTATTATCATAACTATCTTATGAAGCTACTTGATTGTGTATATTATAGACTGCACGAGTATAATTGATTGTGCCTAAATGAGCCATATGCATAGATGAAAAGCACTTAACTTGAGATATGGCTGAAATGGCCCGACATAAACTATTAAGACCAGCTGATTCACAATGGATTCCCATACGCAACAACTGACCAGCATTCCAACACACAATGTTGCTAGTGAACACTTCACAGTCACTCTTCATAATTAAACATCTTTCAGTAGTGTTTTCCATAAACAATAGCAATATTTTCTTTTACAAGAGACATTATAAACGAATGCCAATAATAATTTTTAATTACTTGTACATTTATCCTACCATTTGTAGGAATTACAAAACAAGGAAGCAAGGACCATGAAGGTGTTTCTTATGCGGTTAATTACTTCTCCCTGCAGACCTTTTTTAAAAATGCAGTATGCTAAACAATTATACCCCCATCTACCTTCTCCTGATCCCCAGAGGAATTTCCCTGCACCCTAACACCAAGGGGTATACCTTGTGGTGAGAAATTCTCATTTTAATTAATTGACAACGACACCATAGGAGAGAACGCCATGAGTCCTGGCCACCATCACTGCATGCCATCACAGGTAGCAGGCAGGGGGTATATCATTACTAGAACACAGTATGTTATCTTGTGTGAAGAAACTGTGTTGTCAGCTTACAGGAAACAGACACATTTCAGGTGACAGGTGACACCAGATCCAATCATTAGTTGTAGACCATAACATACTCAATATCATGATAATGTCTTGGAACACCTGACAACATAGTAGGAGTAATATTAATAAAAATGTATGTAATTGATACAGTATCATTATTAATGTATTACAACATGACATAAATGAACTGCTGAAGTAAAACAAATCAATAGAGCGTAGCATCCAGTCAGGATGCATAGTTACAACTTAGAAACAGCTCCTAGTGACTGCTCGTAGTAATTAGTGTTTTTTTAGAGTTTTTAATCACAGGCTGTTAATGACATCCACAAAGAACATCCACTGCAATCCTTATGAAAATATACCATGGTATACCATGGTATTGATAAACCATGAGATTACATGGTAAACTGTAGTATACCATGGTATATCATGGTTTATCATGATTTACCATGGTTTATCATGATTTACCATGGGTTACCTGTTTCAAAACACCATGGTAAACCATGGTATTTACCATGATATATTTTCATAAGGGTGTATATATATATATATATATATATATATATATATATATATATATATAGCTCACACAATACAGTCGACATGTGGACAGTAATTGCCATAGGTTTTAGTTCTCTGAACAGCCACGGCAATGTGCTGTTGGTGCTGACAGGACGAAGTAACCTGGCGGCTTTGTCAAAGCATCGAGGTGTGTAAACGACTTATTAGCATTTCAGAGGACATAACTTTGGTCTGAGCACCGGACATCGGTTTGGCGTGTACTCTGGTAGACACGGAATCAGACACGCATGACCGTAGACTGTGTTTTGTTTGCCTTAAGGAACTTAGGCAAACAGCCGATTCAGTGCTTGCTTAGTGACAGTGGCATCTGCTAGGTGGATGCCTGTTGTTCGAAGCAAGTGTTTCGGAGCAGATGCTAATTTGACATAATACTAAGTTCGTTCAGGCGCAAGCAGTGGCAGAATGTTGACTTAGGGTGGCATGCTGATGCAACCGTGCACCCTGTCGGTTTATGGCAGACACGTGGACTGACGGAAGCAGACATTTTCACACAAGGATTAACCGATGGTCTAACAGTGTCTGTTGGTTGTGTATTTGCAAGTCATGACAATCTGAACGATTTCTGAGCAGAATTGAGAATTGACCTGTATTCCTGTATTCCAAATGTAAACAAACTGATTGGAGTGAGACCGCAGTTGTTTTTCCACAGACGGCCATTGTAATGTTTCTTTGGATTCCTGCAATAATTGTCAAATTATTTTCTTTAAAATATCACCTGCACATTGAACATTATAATTAAGACAACTGCTGTGTGACATTCATGAAAATTACATACCTCATTTTTCAGAAAAACGTGCGTGCGCGCATGCACAGTTTTTTGCACACATGCGTGCGTTTCAGTGCACAATGTGGAGTGCACTGCACAGTGCAATGTGCAGTGCTGGGCATAGTGTGTTGTCTCTACTGCGTTGCACTGCACAGTGCATGGCAGCGCAGTGCAATGCAGTGCATGCATTGCAGTTGTGCAGTGTTTGTGTGTGTGTGTGTGTGGGTGCGGTGCGGTGCAGTGCAGTGCGGTGAGGTCTGTGTGTGTGTGCAGTATGTGTGCGTTGTTTGTGTTTATATACATCTGAATGTGTATTGTTGTTAACACTAATGTTGATAGAAAGCACTGGTAATATGAGGATGTATTTCCCTACCCTGCTATAGGCCTGGGTATTTTGTTAAACATTGATGGAAGTCACACATTTAAGAGATGCAAGTTTGTGATTTTGATTAAAGTTGCTCAGAATGTCATTTACGTGATGGCAGTGTTTGTGACAAAGTTTAAGATTTTTTTGATGGTTCCGTTATCTTTGAATCAGACAAAAGTTAACGTGGCTGTAGTAGACCTTTATGAAAATATACCATGGTATACAAATCAAATCAAATCAGTTCTTTATTTCCAAATGAAAATAGAAATTTATAACATATACCCATACACATCAAATGTCTGTAATTCAAATGGAAAGGGAGAAAGCAGAAGTGTATTACTTATTGATCACTTTCCCCCAATATCAAAGTAACAAAGTAATGTACATACTAATAGTAAACATAAATTTATAGTATATTGTTAGTAAATAAAAAATAACTGAAACCCATTTACACATGTATATTTCCAACTATTTTATACCGCACAGCAATTTATTTAAGTAATTTATACTCTTCAAGGAAATACATTTTATATCGTTTTTTAAGATTCTGGATAGTAACTGAACTTTTTATTGACTCATCTAAAGAGTTCCAGAGTTTAACACAATACACAGATGTACACTTAGCATTTAAAGTTGCATACACATGTTTTAATTTATTACTTTGGCATGTTACATGCAACATGGTATATTTTACATTGAAGAATTGTTGAAGGTTACCAGGCATCAATTCATTGATGGCTTTAAACATTATCATAGAAATTCTAAATTTTATTAGATCAAAGAGCTTAAGAATACCTAGATCACAAAATAGTTTATTAGAATGACATAATGAATTCTCATTACAAATGAGTCTGACTACCTTTTTTGTAATATATAAACACCATTAATATATGTTTTATACGTATTGCCCCATACTTCACAGCAGTATGATATATCAGGGAGAAATAGCGAACAATATAGTATAAAAAGTGAAAGTACGTATTTCGCCCTATACAGTGTATATAACTGCAATAGTTTTTGATAATTTAGATTTCATCATACAAATACGTTCCTTCCATTTGAGCTTATCATCTATTAAGATTCCTAAAAACTTAGTAACATATACTCTATCTAAAATTGTATTGTCGACTTTTATGTCAATATTTGTTTTTTTACAATAGTTGCCAAAAAACATATAGCTTGTCTTAGCTATGTTTAAGGATAATCTATTTACTGAAAACCAGATATGTAACTTTTGTAGTTCAGTATTGATAATTTTGCTGAGCTGGTTTGGATCTTTCCACGAGCAAAATATATTAGTACAATCAGCGAAAAGATTGAATTTTAGTAATGTAGAAATATTACAAAGATCATTTATATATAGTATAACTAGTTTTGGGCCCAGAATAGAACCTTGCGGTACCCCACATATCACGTTTAATAAATCCGAATTGTTATCCTCAATGCTAACATACTGTAGTCTATTATGCAAGTAACTTTTTAGCCACTCATTGGCCATTCCTCTAATTCCATAAGCTTCCAATTTTCTGAGTAATAAATGATGATCAAATCAAATTCAAATCAATAAAAACACCAATAGTGCATTTTTTTGGATTTGTTATATATATATATATATATGAGTAAATTGTACTACTATGTTAGAAATTACCTTTTTCACAATTACCATATCAACATTGTCATAACCTGTAGACTTTGTATTTTTGAAACTTTTGACAATATTAGTGACAAATTATACTTTTGATAATATTAGTGACAATTATACTATATTTTTCGATATTTCTCCCTTATATATCATATTATGGAATTACATGGTAAACCATGACATTACATGGAAAACTGTGGTATATCATGGTATTTTACCATGGGTTACCATGATTTAACATGGTTTATCTTTTTCAAAACACCATGGTATACCATGGCATTTACCATGGTATATTTTCATAAGAGAGGAAGGCTCCATCTAGTGGCACATCTCTTAATCACAAGTACTACCCAAAAGCACTGGGTGCCACCAAGCCAAATGATGTCACCTCGAAGCACTGGGTGCCACCAAGCCAAATGATGTCACCTCGAAGCACTGGGTGCCACCAAGCCAAATGATGTCACCTCGAAGCACTGGGTGCCACCAAGCCAAATGATGTCACCTCGAAGCACTGGGTGCCACCATGCGAAATGATGTCACCTCAAAGCACTGGGTGCCACCAAGCCAAATGATGTCACCTCAAAGCACTGGGTGCCACCAAGCCAAATGATGTCACCTCAAAGCACTGGGTGCCACCAAGCCAAATGATGTCACCTGAACAATGTTTATGTCAATATCATTAACATATTTGACAATCTCACTGCATCAAATAGCTGTGCAAATGGGGTGATTTCACAAACCATTATTGCAATAAGAAGAGAATGCAAAGAGAAATGCTTGTTTACAAAGATGAACAAAATGCAGAAAACAAATACCTAGACATACCTCTGAAACAGGAATGTCGTTTGTTGCAAACACAGGATTTATGCAAGTTCTCTTTTGAAGAAAACTGTAAATTATAGCATAGAGTTCATCTGTTTTCATCACCAGAAAAAGCACATTCCAAAAACTATTAAGCAACATGTTTACACAGTTTGAATTGATTTCACTGACCAAGGCAGTGAAATGAACTCAAACTATCCAGCTTGGGGTTAGGGTCAGCAACACATTCATTGGGGTGTGAAAATAGTAATTAGTTTAGCAATTTGTACATCGGCCACTTACTGACAAGATAATGACCCCTTTCCAATGGTCACTGAATAAAACCCGAAAGCTGCCGATTCACTGCTGATATAAAGGCCACATGATCACCAGCAACATTCTGGCATACAACAACGCCCCCTAGGGATCATTGGCTAATCAATTTATACCCAGTCCCGCAAAGGTGCCTGTGAACTGCAGCTGTCAAATAAAGATTCTGAAGTTTGCCATGTATGTCACAGTCAATTTGTACAAGAATAGCAGGAAATGCTTTGAGAAAAATATGACATGTACCTAAATCTCTCTGCACATAAAACTAAAAAAGGTTTCCATGGGAGGGGGGGAGGCAAATGAAAACCAAACAATCCTTTTGTCAAATGCACAAACCAAACTTGTGTTCTGAAATGCCATGACAGTTTGTACAAATTCTCTCAGTCCTTACCTGCATCCAGTGAAGACTGGTCTTGCATTACACCTACACCATACATGTGTTGCACAAGAGTTACTTTTCTAAATGCTGCAAAACACATCATCTGCTCAAGAAATCGTTTATTGTTGGGGGAGGGGCGGATGTAATATTGATTTGAGATCTATGCCTCCCAAAAAGTGTGCCAAATATGGAAGTGAAGAGAGCCAATCAATACTGCCAATCAGTGTTGGTGTTGTTGTGCATTCATGTTAATTTAAAGTAAGACCCTACTGAGACAGACAAAGCACTGCTCTAGCTATTTAATCTCCTCCACTGTTGAATAACCCCTTTCTTGAAATGCAAATTAAAAAAAAAACCTGATCTCCATAAAAACCATCAGAAATAATAAAGCATTATTAGAGCCATTATTACTTATTTAATCATGCTTACAATATAGGCTTTTTGTTATGGTTTGATATGATTTACTGCATGATTAGGGGGGGACTGACTAGAGGGTACTGTGTGGCTAGGTATACTGCATGACTAGGGATATACTGACTAAAGGGATACTGCATGACTGGGGATATACTGACAAAGGGGATACTGCATGACTACGGATATACTGACTAAGAGGATACTGCATGACTAGGGGGTACTATCTAGGAGGATACTGCACGACTAGGGGGTTACTGACTAAGGGGATACTACATGACTAGGCGGAAATTGACTAAGGGGATACAGCACGACTGGGGGATACCGACTAAAGGGAAACTACATGATTAGGAGGATACTAACTAAGGGGATACTGCATGACTAGAGGGTACTGACTAAGGGGATACTGACTAAGGGGATACTGCACGACTAGGCGGATACTGAATAAACAGATACTGCACGATTGGGGATACTGACCAAGGGTGTACTGCATGACTGGGGGGATACTAACAAAATGGATACTGCATGACTGGGGGGTACTGGCTAAAGGGATACTGCATGACTACGATGATACTGACTAACTGTGTACTGCATGACTAAAGGGATACTGTATGACAATGGGGTATTGACTAAGGGTGTATTGCATGACAAGGGGGATATTGACTAAAGGGATGCTGCATGACTAGGGAGATACTGACTACGGGGATACTGCATAACAAGGGGGGTATTATCCAGGAGGATAATGACAGATGGGATTTATTTCTGAGGGGATATTGCCTGATGGATATTTTTCAGGGAATGATGCCTGCAAACGTAACATTTCAACAGTGATAGCTGAAACCTGAGCTGCTCAAGTCCCTGGACCTGTCCTGAGAGGGTTGTTAGCTGAATACCTTGTTACTCCAAACTCATTGTGCAGTATTTACTTGTGGCCCGCCTCTGGCGTAATGTGCCAACCAAGAGAGACCCAGGTGTCATAGCTGGCCCAACAATGGAATGCATAGCAACTGACAGGGCATGACTGACAACAGACACCCTTCCCCATCCCCCACCCCAGCCAACAACCATCACAAGGCTGCATACCTTGGTGCCCATTAAATGTTAGGGTCCAGTATTTATCTGGGTTTATGTCCAGGTCCCAGGCAGATGACTGAATATGACTATGCAGGCTCATATTGTCAGTGCCAGTCTGCCTGCTGCCATAGTCCACCTGATAAAATCAGCAATCAAACTACTGAATAAAAAAACAACCCAGATGTAATATTGGAACTACAGATAGGAAGTCAGGATCTGTCTTGCAAAATATAATAACTCAAGCCCCATATGGTACACAATAAGTTGTATGGTTTTTCAAATGACCACATAGACTGAATGTAAAGTCCAAGAGTAACCATGTGCCATTGCTAACTGGCCAGTGACCACTTATAATACAATGCTATATTTCTGTGTAGAGATATCAGTTTCTACTCCCCATTTTGAGGTTTGA
This sequence comes from Lamellibrachia satsuma, assembly GCA_033239005.1. Taxonomy (NCBI): domain Eukaryota; kingdom Metazoa; phylum Annelida; class Polychaeta; order Sabellida; family Siboglinidae; genus Lamellibrachia; species Lamellibrachia satsuma. The sequence goes on along the minus strand of BSQZ01000079.1, from coordinate 717,634 downwards.
GGACCGTTGATGCAAAACTGTTTCCTAATTTATGTCACCATTTAATTGTTGTTGCCCTTACCAATTAATTGTGTTTCCCTATATCTGTGTAATTAGTATTTAGTGCAGTACTGGCACATCGATATCATAAGTCGGTTGTTTAGCTCTGTCCCTGAGTATTCAGTTACCACTACTAACTGCATACTCATGGGTAACAGACTCTTACTATTGGTATGATGATTACATTGTACACATCATAGAATCAACTACTTTAGGGGCCATTTGAAGGGAAGAAAGGGAAGCTGAAGTTACCAGAAAACACATCCCAATGTTCATCTGCTGTTGCATGTGTAGTAAGTAGGGTGAGAACCCTGTTCCTACTTAAAACCCCATCAATCACCCACCATATAGTATGTGAAATAAAGAATACTCACTCTTCTCTGTCTTCCTGTGTGGTGTTACAATAAGAGAGAGCTGTCACAGACAACAATGGGTGAGCAGCAGTGCCAGACAGACATCTACACCCAGCCAGACAGACAGCCCCCACACAGCTGAGTCTTGTTTACTATGGCAGTGAGCCTACCTACAGCTGCACTACCTGCTAATTCCTTGCCATTTACTCCTGAACAACAAACACCACAGGCAGGCCCAGCACTGCCAGTGTACAGCTGAATTAGTTTACAGCATAATCCTTTATCAATACAACATTTCCTCGCGACCATCAGTCCAACCAAATACTTTGATTTATCAGTCAATAAGTTGAGGGGAACTTTTCAGCTATGGCTGAGAAATAGTCTTCAGCAGTGTATGGTGGAGGTAGCAGATCAATCACATGCACACAGGGTGGTAGAAATAAATGTAAGGCCACAGGAACAGCCAGTTGTGTGGTGGGCCAAGCAATTGGCTGTCAACTGCCTGTCACATCAGATTTCTCTCAATGCTGACAGCTTAAAAACAAATCTGTTTCTGCAGCGACATTGTGAACCGTTTATGTATAGAGTTCATCAACTCTAGTTGTGCCTTCTTATCAATTGCCACAGCTCACAGCTCTCAGCTTGTGCCTTATCTTAAATGCCCTTTTCAAAGGGTTTTTTAGTGTGCAGATTACCTAAATACAGAAACTGTGTTGCAATGCTCGCCTAAACTTCCTACAGAAGAAATCTCATTTGTTGCCTTCTAATAAACCCTTAAAAAGATGGCCATATGTTTTGATACAATGCATCAATTAAACTCTCTCCAACCACTCCACTATCACCCCATGGTGTCAGCTACTGAAACACAAAGTACAACCACCCCACGATCACCCCATGGTGTCAGCTACTGAAACACAAAATACAACCACCCCACCATCACCCCATGGTGTCAGCTACTGAAACACAAAGTACAACCACCCCACTATCACCCCACGGTGTCAGCTACTGAAACACAAATACAACCACCCCACTATCACCCCATGGTGTCAGCTACTGAAACACAAAGTACAACCACCCCACTGTCATCTTATAGCGTCAGCTACTGAAACACAAAGTACAACCACCCCAATGTCATCCTATGGTGTCAGCTACTGAAACACAAAGTACAACCACCCCAATGTCATCCTATGGTGTCAGCTACTGAAACACAAAGTACAACCACCCCACTACCATCCCATGGTGTCAGCTACTAGAACACAATGTACAACCACCCCACTACCATCCCATGGTGCCAGTTACTAGAACACAATGTACAACCACCCCACTACCATCCCATGGTGCCAGTTACTAGAACACAATGTACAACCACCCCACTACCATCCCATGGTGTCAGCTACTAGAACACAATGTACAACCACCCCACTACCATCCCATGGTGTCAGCTACTAGAACACAATGTACAACCACCCCACTACCATCCCATGGTGTCAGCTACTGAAACACAAAGTACAACCACCCCACTATCATCCCATGGTGTCAGCTACTAGAACACAATGTACAACCACCCCACTACCATCCCATGGTGTCAGCTACTAGAACACAATGTACAACCACCCCACTACCATCCCATGGTGTCAGCTACTAGAACACAATGTACAACCACCCCACTACCATCCCATGGTGTCAGCTACTAGACAGCAACTGCTGGGCCTCCTCACTGACAACCCTTGCCAACACAACCAACTAATATTTTGCCATTCTAAACCACGCAGTATCAAGCACAATGTGCATTGTTCATGTCAAATACACCAGAATGTGTCATTTCTGCTCACTGTACGTCTTCATGACAACCTATCTTTGCCTGTGTAATGCGCCATGTAAAGACACTGTCAGGACCTATGTTTGTCAAGTAATGTATGTCTGTGGCCATACACATAAGTCAACAAGTAAAGACTTACCTTGTATCAGCAATGACTACGACCAATAGCTGCTAATGCTTCCACCACAAACACAGACATATGAACACATCCAAACAGGGAAAACTTTTACACAGAACTAGGAGACACTGCATGTAGATGGCATGTCTGATCACTGAGTGGCTACTTGGCTGAAGTGCCAAATCTTCTATAATGATGCCCAAGCTTGAGAGCAGAGAGCACAAAGCACGCAAGGTATGTCCAGATCAAACACAACCTCACATGGCCCTCTCAAGTACTCCCAGCCAACAGGTGCCATGTCTAGTGGATTGTACAATAACATCTTCCAACGGTCTCTTCCTCTCTCCGACTGGACAACATCTTACCCACACAGCACGTGTTACATGATCTAGTGAAGCAGAGCACGGACAGTAAATGGCTCACAAAAACAACTTACAAACCCTTCAGTGATAGTGGTGTATTAATGGAGGGGGGAAGGGGAGTCACAATCAGATATGTTCAGATCTATGAAAACTAGCACATCAGAATTAATTAATAGGGTTTTTGCAAGCGCACCGATCTCGACTCCCTTCCCGATCTCGATCTTGCACGTGATTTGTGAGTAAGAGATCAGGGACTGAGTAGACTTTTTGTAACATGCGCCAATGTAACCCAATCTATGCGGATGGCGCCATCTACATCTACCTTTTACAGTGTTATCCCACAAATTACATGTTTACTCAGAGCAGGTGCTATTTCTGCTTTGATTTCCAAATAAGATCATCACACCTTGTAATTTTTTAAGTGAAAGTAAATCTGAAGAATACATAAATTATAATATATTTCTTTTTTATATGTGTAAATTTATATCAAAGCATTTACGTTTTATGTGAACTGAACAATTAATTAAATTCAACTAAATTTGCAGACCTTCCAATTTCAATTAAATTCCAAATAAATATGTTTTGCTTTTTATCAAACCAATTCATATGTCACACAATGTTTGGATCAATTCAACTCCTCATACATCCTCATAGGTCTAGATAACAGACATGACAAGAAAAATGTCTCAAATCAATCAAAATAAGAAATTCTCATGGCACTGGCATTTTTGGATTCTACCAACAGTTTACCAATGAATGTATTGGTCTATGTAACATGGCAAACCACAGGGATGAAGCTAGATTAATATCTTCTGAGTTATGACCATTTCCACTTTTGCAGATTTTTATTTCAGGATAGTATTCTGCAAAATTTATTTTAGATAATTAAGAATTGTAGAATTTTGTATATACAATGTGTACCAGTAGATCTACATTTTCAGCAAATTACAGATACATTAGAGGTCAGTGTTTATGCTGAACTATGGTTGCAGTTGTGGGCATTGTATCACAACAAAATATGAATTTAGATAGTTGCGCTAACCTTGCATATGCGAACCAAAACAAAAGGTGCACGAGTCGAAGATGAAGTTAGGAAACTTAAGTATATATTTTATTTATAAAAATACAGTATAAAATGTTAACCATAACTGTTTGTTTCTGCATTGTACATCATTTTAGTCCACTTCAGCTGGAATTTTTGGTCTGGTTTATACTATAGGACAGATCTACAATGCGATGTCTAAATCTAAGTCTACGGTGCTGACGATGGTTTCGTGTAGTTTTGTTTACCATAGACAGTGCGCATTTAAAACTAACCGACCTAACCTGCGAGATCGGTGTTTTTCCTATCTTCATTGCGATCGGGAAAGGAGCCAAGATCGGTGTGCTTGCAAAAACATACAACCGTTGATGTTGTCACCACTGAGTTGTTGGTGCACTAAACAACCATAGATAAGTCACCACTGAGTTGTTGGTGCACTAAACAACCATAGATGTTGTCATCACTGAGTTGTTGGTGCACTAAACAACCGTAGATGTTGTCACCACTGAGTTGTTGGTGCACTAAACAACCGTAGATGTTGTCATCACTGAGTTGTTGGTGCACTAAACAACCGTAGATGTTGTCACCACTGAGTTGTTGGTGCACTAAACAACCGTAGATGTTGTCATCACTGAGTTGTTGGTGCACTAAACAACCGTAGATGTTGTCACCACTGAGTTGTTGGTGCACTAAACAACCATAGATGTTGTCACCACTGAGTTGTTGGTGCACTAAACAACCGTAGATGTTGTCACCACTGAGTTGTCGGTGCACTAAACAACCACAGATGTTGTCAACACTGGGTTGTTGGTGCACTAAACAACCGTAGATGTTGTTACTACTGGGTTATTTGTGCACTAACCAATCACAGATGTTGTCACCTCTGGGTTATTGGTTCACAAACCAACCTTATATTGTCACTGAATTGTTGGTACACTAAATGATACCCCCTCACACTGAGTGACATGTTTGAGACACATTATGGTGGAAAGGCTTTAACAACTTGTATCATTGTGGACAAGTGATATTTGTTGCTAGCTCCTAAAACTTCAAACAATGTGATAGATTGTTGACTTCAGTAAGCACAATAAGTCTGACTGCACAAAGAGATCACATCAAAGATCTGCCAAAATCACTTTTGACTCAAAGAAATATAAGTAAGAAAACACATACCAGTGGTTGCCTCCTCAGTAATCCGTGTTCCTCTGGTCCACAAGACAGGAGTGTGTTATTGATCACAGACATCAGATGCTCAACCAGTGAACTTCACTTATCTGAAACATGTCAGAATGACCTGATCTTAGTTTAGACTCACTTACAACCTTACTACAACATTCATCCATACAACAATGTGATACAAAGAATTATATTGAAGTGCAACTCAGTTGATCCTAGGAAACTTGCAAGGGCGTATAATGGGACAACCCGTAATAATCAGAAAATTTACATCTAATATAGAACTTATCTTAAAGCGTATGAAATAAGGATTTCTTATATCTATAACATAAAGTAGTTAGTGACTTTGTCTGTCTGTCCGTCTGTCTGTTCCCTCATATCGCCACCAGTTTCACATGTATGGGGATGAAATTTTGTAGGTGTGCCTGGCGGAACATGAAGATGGTTTGCACACAACAATTTCCTAGGGGTGGGGGGATCTTACGAAGGAACCTATGTAGACATTTATCATAGACTACGGAACTCAGAACAATAGTCACATACGATTGTTAGCAATGATACGCAAGTTTTCTACAATTGTTCAGAGTTACGTGATCTACATCAAACAAACACATAAGTTCCTTCATATGGTACAAATGCTTCGTGAAACCGGCTGTTGGGCATGAAGTTGCCATTGGCATTGCCCTACCAAAACTTGACTTAATATAAGGAGTCATAATAGCTCTTGCCTTTTCTCCCGTGCAATGCTGAGCAACTCGGCTAGTTAATACTTGACATTCTCATATGACTGTAATAAAGAATATGTCAGATATCATACAGTAAAACATAAATTATACTGGCTGCATGAGGACCCCAGCTTTGTGTTTCACATGTAACGCGCCATTCTAAAATAATTTTACACGTGCCATTCTAAAATAATTTTACACGTTTGCCAAGAACCCCCGTGGAGCGCGTATACACGGTGGCCCTCAGGGGTTAATGGCCACAAGTTTAGGAACCTCTGGTCTAAATGAATGCAAGATAGTGCCAGCGTTGAAATGAACATAATCATAATGAAATACAAAATGTGTGAGGAACTGAGAGAAGTGTGTCCAGTGACCTCCCACATCCACCTGTGAGTGTCCAGTGAGTTAGAGAAGTGTGTCCAGTGACCTCCCACATCCACCTGTGAGTGTCCAGTGAGTTAGAGAAGTGTGTCCAGTGACCTCCCACATCCACCTGTGAGTGTCCAGTGAGTTAGAGAAGTGTGTCCAGTGACCTCCCACATCCACCTGTGAGTGTCCAGTGAGTTAGAGAAGTGTGTCCAGTGACCTCCCACATCCACCTGTGAGTGTCCAGTGAGTTAGAGAAGTGTGTCCAGTCACCTCCCACATCCACCTGTGAGTGTCCAGTGAGTTAGAGAAGTGTGTCCAGTCACCTCCCACATCCACCTGTGAGTGTCCAGTGAGTTAGAGAAGTGTGTCCAGTCACCTCCCACACCACCTGTGAGTGAGTCCAGTGTCCACTAACTTGATGTATGTGACCACGACCACCCTGAGAGACTGCACTAGACATGTCCTACAGAGGTCAGTGTTGTGTATAAGACAAGTGAGTGGGCAACTTAAGGCGGCACAGACGTACATTAGTTCCTTGTCTTTTGTCACAGGCAAACACCTCATCAAGTAATTTGTAAAATTTTCATGAATTTGACAAAGAAAAATGGACAATTTCATAATTAAATTAATATTTATGCAGTGTAAACCATAGTGAAATGTGTGTTTTTGTATAGTCACGCACACTCTTCATGTTGCCACACTTGTCTTTACTGTTAGACTTCCTACTGCTGAATGGCTCCAATCAACAGTGCATCCAATACCCATTTCACAAGGATCAAACAGCCACAATTTATATCTCAAGAACAGACCTAATATATTTCACTCATGTCCAGAGGTAATCTGGACATGGGTGAAATAACTCACAACTTTCCAAACAAACTTTTCTTTAGCAGTCTAGGAGTTTCTTCCTCCCATATTTATATTATCTACATGTCAGTTATTCTGATTGCTGTAAGTAACAATAGTGAAGGTTATTACATTGCTACGACTGATTGAAGACTGATAGTAATGTTACATTGGTATGAAAACTGCAATAGCATGCAGTTCACAATTATGCAAACTGCATGCAGATAATGTTTGCTGACACTGGTGGAATGCTACTGACAGCTGCACACACGCACATGCACACGCGCGCACACACACACAAACCCAGAGAGACAGGTCAGTGGGCATTCCCATGAATACACATTTCTGAGGTGTTCACCTCAATCACTGATTGCACTAAACTTCACACTTCAAGCTTCCCACAACAAATTGAGCACATTAAAGTTAATGGATAAAAAAATGTATGTTTGCTCACTTGGTGTCCTGAAACTTGTCAAAAGTATTAGGTTTCTTTTGAAGCATAAATCCATGTTGCATGAACAAAAATTACACTGTAAAAATGTGAAACAATGGTAAAGGAATGCAAATCAATACTGAAACAGTTTGCGAATTTTTAGCCTCATTTGACTTTCTATAATGAAATGTTATATTTTTAATATGAAGCATTTTATGTTACTTCAAGGTAAGCACATGCATACATTGGATGTAAGTCATGCTTAATAATGTGTTACTCAAAATGATCTCTACCAACCATTCTTTATTTTATAATATAAGTATAACTCAACATCTTTATCAAACTATACATTAAAAACCATCAAACGATTCTGCAACATTACAAGTATGCTAAATTACATAATATGGCTAAATTACACAATTCATGCATCCCACATTTAACATAAATACATCAACAAATACATATACAACAAATAAATAGCACTCACTCTTTACATAACATAGATACATTGTTTGTTCATAAACACTGTACAAGGTTGATGAACCATAAAATAACCATAAACCCAGATGTATCCTTTGATCCTTTACTGTTGCTGCATCCATAAAAGGAATACTTTTATTGGTTTAGTCAGTGTTTCACTCGGCTATGATGTGTAGTTGATGCAAATTTTATTTGCTATCCAGTTCTGAAATAAAATGTTTCTGCTTGGATAGAGTACAGCGGGATAGCATGAACTTGTTTTATTTGTCAAGTGTTGGTGCTTCCTTAATTGTATATCTTCTTTGAGTAAGCTGCATATTTTCTGTTTAAGTGTCTACTTGCATTGCCTATTGTCTATTCAGTTGGTCATGTTGAAAGTGCAAATTTAATACTAAATAATGAGTGAGTAGGGGTGAGTAAGTAGGGGTGAGCGAGTAGGGGTGAGTCAGTAGAGGAGAGTGAGAAGGGGTGCATGACTAGGGGTGAGTGAGTAGGGGTGAGTGAGTGTGTGAGTGAGTGAGTGAGTAGGGGTGAGTGAATGAGTATGGGTGAGTGAGTGGGGTAAGTGAGTGAGTATGGGTGAGTGAGTGAGTAGGGGTGAGTTAGTAGGGATGAGTGAGTGAGCAGGGGTGAGTGAGTAGGGGTGAGTGAATGAGTATGGGTGATTGAGTTAGGTAAGTGAGTGAGTATAGGTGAGTGAGTTAGTAGGGATGAGTGAGTGAGTAGGGGTGAGTGAATGAGTATGGGTGAGTGAGTGGGGTGAGTGAGTATAGGTGAGTGAGTGAGTAGGGGTGAGTTAGTAGGAATGAGTGAGTGAGCAGGGGTGAGTGAGTAGGGGTGAGTGACTACACCCCAGGCAGTTGGACAAGTTTCCATAAAATGGATTATAACTCCATTGCCCATATCATTCTACTTTATACATTAACCAAGGTGAAGATCACGCACCGCCTTGGCTTGTCACCCACATTAAGCAGAGGATTAATGACTTACCTTGATCATGTACACAAATACCCACACAGGCTTAAAGTAACTTACTGATCTTCATTCTCTGAAACGGTTGTCTTGAAGAATTCATTTCTTTTATCATGTGCTTTACACATTGCATCTAACGAATTGAATACAGAACTGATACACAGTGTCATTGTGGTTTGCCTGGGCAGTGGTGGCGCGCTTTAGGGAACAGGTGCACTACAGAGCCTTTCCCTGGACCATGTTGTACCCAGTACAACACGAGACAGTGTGATGACTCTGGTGTTTACACTACTGGCTCACCTCTTCAACAGATACAGCCAATCACACAGACTGTTTATATAGACATAGTTCATGATGGGTCCATCAGATCTCTTTGAGTGGTTGGGCTGTGGCTGGGGACTCACATACTGGGTACTCCTGTTCAATAGGGCCAAAAGTGACATGGCCTTCCCCTTCTACAGTAGGGCTAAAAGTGACATGGCCCTTGCCTTGTTCAGTAGGGCCAAGAAGGACATGGCCCTCATCGTGTTCAGCAGGGCGGCCAAGACAGACATGGTTCTAACCTTGTTCAGTAGGGCCAAATATATATATCTATATATATATATATTGAACAATGCATGTATGTATATATATATATATATATATATATATATATATATATATATATATATATATATATATATATATATATATATATATATACACACATCTATATACACAAAGGTAACTTTTAGAAAAAACCTAGATTATTTTCTCTGGGTAAGCTTGATAAATAAAAATATATTTAAAACTATACTAGCTACAATATGCACAGAAAGAAAACCATTCAGACATCAATGTTATAATAATATTATCATATATATATATATATATATATATATATATATATATATATATATACACATAATATTAATATTATTATAACATTGATGTCTCAATGGTTTTCTTTCTGTGTATGTTGTAGGTTTATAGAGAAAATAATCTAGGTTTTTTTTAAAAGCTACCTTTGTATTTTTATAACAATTACCAACTTCCTTTAAATAAATCTTGTCAACAGACCAAATATGCTAGATATGTTTATATTTGCTCTATAAATATGCTATATTATGAAGAATGACACGACAACCATAACGCATCATAGACATGACATAGGCAGGAAAAACATTGAGTTTTAAAAATTATTGTGTGTGCAATTGGAGAACATTAATAAAACATTGTCCATGCTGATAATGTTATCTACAGACTAAGAAGTAACACAAACAGGTAGTTCATGTCTTCTACTTGATAGGCACAATGTACAGAAGTGGTGATTCACAAACTGGGGGTTCTTTAATAAACAAATGTTATTTTATTGCTTTGTAAACATTATGATAATGGCAACTTAACATATAAAATACCTGCACCATTTTGTGTAGTTCAAAATGTCATCATGTCACCATGTAATCATGTCACATGTAATGGGACACAATGTCCATAACCAGTGGAACTGAATCCATGGGATTCCTTTTAACCAAACCCAACATCCGTGCTCGTATCATGGTTGTAGGTTAGGAATTCCACATACTGAATTTGTGACCCAGAAACTCTATGGTTCTCTATGAAGTCTAAAGATAGCCCTGTCTAATAAAAAGTTGCCTTAAAAGGTATTAACCTGTCTGAACCCATCTTGTCAGTATCCAATTAATCACTAAACTGGCAACTGCACTGCCGCCTGTTTTTTTTTTCAAAGATAAATACTTACTGATAAAACTGATGTTGACCCACAGATTCAATGGTTGCTATAAGATAATATTATGAAGTATTTATTTTTATTTTACTAAAATCTATAAAGATTGACATGTACACGCACAACTCCACCTCCAGCTTGTGCCTGCTAAATCCATGCTTAATCCATGCACATTGTTAATCTGTGCTCATGGAAAATGGTAAGAGGATTATCCACTGTGTAAATGTCAGCAGCTATTGCAGCAGCTATTGCTAAAACTGCTTCCTCAACTGATTTAGCCTACTGGGAATCCGGTTCATTGGTGTCCAGATATGCAGCGTGTGAATAGTTTATGTAACATCCAGTCAATTTAATAAAAAAACGGCTATTTTTGTCAAATCATCGAAAGAATTGACTTTAGCCGTTAGATCTGGTAAGGATCAAAATAGTGGATATCCAATATGGCAAACACTTTGTGGGTCAATGCTGATCATGGGCATAACCTCCATCCTCTCACCGATCCCATGACAAAGTTACGAAATTTCACCAAGGAAGAAAATCATGATTTTTCAACATTTCCATTTTCACTTCAGTTCATTAACTAATTTAATAGTTTGTCTGACGATTTCACTAAAAACTACATATAAAAGTTGTACATATGAGCTAGCATGTTGTAGTGGATACTAGGTTGGTTTGGTTTTTCGCAAATTTAACTTGAAATGAGACAAGCAAAAAAAATCAAATTGATTAAGCACCTTTAATCTCTGCTCCCCTGGTGGGTCAACAGGACCCACATAGTAACTAGCTGTTGACAGCTACTCCTCATTGTGAGAGCAAATACGTTGTATCACTATGTATCAGTATAGGTAAAGCCTGCTGCACATGATATAACACTGTATCACTATGTATCAGTATAGGTAAAGCCTGCTGCACATGATATAACACTGTATCACTATGTATCAGTATAGGTAAAGCCTGCTGCACATGATATAACATTGTATCACTATGTATCAGTATAGGTAAAGCCTGCTGCACATGATATAACATTGTATCACTATGTATCAGTATAGGTAAAGCCTGCTGCACATGATATAACATTGTATCACTATGTATCAGTATAGGTAAAGCCTGCTGCACATGATATAACTTTTTCGCCAGCTGACAAATAATTAATTAGTGTGCTATGAATTCCAACGAGTCTATGACAAGATCGGGGCTTGTCAGGAAATATCTAACAGTGCTAGATCTCACTACATTCTGTCGGGCCTTGTTGGCTAGTGTGCCGTAGACCCAGACAAACTGTTGGGACTCACACGCAAATTGACCAATTGGAAGCGTGATTGCAGTCACACGTATAAAAACATCATTTCAGGCATTTTGGCTGAATTCCAAACTCACCAGTAGTCATGCTTGGACAAAGGTGGCTGGTGTGCAGCTGGTTAAAAATTAATATTGTTCAATAGTCTTATTTAAGCAAACATTTTAATGTTAGCATTAAATACCTTACAGGACATAAACATTAACTATTACATGTGTTGGCTCAATGTGTGGCATATAAATAGATTCTATGACTAATTGACTATGTTGCAACTGGCTGACAAATTAGTAGGAATAACTGTTGTTGTGCAACCTCCTTATAACAACAACCTCCTTATAACAACCTCCTTATAACAACAACCTTAACAATCAAGACTGAAGCAGAACGTTGTAATAATAAGAATAGCCGGTCAATAACCAAGACTGAGGCAGAACGTTGCAATAATAGGAACAACCAGTCAACAACCAAGACTGAGGCAGAACGTTGCAGTAACAGGAATAGCTGGTCCACAACCAAGACTGAGGCAGAACGTTGCAATAATAGGAACAGCCAGTCAACAACCAAGACTGAGACAGAACGTTGCAGTAACAGGAATAGCTGGTCCACAACCAAGACTGAGGCAGAACTTTGCAGTAACAGGAATAGCTGGTCAACAACCAAGACTGAGGCAGAACGTTGCAGTAACAGGAATAGCTGGTCCACAACCAAGACTGAGGCAGAACTTTGCAGTAACAGGAATAGCTGGTCAACAACCAAGACTGAGGCAGAACGTTGCAATAATAGAAATAGCTGGTCCACAACCAAGACTGAGGCACAACGTTGCAGTAACAGGAATAGCTGGTCCACAATCAAGACTGAGGCACAACTTTGCAGTTTATATAAATAGCTGGTCAACAATTCATGCAGTTTGGTGTGTAACAGGAAATAAACAGTTACTCTAAAAGCCAAACCAGGATTTGCCCTGACAGGCACTGATTAGGGCAATTTGTAATAGTTTTGGATTAGATGGCTATCTTCCTGGGAAACAGCCCTCTTGTAGAAAAAAATGAGGACCAGTTGAAAGACAGGGAGCAGACAAGCGCTGCCCTGCTCCCTCTCTCGCTTAGGAGCCTTTGTCCTACAGTCATCCTAGATACCACAATAATCATTCAGAATACAGCCACACAGTTCACCCAGCCACCAGACAAGTGTTTTACTATGTTTCTGTTTGGCTGATTGCCCTGGTCTACTGGGTAATTACCCCATATATTCTATACTACAAGGTTGGCATTCAATAACTGGATTAGTTTCTATCAGGACCCACTAGGGTGAATCAGAGAGCAGAGGATATCAGCTCACCTTTGATCAGGTAATGTTTTCCAGGCAATAAACCACTTACACATGTTAAGTGGGTGTTTACCCCTGCCTGCCTTTGCATAACACAAAACTGTTCTGAAACCACTATACATACTGTTCTAGTAACTAAGTAAATGATGCAAAAGAGAAACCCTCACATCTACTGCTTGACAAGTTTGCTTTGGCTGAATGGCATCTTACATTAACCAGATTTCACTTCATGCGTTCATCAACAGTTCATAATTAAGTAACCAACATCTAGCTATCTGGTTTGACACCACTACTTCATACATATCTACGTTTCACTTCATCTGGTCTTATGCTGTCTTTGTACAACTAGTGTCTCTAGCAGTAAAGCATGCTGCATCCAATAATGAGCTAAAAGTGGTAATTATAATATTGACTTGGCATAACTGCCAATTAACAATCAACATGATTGTACATTTGTTGTAGTTTATTATATATATATATAAAGTACAGGTCTATCTATGTATGGGTTAGACACAGACACACAGAACATGTATGGGTTAGACACAGACACACAGAACACGTATGGGCTAGACACAGACACACAGAACACGTATGGGCTAGACACAGACACACAGAACACGTATGGGCTAGACACAGACTCACAGAACACGTATGGGCTAGACACAGACTCACAGAACACGTATGGGCTAGACACAGACACACAGAACACGTATGGGCTAGACACAGACACACAGAACACGTATGGGCTAGACACAGACACACAGAACACGTATGGGCTAGACACAGACACACAGAACACGTATGGGCTAGACACAGACACACAGAACATGTATGGGCTAGACACAGACACACAGAACACGTATGGGCTAGACAGACACACAGAACACGTATGGGCTAGACACAAACACACAGAACACGTATGGGCTAGACACAGACACACAGAACACGTATGGGCTAGACACAGACTCACAGAACACGTATGGGCTAGACACAGACACACAGAACACGTATGGGCTAGACACAGACACACAGAACACGTATGGGCTAGACACAGACACACAGAACACGTATGGGCTAGACACAGACACACAGAACACGTATGGGCTAGACACAGACACACAGAACACGTATGGGCTAGACACAGACACACAGAACACATGCTGCAAGTAACAGTAATAAGAAGAACACAAAGTTATGCTTAAATTTGACACACTGGTATTTGAAGTTCTGCAGACCAAAGTAGTTGTCTTAAAGCAAGTGAGGACATATTATCAACCATGCACAGTCACAAAGCAGTTAGTGTGTTCACAGTTGATCAATTCATATTCCACACAAGTGAAAGTACATGCACAATTACATGTCAAATGAAGCAAAGAGAAATTGGTGACATTCTCAGTAACAACACTTGGTGAAGTGTGACACTGTTATTGCAACCCTAGATATCACTGCATAATCATAACAAGCAGGATAATAAATCTTTATAATTGCTTAATGTGTTGGTAAATCCAATATGAGTCCTTCACAATGGAACCAAGGTGTTGTCAATAAATCATAAATCACCTGAAGGAAGTCCAAATATCAATCAGTGATTGCTGGGTATAGATTCTATAGAACATGGTAGTTTGCTTTTCGGAGTCGAGTCTCCTCGGAGTCAGTCTGGAGATGTGACAGAAAGCAATGATAACTGGGCTATCAATAACATAGACTAGTCAGATTAAATATACAAGGTTAAACATAGCTGAACTGATCCAGACAAAAAATAAAATAGGATACAAGCGTAGTGATCTTTTAAAAACATATTTCTTAAAAATAATTTAGCTCCATCATGTTACCAGAATCATATAATTCCTGGATGGAAGAACACTTCGATCATTGCATTGTTAAACCACATTTGCTACATACTCATCTCATTTAGTGTTCTCAACTTCAAACATACCTATAGGTAAATGTATATACATCTATGAAGAACTAGAGCGTAGATGGGATATAATAGCAAAGTACTCATTCTCACAGAGAAAAAGAAATGAATGGATCAAATGATGTACAATGTGTGTAATTACTAGCAGTGTGTATGTTTAAAACTGAACTGACAGATGGATACTTGACAAATATGATAGTTCAATAGCTTCCAACTTCATAAGCTGTCTGGAGCTAAAACTTGTTAAATATAAAATATTCGAGTATGATTTTTTATAATCACCTTAAAATGTATGTATATGTCCCTATATAAGGAACAAAAGTTAAAACAGAAATGTACAATACTTTAATTGGGAAATATGATGAAGAAGTATCCAAGAGAAAACTATTACACAGATGTCATCTAAAATATTAAGAATATGGGTTCGAATAAAAAAGAACTACAACTTTGATTTACAGACACGTGCAATCAGTTACCATTAGTTGTTACTACATAAATCATTAAAGTGAAACAAAAATAATGGTTTTGGGGTATGGACCTAAAAAAGATAATAAAAACTAACCACTTGCAACTAATATAAAAATATCATGCCGCTGGTTTACTCAGAATGTGTTCTAAAAGTGGGAGATTCCGTTCATTTCTCCAGTTGGCTGAGCACTGACATGTTAACCAGTGAGACCGATAAGTGCATATGCAGTTCTATGAAAACCAGGTAACCTAGACTATTGTGCCATATTAAAGGAGGCCGGCATAAACAGAAAAACGCATTAGTTTAGTAAACAAAGGCCAAAATATGTTATATAAGTCGAGTTTGGATGCAAACAGCATAGCCATATCGTATTGGCCAATACAGGAATATACAACTGTATTTTCATTTGTTGAGCAAATTTTATTAGACTTTGACACTCATGAAGTAGGGTTGTCTAAATGACTTCTGTTTCCCTTCCCTTTCCCTGGTGCCTGATTAGATCAATTTGTGGGAAATCCAACAAAATACATCTATATGCATTTATAGATGTAAAAATACAAGAGACCATGCAATATACACATATTGTTACACATCAGTAGAGCTGATAAAAGAGAACCATTAAAGGAGATGGACAGTGAGGCGAAGGATCTGTGTAATTTATAGTATTGTTTTCCACCACTTGTCTGTCATGGCAAATCAGTGATGAGGGATATGGGGATAAACTCACCAGCATCCCTGAGACTGAGGATAAACTCACCAGCATCCCTGAGACCGAGGATAAACTCACCAGCATCCCTGAGACCGAGGATAAACTCACCAGCATCCCTGAGACTGAGGATAAACTCACTAGAATCCCTGAGACCGAGGATAAACTCACTAGAATCCCTGAGACCGAGGATAAACTCACTAGAATCCCTGAGACTGAGGATAAACTCACTAGAATCCCTGAGACTGAGGATAAACTCACTAGAATCCCTGAGACTGAGGATAAACTCGCTAGAATCCCTGAGACTGAGGATAAACTCACCAGAATCCCTGAGACTGAGGATAAACTCACTAGAATCCCCAAGACTGAGGATAAACTCACCAGCATCCCTGAGACTGAGGATAAACTCACTAGAATCCCTGAGACTGAGGATAAACTCACCAGCATCCCTGATACTTGGGATAAACTCATCTGCGTCCTGGGATCTTCACAGCATTTCCTCTGCCACACCTGCACCAGGCCCAGAGGACATAGACTCACCACATGTGACCAGCTCTAGAACAGCCTCTGTGCCTGACTGCCCACACACCCAAGCTGTAGAGAGGAAGGCCATAAACATACTGATGTCAGCAGAGCATTACATTACCATGTCAATAAAACAACAATGCAGGCATGTGGAACCAACTGCCCAGGTCTGCTAAGAGTTGGGGCAGTGTCTAAACTATATCAACACAAATCTACACATATATATACAGTGTCTAAACTATATCAACACAAATCTACCCCACAAACTATGTCCGACAGGACACAATTGTCACCATATTTGTTAAAACTATGCCTATGGCTTTAAGTTCTGTATAAATCTTCATAGCAATTTATTGCAAACCAGGATGTCTCCAGTTTATAACTGTGCAGGATATCTTCCACAGTGACATGTCCCCAGTTTATAACTGTGCAGGATATCTTCCATGGTGACATGTCCCCAGTTCATAACTGTGCAGGATACCTTCCACAGTGACCTGTCCCCACTTCATAACTGTGCAGGATATCTTCCACGGTGACATGTCCCACTTTATAACTGTGCAGGATATCTTTGACTGTGACATGTTCCCAGTTAATAACTGTGCAGGATATCTTCCACGGTGACATGTCCCACTTTATAACTGTGCAGGATATCTTCCACAGTGACATGTCCCCACTTTATATCTATATCTGTGAAGGATATCTTCCATGGTGACATGTCCCACTTTATATCTGTGAAGGATATATTCCATGGTGACATGTCCCACTTACAACACCTTAAAGATGGTCTGCTTTGGACCACCCAGTGTAAATGCCCCCTGAAGAGACCCACAAGAGTAATATTCTCAAAGAATGCCCCTGGGCACTAGTTCTTTAAGAGTGTTCTTTTTGCTGTCTGCTGATAGTAGATAAATTCTGCAGCAAATGTTCAGTACTCCAGGTACAATGATGAATTCCATTTTGTATTCATTGAAAAGATTTAGGTTTTGCCGAGTGTTTATTGTTATGATGCCTGTAGCGTTGCCCTGACACTACAATTAAAGTTTAATGATTATGGTCCATGATGCTGTCAAACAAACAAAACAGACACCCACTGCTAGGATTTAACGCCCGTTATAAGAGACATTTGCCCTGCCCAATTTCTTTGGGTGTCCAGCTGATAAAAATCCACCTTGACAGCTAATTGAAATCCTATTAGAGCAATGTATTCACAGAATGTCTTACACATCCTTATTTTGAGTAACTGTACTTCTTGACCACACAATCAGCTCACAAGTTGTATGATAGACACCAGACCTGGGTCAGAGTACATTTCCATGAGTACGAGTACATTGGTGATGGCTGAGTACGAGTATGAGTACACATTGTATGATAAAGTAAATTATTTGTAATAGCATGTTATAAAAATAAACTTGTTAATTAATTGATATAATTCAGGAATAATTGATTATGCAAAGGCAGTTGATCAGACATGTGGCATGATATATATAGGGGCACTCTAATTAACCCACCTTTGAGTCACCGACATACTCGGCACATGTACACTCACTTAAACCAATCATTATCCAGGGTTATCTCAGAAAAACCAAGTCAATAAACTTCAAATATTTCTGTAATGATCTCAAAAATACTATAACTATAACCAGGGGGTGAAGTGTAGAGTGCTTTGAGCAGTCCTAAGGACTGGATACCAAGCTATATAAGAACTTACCTTGACCTTTTTTACCATTAGACAAGTACTTTAACAGACTGGATACCAAGCTATATAAGAACTTACCTTGACCTTTTTTACCATTAGACAAGTACTTTAACAGACTGGATACCAAGCTATATAAGAACTTACCTTGACCTTTTTTTACCATTGGACAAGTACTTTAACAGACTGGATACCAAGCTATATAAGAACTTACCTTGACCTTTTTTATCATTAGACAAGTACTTTAACAGACTGGATACCAAGCTATATAAGGACTTACCTTTACCTTTTTTACCATTAGACAAGTACTTTAACAGACTGGATACCAAGCTACGTAAGAACTTACCTTTACCTTTTTTACCATTAGACGAGTACTTTAACAGACTGGATTTATTGGTCTTGCTCCAGAATTACCTATGTAATCAATGTAGTGAGTTTACTAGTGAGAAGATTTGTCCAAACTGGAACAAAGGGGTTGTGTGCTAATTTGAATAAAGCCTACTTGTGCTATGTGACTTGAGTCACCTTAGAAATAGACTCAGCATGTTCTTAAGGTATCCCAGTGCCAGTATGTATGTATGTATGTATGTATGTATGTATGTATGTATGTATGTATGTATGTATGTATGTATGTATGTATATATGTATATATTGATATATGTATGCTTTTGGTTTAACAAGCTCTGTCTATTTTCATCAAATGATTGCTCTTTCATCAAATGATTGATATTTCTTCTGAAAGGTAATTGTAGGTGGAGTTAATCATTTGAAGCCCCATATAACTTTCACACATTAATTGTGTGATGTGGAAAGCTCACTTCCCTAAGATTTAAAGTAAATCCTCTACATCAAGCTTGTTTGAGGTGAGCAAAACCCAATTTAGCTTACACATGAAAGTTAATTGTCCTCGTCCAGTTATAAACTATTGTGAGTCAATTAGAAAGCCAACTGCCCTCACTTTTAACTGAACAAATCAATGGTGTTCCATGTCTGCCAGTTCGAACATGTCTAGCCAATAAGGAAAGGACATTTTGAGCTACTCTGCTCTAGCTGGCCTGAGTTTCGTTTTGAAATTTACAATCAAATTCAGAATGACACATGAAACATGGCTGCTAGCATTGAGTTCATCAAAGGTGCTAGGGGACACCCTGTTTCCATTTTGAATAGTTATACCTATCACAAATCTAAAGAGTTGACAAATGGCATGAAGTTGACATGTAGTACGAGGAAAGGTGTGAAGTGTAAGGCATTTTTAGTGGTCAGCGATGACTGAACTGTGTGGTCAAAGCTTAACAAAGCACATACTCTGACACTATGTCTGTTACCTCACAACAGACAAGAGGGTCTATGTCCCTTATGGCTACTTCCCGTTATAGCTACATTTTTTCCATTACAGCTACAATTGAGAGGAACAATTAATTAGGCATCTAAACTAGTCCTGTTATAGCTACTTCCTAGATTCCATTCTTGAATCAATTATTTGAAATGGAATAATAACAATTACGTCACATAAAACACAGAAGCACACAAGTGTCCATGGAGAAAATGTCTCAGCTTATAACCACCAACCCTATGTAGCTATAATGGGACTAGTTTGACTATCAAACTTAATGAGAATGGAATAAAAAGTAGTTATAACAGGAAGTAGCCATAATGAGAAGACAGCGCAACAAAATCGTCTGCTTCTGTGCAAATCGGTCACCTAATTCCTTCAAATGTGATTTAGTACCACAAATGAAACATGTTATATTTGTCTGTTAGCACACTTTAATGCATTTAGCCGACGGAAAATGTAGTCACACATTGTGACTTATATATCAGATATATACAAGTCTTTCTCCAGCAACAGAAGGCAAATGTGCCCACACAACCACTTGGTGTTATCTGGGAGATTAAATAGACACTAACTAAACAGTACTGCACATTGTATGTCACCCAGAAACATTGATTACTGGTGTAGGCCAACGTCAACATTGTCTACACACTATTAGTAATGGCCCGTATAAGGAAGTCTCCTTCACTTAACACTTGACATTGTATTTTTGTATGATAGTAAAAACTACTCTTCTAAATATACTGAACTTCACCAAACTGAACTGTCTCTTGCATAAACATGATGAATTATGTAAAGAACATATTATTTGTTCTGCATGAATTTGGGGCTTATCTATTATTATTTTAGGAAGTCCAATATTTTAACCATTTTGCATGAACACAGGTAAAATTTACAGGGAAAAAGATTAAAATATTAATAGATACAATCACCAGTCTGATGAATCTGTTCACAACAATACTGTGCTGAACAAGAAGGAAGGAAGTTGCCATAACTGGAATAGGTAGCAATCACATTTAGATATATCTGCTGCAATAGGAATTGCCTTAGCAGGAAGCATAATATACAAGTGAAGGACACTCAGTGTGACACTACATGACACTTGGCCTGTGCAGCTTCAATTGAGAACTGAGCATTTACAGTGATATATCAACACTGCTGAAGTAGGATGCTTCAGACGTCATGCCTCAGTTAGACTTCCTGGTGTCTCATAGGTACAGAAAGTTTAGATGCATGAAATTAGACAAATTTGTATGATCTGACATAAGTGAGCAGGCACATTGTCAGCTGGTACACTGTAGAAGCTGCTGACAATGAAATGGCGGAATTTTAGATGATCTTAATAGGCGGAAGTTTACTTAACAGTGACATTGGCGGGTATCACATATACAGGCATTTTACAAAAGCTGGAAATGTCTAAATCTGAATAAACTCAATCAGCATATCAATGCATCCTTGTTAGCCAGGGATGGTAGTATTACTATGGTACACTTGGCAGATCGACCTGTTGAAACTTGGATTTGTCAGTTTATCCCACGCCATGTGTAGATGAATGCTGAATCTTTATAATTTCTCTCACTTGCTGTAGTGGTTGACATGTTTCTTGGAACTTGACATACCCATGCCCAAACAATAAAGAGCATTTCCAAGAAATGCCTATCATTACCCATCTTACCAGCAACAACGGATCCACAGCCAATTAAAGTTACCAGTTATGTTCCTGTATGTTCCTGTATGTCGGCCTAGTAAATTCACAAGTTTGCAATCCCACTGGTTAATACAACTGAAAAATCAGTGTTTCAACAATTAGATCTGCCAGGGGGTACTGATGTAGTCAGAAGCCCCTGGTGGCAAGGGTAGATCTGCCATGGGGTACTGATGTAGTCAGAAGCCATTGGTGACAAGGGTAGATCTGCCATGGGGTACTGATGTAGTTAGACGCTCTGGTGGCAAGGGTAGATCTGCCAGGGGGTACTGATGTAGTTAGACGCTCTGGTGGCAAGGGTAGATCTGCCAGGGGGTACTGATGTAGTTAGAAGCCCTGGTGGCTAGGGTAGATCTGCCAGGGGGTACTGATGTAGTTAGAAGCCCTGGTGGCTAGGGTAGATCTGCCAGGGGGTACTGATGTAGTTAGAAGCCCTGGTGGCTAGGGTAGATCTGCCAGGGGTACTGATGTAGTTAGAAGCCCTGGTGGCTAGGGTAGATCTGCCAGGGGTACTGATGTAGTTAGAAGCCCTGGTGGCTAGGGTAGATCTGCCAGGGGGTACTGATGTAGTCAGAAGCCCCTGGTGGCAAGGGTAGATCTGCCAGGGGGTACTGATGTAGTCAGAAGCCATTGGTGACAAGGGTAGATCTGCCATGGGGTACTGATGTAGTTAGACACTCTGGTGGCAAGGGTAGATTTGCCAGGGGGTACTGATGTAGTTAGACGCTCTGGTGGCAAGGGTAGATCTGCCAGGGGGTACTGATGTAGTTAGACACTCTGGTGGCAAGGGTAGATCTGCCAGGGGGTACTGATGTAGTTAGAAGCCCTGGTGACTAGGGTAGATCTGCCAGGGGGTACTGATGTAGTTAGAAGCCCTGGTGGCTAGGGTAGATCTGCCAGGGGGTACTGATGTAGTTAGAAGCCCTGGTGGCAAGGGTAGATCTGCCAGGGGGTACTGATGTAGTTAGAAGCCCTGGTGGCTAGGGTAGATCTGCCAGGGGGTACTGATGTAGTTAGAAGCCCTGGTGGCTAGGGTAGATCTGCCAGGGGGTACTGATGTAGTTAGAAGCCCTGGTGGCTAGGACGAGTCAATGAAATGATGACAGTGGCAGGTAAGAACTTGATGGTCACATTTCTTTTAATGTTAACATGTCCACCAATTCACAAACCAACTGTAGGCTGATCCCTTCGACTTCTAGACAGGTCTTCAGTGATGTGAACTGTGCAAGTGTAAATTTAAATTAGCAGTACTCAACAAGTGAGCATTACAAATGAGATATAACTTAACTTTGCCCTAATTATGTGATCAATTCCCTCCTCAAGATATCAATATCCATGCAATGACATGTCAAGAAAGCAAACAGATTGTAAAAAAGAACCAGAGAGCTCCAAGAATCTTGTGTTATGTAAAGATTGCTTAAGTCATTCCACCTGATAGGAAAGTGAGCAGTTTTGCTAGGACAATCTATCATGTGATTCTAAGCTGCAGCATTCTGTGCAGGTCCCAGGGGGCCATCTCAATGGTAGGTTGAGGTACAGAGTAGAACTTTTATCATAAATATACTCAGTTCTAATAAAGAATTTATTGAAGTGAAATGTGTTTATGTACGTGTGTAATACGTGTGTGCCACTGTTTGGGCATGTGTACGTGTAATACGTGTGTGCCACTGCGTTGTCATGTGTACATGTAATACGTGTATGCCACTATGTGGGCATGTATACATGTAATACATGTGTGCCACTATGTGGGCATGTGTACATGTAATGTGTGTGCCACTGTGTGGACATGTGTACATGTAATATGTGTGTGCCACTGTGTGGACATGTGTACATGTAATACGTGTGTGCCACTATGTGGGCATGTGTACATGTAATATGTGTGTGCCACTATGTGGGCATGTGTACATGTAATACGTGTGCCACTATGTGGGCATGTGCACATGTAATACATGTGTGCCACTATGAGGGCATGTGTACATGTAATACGTGTGTGCCACTATGTGGGCATGTGTACATGTAATACGTGTGTGCCACTATGTGGGCATGTGTACATGTAATATGTGTGTGCCACTATGTGGGCATGTGTACATGTAATACGTGTGTGCCACTATGTGGGCATGTGCACATGTAATACGTGTGTGCCACTATGAGGGCATGTGTACATGTAATATGTGTGTGCCACTATGTGGGCATGTGTACATGTAATACGTGTGTGCCACTATGTGGGCATGTGTACATGTAATATGTGTGTGCCACTATGAGGGCATGTGTACATGTAATACGTGTGTGCCACTATGTGGGCATGTGTACATGTAATATGTGTGTGCCACTATGAGGGCATGTGTACATGTAATACGTGTGTGCCACTATGTGGGCATGTGCACATGTAATACGTGTGTGCCACTATGAGGGCATGTGTACATGTAATACGTGTGTGCCACTATGTGGGCATGTGCACATGTAATACGTGTGTGCCACTATGAGGGCATGTGTACATGTAATATGTGTGTGCCACTATGTGGGCATGTGTACATGTAATATGTGTGTGCCACTATGTGGGCATGTGTACATGTAATACGTGTGTGCCACTATGAGGGCATGTGTACATGTAATACGTGTGTGCCACTATGTGGGCATGTGTACATGTAATAGGTGTGTGCCACTATGAGGGCATGTGTACATGTAATATGTGTGTGCCACTATGTTGGCATGTGTACATGTAATATGTGTGTGCCACTATGTGGGCATGTGTACATGTAATACGTGTGTGCCACTATGTGGGCATGTGCACATGTAATACATGTGTGCCACTATGTGGGCATGTGTACATGTAATATGTGTGTGCCACTATGTGGGCATGTGTACATGTAATACGTGTGTGCCACTATGTGGGCATGTGCACATGTAATATGTGTGTGCCACTATGTGGGCATGTGTACATGTAATATGTGTGTGCCACTATGAGGGCATGTGTACATGTAATATGTGTGTGCCACTATGTGGGCATGTGTACATGTAATACGTTTGTGCCACTATGTGGGCATGTGTACATGTAATACGTGTGTGCCACGTATGAGATCAGGGATGTAATATATGCAAATGCTATGCTCAACTGGATCAAGGGTGCATAGTTGCACCAGGGACTATGGCAATTATACCTTCACAGTAGCCCCCAGTTCTAGCCCTGAGTGCTGGCCACAGCCAGGCAAGCTAGTTACTGGGATGTGTAACCATCACTTGATCTCCCGTCTAATCAGATCAATACAACTCTATTACAGTGGAGCCTAGCTACAGTCATTTTGTAATTATCAAATTTGCCATCAGCATAGTTCACCATTGTGCCTTGGTGGATGCATGGCACAGTTCATCTTTGTGTTTTGGTGGATGCATGGCACAGTGCATCATTGCGCCTTGGTGGATGCATGGCATAGTTCACCATTGTGCCTTGGCGGATGCATGGCATAGTTCACTATTGTGCCTTGGTGGATGCATGGCATAATTCATCATAGTGCCCTGGTGGATGCATGGCATAGTTCACTATTGTGCCTTGGTGGATGCATGGCATAGTTCATCATTGTGCCTTGGTGGATGCATGGCATAGTTCACCATTGTGCCTTGGTGGAGGCACCATTTTGGATATCCACTATTTTGAGCCTTACCAGATCTAACGACTAAAGTTAATTCTTTCGATCATTTAAAAAAATATGCATTTTAAAATTTAAATTGATTACAGATGTTACTTAACTATTCACACACTACATATCTGGACATCAACGAACTGGATTTGTGATAGGCTAAATCAGTTGAGGATGGAGTTTGAAATAACCATACCATAATAGTAATAGACACAACGTATTTAGTCTGATCATTGGGATTAGATTCAACCTGGGTGTCTTCTTCTTCCATTTACAGCTCAAACCTCGGTGTTAGTCACATATTATGTGACTAGAGTATTGTCGAGCTGCATACAAGGTGGGTTAGAGATAGAGACCACCACTATGTGAGTCCACGACAGGTTTTTGTTCCATTTCCCTGTGTGAGATCTTTTACTTCCCCTGGCATAGACACCAAGTAGAAGAGACCAACAGCTTTTAGTATTTGTTCAAAAATATACAGGCAAAATGGAGTGAAAAAAATTGCCCAAGTTTAAAAAACAGTCCAGCTGTCTACTACCCCCATGGTGTAAAGAATTTATTTAGTATCTCACAGAAGAGCCACTTAAGCAAACATACATCCTTAGAGGGGTCCCTTGGAGACTGCAGTAATCTTCACAGACTGACCAGAATGTCTGTGGCAGAACATGGGCAGCTGCTACAAATGAATCCACGGTAACTGAATTACAAAAACATTAACATAACATTATCCTATGTGTGTTTTATATACATGGCTAAAGCAGAACAATTGAAAGACATATCTACATTATAGGTATTTAGCCAGTCATTGACAGATTTAGCTGTGCATGGAGCTAATTTAAGAGCTAGTAGTCAGCTACCTTAATTAAGGCTTACTAGATTTGCATTGAAGCTTAATATAATCCACTGTGGAAATGTATGTTTGTATGTTATGCTACTCCTCTAAGATGTTTGTATGTTATGCTACTCCTCTAAGATGTTTGTATGCTATGCTACTCCTCTAAGATGTTTGTATGTTATGCTACTCCTCCTAGATGTTTGTATGGTCCTCTAAGATGTTTGTATGCTATACTACTCCTCTAAGATGTTTATATGCTATACTACTCCTCCAAGATGTTTGTATGCTATGCTATGCTACTCCTCTAAGATGTTTGTATGCTATGCTATGCTACTCCTCTAAGATGTTTGTATGCTATGCTACTCCTCTAAGATGTTTGTATGCTATGCTACTCCTCCTAGATGTTTGTATGCTATGTTACTCCTCTAAGATGTTTGTATGCTATGCTATGCTACTCCTCTAAGATGTTTGTATGCTATGCTATGCTACTCCTCTAAGATGTTTGTATGCTATACTACTCCTCTAAGATGTTTGTATGCTATGCTACTCCTCTAAGATATTTATAGGCTATACTACTCCTCTAAGATGTTTGTATGCTATGCTATGCTACTCCTCTAAGATGTTTGTATGATATGCTATGCTACTCCTCTAAGATGTTTGTATGCTATGCTACTCCTCTAAGATGTTTGTATGCTATGCTATGCTACTCCTCTAAGATGTTTGTATGCTATGCTACTCCTCTAAGATGTTTGTATGCTATGCTACTTCTAGATGTTTGCATCTCGGGCATCAAACTTTCAGGGGCTCATCAACAGCCCCACGGTCGGGGTCATCTCAGTTGAATTTTCTTAAAATTCACCCAGCTATTACCCTTTCTATGAACAATTGAATTAAACCTTTGTAGCTATTACAAATGTAGTTATGAAGAGTTATGTACAATTATTAACAATGTCATGAGTCTCTTCTTTGACTCTTCAAAGTCACGTCATATACAAAGGCAAGGCATCACTACACGTTACTAAGACTGCCAGTATTACATTGCAATCTCTCAAGAGATATTGCCTGGCAGCACCAAATACCCAGACAAAGGTGGATATTCTTGTAACAATGTTATATATATCCTGAATTTTTTTTAAATGAACTACCAAGTTATCCTGTCTGGTGGATGGGCATTTCTGCTAGTTTAAAATAAAGCATATATAAATAACCTTCTGCAGTCTCAAACTGTGCCTGTAATTTTACAAGACAGCAATCATCAATGTAATGTTATGGAAACATCCTATTCAAAGACATCAAAGTACATTTGACAAGCTGATGTCCTTATTAAGAACCCAGGCCAACTAATCTCACCAGATCAGGCATGCCAGCCAACTGTTCCTAGCTTCTAATCTTCTGCATTACACAATGCCAGCACTAAGACATGGACTGTGCTGATATGGTGAACAGTGTTAGTAAGAAACTGGCTCTATGACATTTTGCTGGGCCAATGATAATTTACAAGATCATTCATGGACCTTTGGAGTGTTTAGGATGAAAGTACAAAATGTTCCACATTTCACACTACACCACCTGGTGGCACTAGTCACTGGGGTGCAGGGTAAGCTCAGTGCAGGACTTGCAGGCTTGAAAGTGATAATCAGGACAGCCATTAGATTGATGGCAATCATGAAGGAGGCCAATATACAATGCAAATGCACAGTCACACCCAAATTGCTTAACTGTGCCTTGTGAAAGCAGCCCCTTTGTACCTGCTGTTACATTAACACTTGTGAATAAAACAGGTCTGCACAGAAATTCTATGGGTTCACAAAATGTGGTTGCATTTCCATTGAGACACTGTGAGGTGATGAATAGACTGAGTGAGGCTGCCTGGTAGATTAGTAGCCAGTGTGTGGTGTGAGTACCTTTGAGCCTGCATTCAAGCAGAGAGAGCATTTGAGCAGTTACTGGACATTTTACCATGGGAGATTTTGCGCATATATCACCATCAAATATATTTGTAGTAGTTGGTGATATTCTGGATAGCTACAACTAATGTTTTTGTTTAGAAAATGCATTACTGGAATTCAGGCAATATATCTGCCAATCTAAATATTAATACTTATTAGTCACCAATCATGACTGTCAGATACAATGCATCCACTCTAGATATTGAAGCCAAGATGACAGCGAAGACATTGTTCTAACCACTAGTTTATGTGCTTTCGTCCCAAAACGCGATAAATGCCATGCTAGTTTTTTTCGCAAAACATGATACCTGTATATTCTTGTTGGTCAATATCCCAACATGGCAGTTCTCGTGGTTTACGTGTTTACTGTTAAAATTAATAATGTTGATGGCACTGAAGAGCTGGTGTTACTTTTCCTCATTGGTAGGAAACATAGGTACCGGTAGTCAAAGGAAAATTTTTAAGAAGATTCGCCATTCTTGTGGTGGAAAGTTGCCAATTGTGTCTTGCAATGAAACTGCTTGTGCGAATTCTCTACCATACCATGCCAATCTACTGATGCCGATCTACTGATGGCGGGAGATTTTGCCATGAACCACGACAAATTCTAATAACTTCTGGATAAGGTGGAGTAGGATCAATTTAAGCTGCTTCATTTAATGCCGATTACATCAAATTGGCATCAAATTTTTACGGATTTTTTTGTTTTGGTAATTTTTTTATAATCTTCATTAGTTACATAATACATATTACAACTGAAAAAATGGATTTTTATTACCATTTTCCACAGCAGAAATGATCACTTGTCAAATAGTCACACACACGCATGCACGCACGCACGCACGCACGCACACACACACCATGTGCTGGCTGAACATTCAAGAAACAAGTGTCATTGTCACGATTAGCCATCAACAGATGAGAAGGAGGCCAGTTCTTGGGCCTGTTCTGTGTGACCCTTCAACAAGTACAACAACCACCCACCCTTTCCCTCATGGTGTAGGTTA
This sequence comes from Lamellibrachia satsuma, assembly GCA_033239005.1. Classification (NCBI taxonomy): domain Eukaryota; kingdom Metazoa; phylum Annelida; class Polychaeta; order Sabellida; family Siboglinidae; genus Lamellibrachia; species Lamellibrachia satsuma. Next base: position 688,776 of record BSQZ01000079.1, on the reverse strand, counting down.
CTGTCTCTGTCAAAAATGTGTTTATCAAAAAACCTAATCAGTGCTTGGGAGTGTGCAAAGTCTATCAATCACTCAGGGGTGGCTGACACAATCGGGTGTTGGGGGTGGTAGTTAAGGGGGGAAGTCATATGGTTACCTGTCATACATGTGCCCTGTGATGTAGGCCAATAGAGCAGGACTGGGAACAAGGGAAGGAAAAAGATGGGCTCAATCCATCACTGCAACTGTCAAGTACACATCCAGGGTCGATGGTTTCAGAAACCTGTTGGTTTCTTATAGGATAATAATATGAGATAAGACAGTCACAGTGATAGATCATTAATTCTACAGAAAGTGCAGGTACTCAAACGCCCTTCCATGAAATCACTTTGAATTAATGTCACCACCACGGTCAACTACAATAACCAATAAACATTGTCAGATATAATTCTCAGTCATTATTATGACAATTTTGACAAAACAGAAAGTTTGTTTACTGAAAATGATAACACTGGTGGAAAAAAATTTGTGAAAACATCTGTTTTATAGTGCTCCACAACTGATGCATCAAAGTCTGCCTGCCCATCAAGTGTTACCAGAAATAATAACTTCCAACAAAATCAGCCAACAAAAATGAACAGCTGAACACAAGCTCAAACTATTGCAGGTCTTCAATTGGTTCTTTTGACATCTGTAGGAGAACCCCTTCAAATAAATTCCCACTGGCGCCTTTATGGTTACTGCTTTTAAAACTTTTAAGTGTCTACTATCTGTTAACTGTTTTTGCAGAGGTGACAGTATTGATGTTCAATGTCACACAGTCTACTATGTTGAAGGTATTGCGGTCACATATCTGGCAGCATTTGTACTTTGCTCGCTTTACCACAGTATGCCCACCATGTTCTGTAATACTAAGCTCACCATGTTCTGTAATACTAGGCCACCATGTTCTGTAATACTAGGCTCACCATGTTCTGTAATACTAGGCTCACCATGTTCTGTAATACTAGGCTCACCATGTTCTGTAATACTAGACTCACCATGTTCTTTAGTAGTATTATCATTTATTCTCTGATGGGATGCTCACCATGACCATGTTCTCAAAAACAATTCACCCAGACTTTGTCACCTACACACCCCACACCCCAGCACAGACAAGTTTAATTAGGAATACAAAATCCCCAATGGCTACCTGGCTGGCAGGGGTTGCCCCACCCTGTAGTGGCCACAAAGAGGTAGACAGTGTCTGACTTGTGACTCCACCCTGCTCACACAGAGGTGGACAGTGTCTGACTTGTTACTCCACCCTGCCCACACAGAGGTGGACAGTGTCTGACTTGTGACTCCACCCTGCCCACACAGAGGTGGACAGTGTCTGACTTGTTACTCCACCCTGCCCACACAGAGGTAGACAGTGTCTGACTTGTTACTCCACCCTGCCCACACAGAGGTAGACAGTGTCTGACTTGTTAATCCACGCTGCCCACACAGAGGTAGACAGTGTCTGACTTGTTAATCCACCCTGCCCACACAGAGGTGGACAGTGTCTGACTTGTTAATCCACCCTGCCCACACAGAGGTAGACAGTGTCTGACTTGTTACTCCACCTTGCCCACACAGAGGTGGACAGTGTCTGACTTGTGACTCCACCCTGCCCACACAGAGGTGGACAGTGTCTGACTTGTTAATCCACCCTGCCCACACAGAGGTAGACAGTGTCTGACTTGTTAATCCACCCTGCCTACACAGAGGTGGACAGTGTCTGACACACAGAGGTGGACAGTGTCTGACTTGTGACTCCACCCTGCCCACACAGAGGTGGACAGTGTCTGACTTGTTAATCCACCCTGCCTACACAGAGGTGGACAGTGTCTGACTTGTTAATCCACCCTGCCTACACAGAGGTGGACAGTGTCTGACTTGTTACTCCACCCTGCCCACACAGAGGTGGACAGTGTCTGACTTGTTACTCCACCCTGCCTACACAGAGGTGGACAGTGTCTGACTTGTTACTCCACCCTGCCTACACAGAGGTGGACAGTGTCTGACTTGTGACTCCACCCTGCCCACACAGAGGTAGACAGTGTCTGACTTGTTACTCCACCTTGCCTACACAGAGGTAGACAGTGTCTGACTTGTTACTCCACCTTGCCCACACAGAGGTAGACAGTGTCTGACTTGTTACTCCACCTTGCCTACACAGAGGTGGACAGTGTCTGACACACAGAGGTGGACAGTGTCTGACTTGTGACTCCACCCTGCCCACACAGAGGTGGACAGTGTCTGACTTGTTAATCCACCCTGCCCACACAGAGGTGGACAGTGTCTGACTTGTTACTCCACCCTGCCCACACAGAGGTGGACAGTGTCTGACACACAGAGGTGGACAGTGTCTGACTTGTGACTCCACCCTGCCCACACAGAGGTGGACAGTGTCTGACTTGTTACTCCACCCTGCCTACACAGAGGTAGACAGTGTCTGACCTGTTACTCCACCCTGCCCATACAAAGGTGAACGGTGCAACACATTTTAAGTGCAGTTATATGAGGTGGACGGTGTCTGACTTGTGACTCCACCCTGCCCACACAGAGGTGGACAGTGTCTGACTTGTTAATCCACCCTGCCCACACAGAGGTAGACAGTGTTTGACTTGTTACTCCACCTTGCCTACACAGAGGTGGACAGTGTCTGACTTGTTAATCCACCCTGCCTACACAGAGGTGGACAGTGTCTGACTTGTTACTCCACCTTGCCCACACAGAGGTGGACAGTGTCTGACTTGTTAATCCACCCTGCCTACACAGAGGTGGACAGTGTCTGACTTGTTACTCCACCTTGCCCACACAGAGGTGGACAGTGTCTGACTTGTGACTCCACCCTGCCCACACAGAGGTGGACAGTGTCTGACTTGTTACTCCACCCTGCCTACACAGAGGTGGACAGTGTCTGACTTGTTACTCCACCCTGCCCACACAGAGGTGGACAGTGTCTGACTTGTTAATCCACCCTGCCTACACAGAGGTGGACAGTGTCTGACTTGTTAATCCACCCTGCCTACACAGAGGTGGACAGTGTCTGACTTGTGACTCCACCCTGCCCACACAGAGGTGGACAGTGTCTGACTTGTTAATCCACCCTGCCTACACAGAGGTGGACAGTGTCTGACTTGTTAATCCACCCTGCCTACACAGAGGTGGACAGTGTCTGACTTGTTACTCCACCTTGCCCACACAGAGGTGGACAGTGTCTGACACACAGAGGTGGACAGTGTCTGACTTGTTAATCCACCCTGCCCACACAGAGGTGGACAGTGTCTGACTTGTTACTCCACCCTGCCTACACAGGGGTAGACAGCGTCTGACTTGTTACTCCACCCTGCTTACACAGAGGTGGACAGTGTCTGACTTGTTACTCCACCCTGCCCACACAGAGGTAGACAGTGTCTGACTTGTTACTCCACCCTGCCCACACAGAGGTAGACAGTGTCTGACTTGTTAATCCACGCTGCTCACACAGAGGTGGACAGTGTCTGACTTGTTACTCCACCCTGCCTACACAGAGGTGGACAGTGTCTGACTTGTTACTCCACCCTGCCCACACAGAGGTGGACAGTGTCTGACTTGTTACTCCACCTTGCCCACACAGAGGTGGACAGTGTCTGACTTGTGACTCCACCCTGCCCACACAGAGGTGGACAGTGTCTGACTTGTTACTCCACCCTGCCTACACAGAGGTGGACAGTGTCTGACTTGTTACTCCACCCTGCCCACACAGAGGTGGACAGTGTCTGACTTGTTAATCCACCCTGCCTACACAGAGGTGGACAGTGTCTGACTTGTTAATCCACCCTGCCTACACAGAGGTGGACAGTGTCTGACTTGTGACTCCACCCTGCCCACACAGAGGTGGACAGTGTCTGACTTGTTAATCCACCCTGCCTACACAGAGGTGGACAGTGTCTGACTTGTTAATCCACCCTGCCTACACAGAGGTGGACAGTGTCTGACTTGTTACTCCACCCTGCCCACACAGAGGTGGACAGTGTCTGACTTGTTACTCCACCCTGCCTACACAGAGGTGGACAGTGTCTGACTTGTTACTCCACCCTGCCTACACAGGGGTAGACAGTGTTTGACTTGTTACTCCACCCTGCCCACACAGAGGTGGACAGTGTTTGACTTGTTACTCCACCCTGCCCACACAGAGGTGGACAGTGTCTGACTTGTTACTCCACCCTGCCCACACAGAGGTAGACAGTGTCTGACTTGTTACTCCACCCTGCCCACACAGAGGTGGACAGTGTCTGACTTGTTAATCCACCCTGCCCACACAGAGGTGGACAGTGTCTGACTTGTTACTCCACCCTGCCTACACAGAGGTGGACAGTGTCTGACTTGTTACTCCACCCTGCCCACACAGAGGTGGACAGTGTCTGACTTGTTACTCCACCCTGCCCACACAGAGGTGGACAGTGTCTGACTTGTTAATCCACCCTGCCCACACAGAGGTAGACAGTGTCTGACTTGTTAATCCACCCTGCCTACACAGAGGTGGACAGTGTCTGACTTGTGACTCCACCCTGCCCACACAGAGGTGGACAGTGTCTGACTTGTTAATCCACCCTGCCCACACAGAGGTGGACAGTGTCTGACTTGTTAATCCACCCTGCCTACACAGAGGTGGACAGTGTCTGACTTGTTACTCCACCCTGCCTACACAGGGGTAGACAGTGTCTGACTTGTTACTCCACCCTGCCCACACAGAGGTAGACAGTGTCTGACTTGTTACTCCACCTTGCCCACACAGAGGTGGACAGTGTCTGACTTGTTACTCCACCCTGCCTACACAGAGGTGGACAGTGTCTGACTTGTTAATCCACCCTGCCTACACAGGGGTAGACAGTGTCTGACTTGTTACTCCACCCTGCTTACACAGAGGTAGACAGTGTCTGACTTGTTACTCCACCTTGCCCACACAGAGGTAGACAGTGTCTGACTTGTTACTCCACCCTGCCCACACAGAGGTAGCCAGTGTCTGACTTGTTACTCCACCCTGCCCACACAGAGGTAGACAGTGTCTGACTTGTTACTCCACCCTGCCCACACAGAGGTAGACAGTGTCTGACTTGTTACTCCACCCTGCCCATACAAAGGTGAACAGTGCAACACATTTTAAGAGCAGTTTTATGATGGTATTTTACAACTGGCTTACATCAGTTCTCACAGGGTAGTTGCGTTTTATAACACATTTTGATAGCAATCAGGCCATATGTGACATTTTATAATCACAAAACTATTGACAGCTAACTATGTGCAAGTGCAGACAAATTCTTGAGCCTTACCCATTTATATTTGGTGCTTATAGCACTTGAACAACTGCAGTCAATTAATATAATTTTTCTCAAATGACTGTTTTTTTTTTTAACACAATATTTGTATAATGTGTGTCAAATGTGAAATGTCTTCTGCAAAAGAAAACAGCAGTAACATCACAAAAACATTAATTTGACACACAAAGAAATAGTTACCATGGCAAAGACTGACAGAAACAGACGATAGCTACAAGTCTCTCCCCAAGTTAGTATCTTCATGACTTTATTCCATATGCCTGAATTGCCTTGTACAGCTTACAAACTGGGAGGGTGGTATGACTGGGAGTGTGATATGATCAGGAGGGTGATATAATTTGGAGGGTGAAAAGAAAAGAAGAATAACTTTATACACAATCACGTGTGCATGCACGCATGCACGCACGCACGCACACTTAGGCTCTGAGAGATTAGGACATTAGTCATCATGAATCTGATCATTTTATCACATCATTAAAAGTTTACACCCCTGACATAAACATGAGAACCACACAAACTCAAATTAGAATGCATTTTTGTGTGCCCTTTAAATTGGAATGTACATTTAGTTCGAGGCACTGGTATTATTTACAGACACCTGATGTAGAGAGAGTGATGCGTCTGACAGCAGCCTTCAAGTAGCTTGAGTTGAGAATCATAGCACATTGTGTAGTCAAGTGTCACTGAAACTTGTAACATAACTGAAGAATGTAATGACAAAAATAGTTCCTAGTTAAGTTATATACAAGTTTTTATTCTTACCAGTTGCATTTATAGGACAAGATGCGTGTGTTTGTTGTGTGTGCATGCATGTGTGCGTGTGTGCGTGTGTGCGTGTGTTCATGCACATGTAACTGTCCAAGCTTACTTGTGTGCATTCAATCTTCTATCATCAGTGCCTTAGACTCAGTCAATTTGATATTGAATACTTCTTTGTACTCTTATGTGACTAGTTCTCTTCTCCATTCAGTGCAATGCTTATGCCCTGTGGCATCTCTAGACCACTCTGTCTCGCCAGGTCCATTCATTCATCTCTGGACCAGTCTGTCTCGCCAGGTCTATATAATTCCTGTCTGGACCACTCTGTCTCGCCAGGTCCATTCATTCATCTCTGGACTGCTCTGTCTCACCAGGTCCATTCATTCAACTCTGGACCACTCTGTCTCACCAGGTCAATTCATTCATCTCTGGACCACTCTGTCTCACCAGGTCCATTCATATTACCATCCTCCTCTTACAATTCTCAATCCTCTCTTCTCTCTCCATCTTTCCTCACAACTGTTTGTCCATTCCCCACAGTTCCCTATTCTTTAGCCAACTCACTTAGTTGTATCTGTCCAGTTCTTCTCTGCCCCTAATTGGTGACCATAAGTCACTAAAGGAAAAGGTACAATCTTATATAGCGCTGTACCCAGTCCTTGGGACTGTTCAAAGTGCTTTACACTTCACCCCCTGGCAGACCTGTTCATTCCAACACCATCTCGACTTCTCTGGGAAGAATTCAGCCTTGCTGTAATTACTATGCAGACTATTCGGTCACATATCCACTACTGTCAGAGGTGCTCATTTATACAGCTAAGTGGTGTGAACACAACTGCCCATGTGTGGTGTGAACACAACTGCCCATGAGTGGTGTGAACACAACTGCCCATGTGTGGTGTGAACACAACTGCCCATGTGTGGTGTGAACACAACTGCCCATGTGTGGTGTGAACACAACTGCCCAAGTTTCAAAGCAGCAGCAAGAGGACCTGCATTGAGAATCTGATGTTCTAACCAATACGGCACCACACCCTACAAAAAGAATGGGTATAACTACATTATTGCTGGACTTCTAACTCCATGGCTTTCCCAGTCGTTTCCCCAAATCGCCATGTGGTGGCTCCAAATTGTCAACCATAAGGGCTGTTTAGGGGTTCACCATTCAGGCACTGTCAATTGATCCAACTTAAAGAAACAACAAAATGTAACATGACTGGGGTTGTCGGGTTGATTGTAATGGAAAGGAGATAACACTAGCATAAAGCCATTAATTAGCCTACCTTGCACTTTTGACCTAAAATATACCAGTTTTCCATGAATAATGCTTCTAAGACTGAATGCAGCAATAACAATTGGCACGTCGAACAATAAATATTATTTTTAATATTAATATTTTTAATATTATGAACAATTATTAAAACCTACTGAAGCCTGGTTTATATTTTGTCTGCCATTAACAAAACATGCATGTTTAAATGCTTGTTTTAAACGTGCAGTAAAATCACACATGGCAGGGACAGAAACTGTAGTGGACAGCCCTGTCAAGTGGTACTGCCTACAAAGTAGACAACTGTAGTGGACAGCCCTGTCAAGTTACACTGCCTACAATGTAGACAACTGTATTGGACAGCCCTGTCTAGTGACACTGCCTACAATGTAGACAACTGTATTGGACAGCCCTGTCTAGTGACACTGCCTGCAATGTAGACAACTGTATTGGACAGCCCTGTCAAGTGACACTGCCTGCAATGTAGACAACTGTATTGGACAGCCCTGTCTAGTGACACTGCCTACAATGTAGACAACTGTATTGGACAGCCCTGTCAAGTTACACTGCCTGCAATGTAGACAACTGTAGTGGACAGCCCTGTCTAGTGACACTGCCTGCAATGTAGACAACTGTAGTGGACAGCCCTGTCTAGTGACACTGCCTGCAATGTAGACAACTGTAGTGGACAGCCCTGTCTAGTGACACTGCCTACAATGTAGACAACTGTATTGGACAGCCCTGTCTAGTGACACTGCCTACAATGTAGACAACTGTATTGGACAGCCCTGTCTAGTGACACTGCCTGCAATGTAGACAACTGTATTGGACAGCCCTGTCTAGTGACACTGCCTGCAATGTAGACAACTGTATTGGACAGCCCTGTCAAGTGACACTGCCTGCAATGTAGACAACTGTATTGGACAGCCCTGTCAAGTGACACTGCCTGCAATGTAGACAACTGTATTGGACAGCCCTGTCAAGTGACACTGCCTGTAATGTAGACAACTGTCTGTATGGCCAATTAATACAAATTATATAGCAATGCAAATGCTGAAGGAAACTGAACAAAACTGAAATTGCTATCATTACAGGGACTGTGACAAATTGGTGATCGTCAAATTAAGTATTTCTGCTGGGACAGTTAGTGTAGTACAGTTTATATCATGGCATTGATACCATATCTACTCAATGTTTTTACATTAGTGAAACTACATTTTCTTCAACAATGTACAGGGTAGTTCTTTTTTGTAAAGTCAAGTACACAATTAAGGTTTGTTCAGTACCAAAATATTGGCTATAATGCTTTTATTTTGCAAACTTAATTATATTCAGGTTGATAGATAGCTATTCAGTATATCTAGAAATGGCTGAGACCGCAACAATGTTCTCCGATTAAGAATATGACATGCCTATTGTTACATATTACTCGACATTTTTTAAATATACAATAATTCGGTTTCATGTCCAAACCTTCCACTGCAGTAATGCAAACATAGTATCCCCAAATTGGGGACAGTATTACTATTGTGATAGCTGTGTTATTATTGTAATAATATATTGTGATAGCTGTATTATTATTGTAATACTATTGCGATGGCTGTATTAGTATTGCAATACTATTGCAATGGCTATATTAGTATTGCAATACTATTGCAATAGATTTATAACTATTGCAATAGTATTGTGGAATAGTGAAATGCCAGGAGGTAAATCCATGAATAACGATGTTCTGATTGACTATTGATCATGTTAGGTTGATAAATAAGTAAATTAAAGTTACCAAATAAAGTTGAAAAAGCAAGTTTACGAACAGTATTACAGTGACATAGAGTAGCCTTATTAGTTTTGTCAACTATGATTACGATAGTTCAGTGTATTATCGACGACAACTATCAATTCTTAAAATGACCATCAATAGTACTGCATTGTCACATCAACTATTGTCTATTGCAATGCATCGATAGTTCGATGTATGGTTACACACCTAAATATGAGCAAAGATAATAATATAAGTTGCATTGCACTGACATCACGTTGTAAATGCAGCAAAATGCAGATTTTTTGTAACTCAGTTGATAAAATGTTATTTATTAATTTTAAAAAGTATTGAAGGATAGTTCCCTTCACTACCCTTCATTGCGACAATTCTTAAAATATGTATGTTTTGCTCGGTATCTGGACATTTGGCCAACGCCCACTTGGCAAACAGACGTTTGGTTAATGGACAATTGGCCATTGGACATTTGGCCAATGGACATCTGGCCAACGAGTACATGGGGGATATTTGGCCAACAGACAATTTTTTTATGGTGAGAGTGGCTTCTCTTATTTCATGCCAATATACATGTAAAGTTATAACAAGGTACATTATTGCATGTTGTACATCTGGGTGAGAGTGGCTTCTCTTACTTCAAGTTCCAAAAGTGGCTTCTTTAAGCTTCCAATGAACAATAACCAGGGTTGCAGGTTTTCCACACTGCCATGCTGTGCTAATATAAATCTCTCTCTCATTACTGTATGGCTTCACCAGAGATGGGTGTGGCTTCTTTTCCCCAAAAAGAAGATATGTCTTGATGATTTTCTTATATACCAAGCAGGTAACCTCAAAAAATAGAATCAGATGCCACTGCATGAAGCGACATAACCGCTGTAAGGGAGCTTTTACCACCTCCCTTAGCATGGGAACTGTCTGTTGGCCAAATGTCCCCCTGTGTACTGGTTGGCGAAATGGGCATTGACCAAATGTCCTGATGACCAAACCAATGATCAAATAACTTTTGTATGCTTGATGCCCTGATGGACTCATTCATTAGATAGCCAATGCAACATCTCTGGAACAAATTCAGTCATGCTACAAAAATAGCAAGAAAATTATTTGTTAAAACGGTACCAGTCTCTTGCCAAGTTCATCTACACAGCTGGGTGAACGGAAGCAAGCAGGAATAAATAGTTCTGTTGAAGCTACAAATGGTTGGACTGGGACAGATTAGGATTAAGTGTCAAATGGTTGGACTGGGACAATTAGGAGTAAGAGTCAAACGGTTGGACCATGGCAATTAGAAGTGTCAAATATTTGTGTTAAAATTACAGTAAGTTTATTGAACTGCAAGCTGCAATCCATACGACTGTGCTAACATCTTGACAACGAATAAGTGCAGAAAAGAAAGAAGCACCTGCGACACAACTGTCAAGTGCCCTTACCTGTTCTCAAACCAGATGTTCTCTTTGTACAATCCAAATCCTTGTCAGATTTCAAGAAACAGAACCACCAAATCAAATAAAACTTCTTCCTTTGGTATGTCTTTGTTCCTTTGCCAATAGCATTGTCCACAAGATGTGCAGATGTGTCAGGAATTATAAAGGTAGCCTAGCTGACGTGATGCTATACACCAGAGAAAAATGTAATCACTTGCCCTATTGAGCTGCTAACTGTTCACACCCGCCTCCCTCAGAGGCATGAAGCTACTGAACTGCCACTCCACAGTGACAGGGCTTATTATCATTCTCCAGCAATAGGCCAAGCCTCTCTAATTATCTGCTTCCTTGGGACAAGTCTGGACAGTTTGGCTTTATAGCTGCAAAATTAGCTGGGGCTGTAGCAAGGAGTTTGTGCATCTAGGATCTTGGGAATTTGTGCAGCAGGATCACAGGGTTTGTGCAGGAGGATCACAGGGTTTGTGCAGCAGGATCACAGGGTTTGTGCTACAGGATCCTAGGGTTTGTGCAGTAGAATAACAGGGTTTGTGCAGCAGGATCATAGGGTTTGTACAGCAGGATCACAAGGTTTGTGCAGCAGGATCACAGGGTTTGTGCAGCATGATCATAGGGTTTGTACAGCAGGATCACAGGGTTTGCACAGCAGGATCATATGGTTTATACTGCAGGATCATAGGGTTTGTGCAGCAGGATCGCATTGTTTGTACAACAGGATAACAGGGTCTGTGTAGCATGATCATAGGGTTTGTACAGCAGGATCACAGGATTTGTGCAGCAGGATCATATGGTTTGTACAGCAGGATCATAGGGTTTGTGCAGCAGGATCACATGGTTTGTGCAGCAGGATAACAGGGTCTGTGCAACAGGATCACAGGGTTTGTGCAGCAGGATCACAGGATCTGTGCAACAGGATCACAAGGTTTGTGCAACATGATCAGTTCGTGTAGTGGATCAGGGTGTTTGTGTAGATGGATCAGGGTGTTTGTATAAGTGGATCAATATGTTTGTGTAGATAGATCAAAGTGATCTGGCCTACATGCCATCTTATCAAGTCCCAGAAGTTCTGCTATTCCTACTCAGTTTAATAACTTGCTAAAGACCTGCTGTCTGTCATAGTGAATGCCACAAGGCGGTGTCAGTCTTGTACATTGAACACTGTTTGCTGAACTTTTTATGTGACAGTAACAGTTTGGTTTGCTATTGAAGCTACAGGCACAGACCAACTGACAGAGTCTGTCAAATCACTGCAGATGATTGGCCAAAACCAGCAAACGTCAAGTCAATTTCTGTGAGATCGTTTTATTCAGATGTGTAGAATTCATGGTTTTTTTGGAAAATGCAGTCGATAATGAGTCTGTGTCCATATAATTACTAATGTACTTTTTATCACCAAAATATTACAACACTATTATAATTGTTCTAATCGACATTCATTCGACAGTTTATACTCAGTGTATCATCAATATTCAAGTGTGACCTGCTGATCTGAGAGACAGGAACTGTCATCTTCCCAATACTCGCTTGTTGGTGGCTGACAGAGATCATGCACGCACACACGCACGCACGCACGCACGCACGCACACACGCACGCACGCACGCACGCAAGCAGTGTATGTACAGTTAATCATTCAATGCATACCCTGGTATATTGTTTTACTCAGATAAACCGTTCAAACTCCTTCTAAACCAAGTCCCTCCAGTGCCACATCTCCCTGGCTGTGACCTCCACAAACAGGGATCAGTTTCCATGGCCCATGCAGAAAGTAAACACAAAGATATGGGTGTGGTGTAATCAAGCACCCTCTATACACTTAACATTGTGCAGACTCTGATATTATTTCAGACAGACTGTCACTCTAAATTGAAGCAAACCCAATATTTCTGGCATGGCTAAAAAAACCTGCAAACAGAAGACAGACATTGTGGGCTTTTGATAATGGCATCATTACATTTCTGGAGTAATCAAGCTGATAGTGGTATATGTAATTTCAAACATATATTATCTGCCGAGGCTTCAACAGTGCAGCGTTCATGGCTGGTTTAAAAAGAGACCACCATTCTCAGAAAATACCCTTACCTGGACTCAACATTAACCTTATTGCAAGGCCTCACATGGTAGTTAAACATGGTATTTACACATGGTAGTTACACATGGTAGTTACACATAATACACAAGGAAAAATATAAAAATGTTGTGTTGAGCTGTTCACATGGAGTACATGACATCTTCAGTCTTCAGTATGTTAGCCCCTTCTGGGGCTAACATAGGAGTGTCCATTGTATCCAGGTGATCTCCACTCCATTGATGTACATAACATAAATGTTCATTATAGCCAAGTGTGATACCTATTCCAATGATGTACGTAACATAGAAGTGTTCGTTATAGCCAGGTGATCCCCATTCCCTGATATAACCTGCTCATAAGTAGACCTGTCCCTTCAAGGCCACACAGATTCCATCATTATTAGCAGCTGTCTATTCTAATTCACTAGCATAAGCATAAAATAACCTCATTCTGAAGAAAGTCAACTCAACTACATATCTAGTTGAGTGATATTTTTACTTATTTCACAGTCAGTTTACCTTTTATCCCCGTGACGTTTTGGTGCTATCAGCAATTTTTTCAGACAACTACCGCTAGATGGTGACACAGTAGTCATTCTGTGCAGACGTATCACTCTGGTGATAATCCATACCAGTGTGGCAGGGTACCTTCCCTCCTTTCCAGGGGGGGAGAGATACCCTGCCAAATACTTGTTGATATAAAAAATGCTTGCAGAGTTGTCCAATTTGTCTCCCATATAACATGATTATGCTTTACATATAAGTATGCTACTGTCATAAACATCAATCGAATATGTAACGTAACACAAATACATTTAATAGGGGAACATTGTATATAATAATTATAATGAACCCTTGATATAAGGTCAAAACATAAATCCATGAATCTAGTCCAAAAGCTTAACTGATGTAAATCGTTGTATTCTCTCCCATATAACATGATTATACTCTGCATATTAGTATGCTACTGTCATGAGCATCAATCATATATCTAACATAATGCAAATACATTTATTTAACATACATTCATTTAAGGACAAAATGAAATACATGAATCTAGCCCAAAAGCTTAATTTAGGTAAAATCGCCTTATTATGTACTAATTAATATCAAAAGCATGTGGCAACATGTTATGATAATTACTGAAACATTCACAACAGTTCTGACTATGTCTTTGTTGAAACCAGAACCAGCGTATGTCATGAAATCGTGAATGATAAGCACCACTATTTTACCAAGATTAGTTTTGATTTTGTCTCTCCATCAGCAAATGCACGACTACTCATCGGTGTCACCCAAGACTGAGTTTGAGCACCCCGAGTCCTGGTCTTGACCACATGCAGGAGAACACATAAAGTTGTTATTGTGGCATGTACACCTTGCCTTACAGCAATCTGTGGAGCAGTTACATGGGATTATGTGCAACAGGGCATCATCTACTGGTCTATCGGGTGCTGTTACCCCCGTTCGGGGTAACAGCACAACTGTGGCTTTTTGTCACCTGCTTTTTTCCAGCTATTGCTACAGCTCCTTTTTCTCTAGTTGTTGCTGTAACAATATCTAACATTGAGCGCTCCCTGTTAAGTAGAAATAAGAAGCCGATCCCGGCGTTGTTGAGTTTCCGCTTATAAAACTAATGGCACGTTTGCCTGTAGCTAAATGTGTTTGACTGAGTTTATACATTATGAGGCACGTAAACAACCTCACATCACATGGTAGCAACAGGGCACAGTCGAACCAGTGCCTCTCGAGATTGTCAAACTGTTAGTGGCGGTGCTACTGCTTGATCTAAGTGCGCCATGTGCCGTGGGCCTTTCCATTGGCTCTGAGACTGAACGAGTTTAACGGCGAGTGACCGGGTTTAAACGCGCAACTGAAAGTCAGACGGTACACTGTTTTGACTATTTCTACTGCTGGCTAGATGCTGGGTAGTGTTATTCCTGTGTGTGCTGCTATGAACCGTGGTGTGGCTCAAGTTCGTGAACACGCCACACACTGACGCTATATATATATATAAAAAAAAACATGGCATAACAAAACGTTCAATGCGAGACAGTCTACTGAGAGATCACACCGTGCTTGGCATTACTGACAATGCCACAAGGAAACGTCTGTTTCAAGAGTCGGCTCTGACTCTTACTTCATGCATCGACCTCTGTCGATGTGCTCAGGCCGCGTCATCTCAACTACGTTCTACTGGAGATGACGAAGCCAGTGGACATGCTGTTACCAGTCACTCACCTGGGGGAAAGCCAGAACCGAAAACCCACACAAAGGCTACATGGGGATGCACACCACGGAGGAGAGCGGAAAGCAACAATCACGACAAGACCTTGGGTCAGCGAGGCTGTGCAAGAAAATGTAAATTCTGCAATAAAACACGTCATGAAAAAGGAACTCTGCCCTGCATGGGGTAAAACTTGCGATGCATGCAAGGGCCGCAATCATTTCCGAGGCTCCACACAATGCTCCAAGACTGTACACGGTGTGCAGAATGACTGTGACTCCGACAGCTCATCTACTAGTTATGGTGACATTAGTTCAGTAACTGCTGATGTCCACACACTCAGGTCAGGTGATCATGGCCCAATCTTCTGTCACATGCTGATCAGAAAACAGTCTGTGGAAATGAAAATTGACTGTGGGTCCACTGTCAATATACTACCCAAGAAATATGTGGAGGATAAGGATATCCGTCCAGAATCCGTCACTCTAAAGATGTGGAACAATATGAAGACCGAAGCTCTTCGCAAGTGTCGTGCTAAAACTGTGAATCCTGCTACTGGAGACAAGTTCAACGTGGACTATGTCATAGTGGATGGTGACGAACTGACTCCACTACTCAGTCGTAAGGCTGCTGAAAGCTGGAAGCTCATCACAGTCAACTATGAGAACTTTGAAATGGTATCTGCAGTATCTGGATCTAGCACTACTTAGGGTTAAAAGACTATCCTGACATGTTTGATGGTAAACTTTGATCGTTCCTGGTGGCAAAGTCCATCTCACTTTGGAACCAAATGCTGAACCGGGTGTAAGACCACCTTGTACCCTACCAGAATCACCGAACAGTTCTGTGAAAGATGAGCTAGACCGACTAGAACACACTGGTATTATAGTCAAGGTGGATCAACCCAATGACTGGGTGAACCAAATGTCTGTGGCTAAGAAGCGCTCAGGGGCTGTAAGGATCTGCATTGATCCCAGACCTCTCAACCTGGTTCTAAAACATGAACACTACAAACTGCCTGTGTTAGATGACATTCTACCAAAGCTTGTGAACTCCAAGAAGTTTGCTGTATGTGACCTGCAGCAAGGCTATCTACACTGCGAACTGGATGATGAATCAAGCCTGCTAACTACATTCGCAACACCTTTTGGACGTTATCATTGGCGTCGACTATGTTTTGGCTTGAAAGTCAGCAGTGAAATTTTCCAGATGCGTCTGCAACAAGCACTGGAAGGGCTGGATAATGTGCACTGTGTTGCTGATGATATCATCATCCATGGATCTGATGACTCTGATCTCTGTATCAAAGTCCAGAGGCTTCTCCAAAGATGTATGGAGCATGGGATCAAACTCAATCTTGAGAAGTGTCACTTCAATGTCGATGAGATCCCGTTCCTAGGTCATGTGGTCACAGCTGATGGCCTGAAACCCGACCCGTCCAAGGTCGAAGCTGTTCTGAAGATGGAGACGTGGTGACAAGGAAGCTGTAGAGAGACTTAGAGGCACAGTAACCTACCTGGCGAGATATGTACCTAAGGTGACTGATGTCTTCTGTTCCATTGCTGCTCTTGCTCAGCATGATGTTGACTGGGTGTGGAGTGGTGTGAAGGAGCAAACCTTCACAATACTCTAACAACTCCTGGCTGAGGCACCAACTCTGGTTTACTTTGACCTGAGTAAGCAACTGGTCATTCTGTGTGATGCTAGCAACTATGGCCTGGGAAATGCTCTGCTCCAGGATGGCAGACCAATCGCCTATGCCAGTCGTGCTTTGACTGACGCAGAAACCAGGTATGCCATTATAGAGAAAGAGATGCTGGCAGTCGTCTTTGCTCTTGAGAAGTGGAACCAGTTTACCTATGGTTGTCCCATCCTCGTCTACAGTGATCACAAGCCACTTTAGGCTATAACAAGAAACCTCTAGACAAAGCACCAAAGCATCTACAAGTCTTGCTGCTACGTGCTCTAGCATACGACATTGATGTCAAGTACTTGGAAGGCAGTCAGTGTACTGGCCTGGCATGAACAGAGAAATCAAAGAATACATCCAAACATGTGAAACCTGTCGTGAGTTTGAATGTTCTTTAATGAGCCATGAGGTGCCTGATCGACCATGGCAGAAGGTCGGTGTCGACCTGTTCTCCTATCATGAAAAGGATTACCTAGTCACCACTGACTATAGATTAAACTTTTTTGAGATTGATTGCCTTGTAACCACCGGATCCAAGGCGGTAATTACCAAACTCAAAGCTCACTTTGCTAGGATGAGCATTCCTGACACTGTCATTAGTGACAACGGTCCCCAGCTGATATCAAATGAGTTTGCTAATTTCAGTAGAACATGGGGTTTCGAACATTTGACAATTTCTCCACACCACAGTCGCTCAAACGGTACAGTGGAGTCTTCAGTGAAAGCTGCAAAGAAGATGATCAAGACAGCATGAAAAGCTGGTGAGGACCAGTACTTGGCATTGCTGAACATCCGCAATACCCCGACTCTAGGAATGGATAGCAGCCCTGCTCAGAGGCTCAGCTTAGTCTCCTCGAATCACGATCGACTGTACTGCGACAGGAAACAGACATGTTGAAAAAGATGCAACACCGTCAAGCCAAGTACTATAACAGGTCTGCCAAAGACCTCCCGAATCTACACCAAGGTGACACTGTCAGAATGAAACCATTCAAGCTTGGAGTCAAGTCGTGGAAGAAAGCGAAAGTGCTAGGAAGACTGGATGAGAGATCATATGAGGTTGAGGATACTGATGGAACAGTGTACAGGCGGAACCATGTACACCTAAGGAAGACGCATGAAGCACCATTTCATGTGTTAGCTGATCAGTCTATGGTTACACTATCTAATGATGGTTCTCCAATTTCTCAATCACTTCAGTTGAGCTTATTCGGCCCACCATGCAGGTTGAACAACAACAACAGGGTAACCAGAAAGAGGTACCGACTCCGGTACTACAAACTACACCGAGAAGATCTCAGAGAATCAACATATCCAAGTTACCCAGAAGATACAAGTTTCATGTCAATAACCCTCTACATGGTGTTTTCAACCTCCTCTGTTTCTTCACTTATCTACTCTACTGATTTCTTTACTGTACCCACATCTGTCTGTTTTGTTTAATGATTTTGACATGTTTTCTACAGTGCTTTCAACTTTCATTAGTCATATGTGACTGTTTAATCCTCACATCGTTGAAAAATGTTAATGTTATCCCTACCATCGGTTGGAATTTTGTGCAAAAAACATCGCATTATAGTTTTTTGAGTTTACTATACTGCCTTGTATTCTGATTCGGTCATTTTGGGTTTATGCATCTATGGTGGGTCCATAAACCACACCACTGGCACCCCATGGGATGGTCTTCCCCTCTTACTTTGGTTTCACATATCGAGTAAATGTTATCTTCTGCTTCACCCACCGCTTGCATTATTTCTTCTAGTGGCTGTACGTGCTCATGTTCAGAAAGGGGCGTTTTGGCACTTGTGCAGTGAAAGGATCCCATTTGTTGTTTCCACGGTGACTATGGGATGCAGGCAATGTCCCTGAAAAGCCTAATTGGAAAAGAATAGGAAGAAACTGCCACTAACTTTAATTTCTCACCAATACCTCAACATACTATGCACAATACTGCTATGCAGTAAAACATGTGTAAGTGTAAGCCTTATATCTTAAATTTACGGAGAAAATTTTGGAACCGGTCTGAACTATGTGCCACCTAGCAATCAGCCTACTTTGTTATTCTGCAAGAAATACACTGTTACACCGAACAGTCATGCATGATGTTCCTGCTACTGACCATTTTGTCTGCCACTTTCTTGCTTGTCCCTGTTTATCAGGAAAAAAATCCCCCCCCAAAGAAAAAGCCCTGCCAGGAAAAGCCCCATAAGAAAAAAAAATAAATGAACTTAATTGTCATTTTCTATTTAAATTATTATGTACAATCAATTTGAAGCATTCAGAGTGAGCACATTCACACAAAGCCTGTCAGTAACTTCTGTCATGAATACATATCACACCCCAGTTAATGCACAATGCACATAAAGCCAATGCACATAAAAAGAATATATACACAAACTCCAAGAATGTTGCAGGTGAGAAAATGGACTTCCAGGATTGCCTTTATCTGAATGGGAGTGAAAGGATGAGTTGCATTGTTGAGCACTAATGAAAGCATTTAATACTCTTTCACAAGCGTCAGCTCAAAGCGAAATGCATATAAACTCCACTTTGATACCATCCAGCTTAAAATGTTTAAAGTCCTTTAATCATTTGTTACACTAAGCTGTACAAACAAAAACCACAATACAATCTACACTACTTATGGCTTTTATAGTAAACTTGTCAACTGATTTTACTTCTCATTGAAATATATTTAATATATTTCAAAGGGAAGTAAAATAACTTGTCAAGTTTACTATAAAAGCCTATATTTAATACATTTCAATGGAAAGTAAAACACTTGACAAGTTTACCATAAAAGCCATGTAGTGTAGATTGTATTATGGTTTGTATGGTTCTGGTAATAAACAATTAAATTAAAATACCATGTTTTACTTTCCCTTATTTAATAAACATCATAATTCCAGTAATATTATTAGAGACGTCTTATGTCATATATGTATAACTTTGTTTTTATGCGACTGTCCCAATTTAAGTGTAATTTTATTGTTTTTATTCTTTGTTTTATTTTCTTTTTCCAGGTTTTTTCCTCCAGGGGCTTTTTTTTTGGGGAAGGAGGTTATTTCCGTATTTCAATGCATCTATGTAGGATTGTGGAACAGCCCACCAGCCATACACGCAGCACTGTGGAGAACTCCATCCCTGTCCGTTTATTTCTTTCCCCAACTAGTTGTATCATCCCACATTTTCCCATGTGTAATTTACTCATGTTGAGAATACTTCAAAATGTCAAAGTTTTGTTCATTAAGAAACACCAGCTGACATATGTATAAAATATTCACAGAGGCACTAAATCTCTTTCCAATTCTGGTAAAAGAGGATCAGTTTTACATGGCCAGCACTTGATCTTGTGACATTTCCCCTTCAGGCCAGACTGTTCTATTTTATGTTTTATGGGCCTGCCGACCTGAATTTCCTGGATATAGATATATATATATTGCCGCGATGCCATGATTTGTCATGTTAAACCAAAAACAAAATGTTTTTACAGTTGATGAAAGAAAAGCTCCCGGAGGTTCTACGCTGCTGTATCGGGTTTGAACCAAACAGCAATACGAGAATTCACAGTTAATTTCTATACCTATTGTCCCCTTCTTGATTTTGAGACCCCTTTTTCATCCTTTGAAAAAACATCCCCTTTCCCTTGTTTCTTAACACCTCCCCAGACATGTCATGATAGATATGAGATACAACAGGTAGGCTAGACAGAAAGGAAGGAAAGAATATTGATTTGAAGTTGTACTGATTTTGTACTGTATTAAGTAAAATTATGTTTACATTTTCAAAGCAGCCTTTTTCAAGATGGTTCTTGTTTTAGTAGGATGAAGTTTGCCTTCTTGGGACACTGTTTTTGCTAGATGCACTCATGCATTGTAAGCCCTTATATCATGTGACACTATGATTTTCTGGGATTTTAAATGTTTGTTTTATTCCCATTCCAGCAACTGTTTTCTGGACAAATCTGAATGTAAAACATAAAAAGTTTGGCCTCATGGGTTTTTAATATCCTTGCTAGATACTAAATTAGCCTTTCGTATGCAACCACCTTGAATTGAAGTTGAAAAACATTTTGCTATAATAAGTTATATAAGTGCATGCATTTATATCTGATTTATATCTACATTTATATCTGATTTATATCTACATTTATTAGCCCAGCAGGACATAATGTTAAGACTTTAATAGGCTTCCAATGAAAATTATTTACATGGCATAAGTAAAAGAAACTGTTGAATATTGGGGGACCAAAGTCGGTTTCTGCAAGCATGTTGGGGGGCCAACATATACTTACCATCAACTCACCAAAAATATTGGGGCCCACCTCCACATCCCCCCTCCCCTATCCAATGCCTATGCATGATATACAGGATGTCTGCCAGGAGCCAAAGATACACAAAGATTTTGTACCATCATTCTCAACATACTCTGTTTATCGACGTTTCAATTATCTCCAAAAAAATGTGTTACTCAGTATTTCCAGGTAATTTTGTTTTCCTCCACTTATTAGAATCTTTGACATACAATAGTGGCCATCCTAGAAAATTCACCTCTCGGAAATAGCCAGCCCTGTAAAATGTTCACTCAGTCAGTCTATTGTTTGCCAGATCTGCACATCTATATTTTATAATTGACCAGCCCCTGTAATCAGGCCACTTTATCTCAGTCACTTGGGTGGCCTCTTTAGAGGGACTTTAATGCACATTTATTAGTTGGGGAATATTTTTTTTGTTCCTCAAAATAACAGGAAACTTCCAACTTTGTCCATAAAGTAGATATGGAGGCTCATACATAAGGATAGCACCTGTATACTACACAGTCTACAGGGTTCGTGACATCCTCTGGGCAGCCAGCTGGATATCTTCTCCTAGCAGTCAGTTCCCATGGTTTACGATCCCATAGACAACCCAAATTTCACAAGGCACATGTCAACACAGATATGAAATACTGCAGTTTGCTGATATTTGCCATTTTTATTACAACAGATTCAAGTACAAAATATCAAAATGGTTTTTATGTATAATTTATTTTGCTTTAAAACAAAACGTTACTACCTTGTTTATTGATAATATGAAAGACCTCAGCTTAAATCATTTTAGCAGTTGTCATTTACTAAATTTGTGCTAAATTTGTGCATACATGGCATGTGTATGCTGCATACAAGCACAGAGGAACACCTGCTCAGTGTTGGAATAAACTCTGTTTTTGTCTAATGATATGATGGAGATTATAATACAGTTGATATTGTAGATAAGTCTATATCATAATACATTCCAAGTACCTATAGGTGGTAACACTGTTTGGCAGTTGCCCAAGGCAGGAGCAGTCAGATGCCAGAGATGTCATCTCCTGTTTTTGTGTGACTGTCCAGAGCTCAGGCTCGGAGAAAACTGATCAAGTTCTACTCTTCCTGTTACCTACTATGTTTCCTGCCATCTTCCCAGGGAGTATTCCTGTCTTCCTCAACTTGCACCACACAATATGGCAGTTTCCTAGTAGTATCATCTATATAGGGGTATTACCATTGAGACTTACTGGCAACATATAAACAAATCTGAACAATCGCCCCATGCAAAAACATTGAAATGCAATATTTGGCAATTTTAGAAATGCCAGTGATATAAAACATGATGTAATCTGAATGACACTGTGGTTTAAGTATGACAAATTTCTTTGACATTTCATATGCAGTTTACTCGCATCTTCATAATTATTGTGTATGTAATTTCCACGACTATGGTATGATCTACTAATTGGTCATGCATGGAAATTATTATCACACTTCCATGTTATAAATTAACAACCTTGCTAAAATTATTTGGTTTCATTTATTACAAAAAGACAATTTTAGTTGTTATGCAATAATTTAACAAAGACAAGTAATTAATGTTCATACTTGAATCAATGCATTGATCTGTTACAGGTGAATACTTTTCCTAAGAACTGCAGTTAATTAATGTGTTAGGTGAACACCTTTCCAAAGAGCTACAGTTCATTCATCTGTAACAAGTATTACAGGTGTGTTCAGGAGAGAGGGAACGACACGCGCTTTGCTAAACTTATACATTAAGACACTGTAGTAAATATGTCCATGTAATATGAATCCTAAAATGTAATTGTTCTCTTTGATTGTATTGTCAGTGAAGTACCCAGGGCTGGGAGTAGTTGGGGCATGATTGACTGTCACTACAGCACCACTTAGCTTTGATGAGTTACTAATGAGACCACTGGAAGACAATCATGTGAACAAAGGCACGTAATCAACTAATGAGACATCCAGTGATGCTGTGGCCATTACTTCATCTGGTATTATTATATAATGTCTGCTATAATTACCAACAGGAAGAAATCATGCTTATTTCTGTAAATAAATCATTTAAGTTGTATTGCTTGAAGGCTAATATATATGGACATGAGGACATCCTTTTTGTTTGATTTCTGTTGCATTTTCAAGTATTTATTCATTTGCTAAATCATAACTGTCACAAAGACTATTCCTGGCTAAATATTAGCAGGTTTAAATGGTTTTATTTTATATTTTACCTGTATGTGCAATTGCATGAGTGTGTGCATGTGCAGGGGCGGATCTAGGCTTGTTGGCGGGGGTCTCAATCAGTTGTAGTAATATGTCATTCTACTTACGAGGGGGGACAGAACAGGATGACACAAAGTCATGTGTGTTGTGTGTTGTTCTAATTACAGAAGGGTTAGTATTAGCCGGCTGCAAATACTTCAGTCTTTACATTGATGTAGGCCTATGTACGTCGTCATTTACTGTAATATTTGCCATGGACACAACACAGAGGGGTCTTGAGAGCTCCATGGTCTACGGGGGTCTTGAGAGCTCCATGGTCTAGGGGGGTCTTGAGAGCTCCATGGTCTAGGGGGGTCTTGAGAGCTCCATGGTCTAGGGGGTCTTGAGAGCTCCATGGTCTAGGGGGTCTTGAGAGCTCCATGGTCTAGGGGGGTCTTGAGAGCTCCATGGTCTAGGGGGGTCTTGAGAGCCCTAAGACCCCACATGCATGCACATATAATCATTTATGTAAGTTATATTTATGCACATTATATAAAGTACAATATAAAATAAGTATAGTCCCTAGTTTGACTTGCTTTTATAAAGCCATTTTATTTCTAACATATTACTAACAATATTGAAATAACTTTAAAACTGACTGATCCAACACACCCCTAATAACCAGCTGATATCCTAACTTACTTGGAGAACCACTTACTTGGCTTGTACTTATCTGTTGTCATGGCAACACAAATAACAAATCTTCTAAGGCTCATTTTCTCTTCTCCCTAGCAGCTTTCATTACCCCTGCTGTCAGCCATCTACTCCTGTAGCCTATCTCCTCATATCCAGTTTCTTGTCACAAAACACACCAATCTAATTTGTCCCAAACCAAACACTATTTCTGGAAGAAATCCAATTATGCCCAGTAAACACTGATGGCTGGGGGGGACACTTACCCTTTGATAACAAACAGATGCCTTGCTTGGTCATGCAATCCCTTCTGACCAGTGCAATATACAAGGCACTGAAAGACTCCCAGGTAGTCAGAAATGGATTCAACATGTTCACAAACCTTATCACCAAACCTAACTAGAGTCAAGTGTTTCTGTCCAAATGTCCAGTCCTGATGACAACACAATGATTACTTTGATCCTTTTCCAAAAGATGTCCTCATATGTAGGCCTAATACAAACTGCCAAGTACTATTTAAAGTGACTGCCATTAATGGCACATGAAACCATAAGAAAGAAATATAAATTGTAATGGCCAACTTAACTCCACACACACAACACTTAATTGTGATATATGAATGCTTTCTACAGATGCAAAAAAATCTACTTTTGCCTAAATGTTCTGCTCGACCAACAATGCATGAATGCTTTCTACAGGTGCAACAAAATCTACTTTTGCCTAATTGTGCTGCTCCGCCAACCGTGCTTGTGTACTTATGCATGCTCCTTGTACTGTACAGTAGCTCTTTGTTAATCACAAGTTCATTTACATTACAGACATTCCAAGGCAATCCTAAATAAAAACAAAATATGTTTTTGAAATGTACTGTTATCAAACACACACAAAACAGATACTATCATAGCAAAAATTAAAGAATAAATAATTGCATAAAGATAATTTAGTGTACATATGATATTGATGAAGTGGTGTGTGTCTGCGTATAGACATACATACCATAGAGTGTGTGTACATTGAACATGTAGTCAACATAGAGCATTCATGCATACCAATGCATAATTGGTCAATAAAGCCTTAGCCAATTATAGATGCGATCCAGCTGTATGAAAACTTCAAAGCAAATTGTACATTTATTGCCAATAATTACTAGATAATTGCTATAATATAATAAACAGAATGTTAATTATATGTCTATCTGCACAAGGTTAGGCAAGGGTCTAGTCAAACAAAGCATTCATTATGTCAAACCTGGAATGTACAAACATCCACCTAAAACATACAGAGAGCTGAAGTCAGCCAGCATTGGAATGTGTAGAGGTGTCTTCACCGTAAATAACAAGACATTTAGGGATGTTTACTTAAATGTCCAAATGACTATATCCCTATCTTGCCAATTTAGAGTGTAAATTTGAAAATACAGTTGAACTGGAATGAGTACCCATAGACAGTAGTAGTAGTTATTAAGCTTTATAGCATCCTGGTTCAACTGCCTACCATGACGGTGTGTTGTCGGATGTACGGGTACGGTAAAGCCATGCATTAGTTGAAAAAAAACTTCTTTAAAGATAAAACATAGAAAAGATAAGCTTAAAAGGTTTGCGACAGTCCTGTTGTAATAACAGTTGTTTCCCAGGGTTGGACGCTACACAACTTCCTACGAAGATTGTCGCGCACACTGACAACTCCACTGTTGGTAAGCCACCATAATCCTGGTGTTGCAAGTGCACATGCAGTCTCATGGATACTTTAGGTACATCTACATCATAACGTTGTAATGCAATGTAAGCAACGTAAATTTTAGAAACGAAATAATGTACAGAAACATAATCATATCAGTAAGCTATTGTTATGATTTTTGGAAATCTGGTATTTTTAACAGTGGCACGCATGCTTGTATGCAAGCACGCACGCATATAATTGTTATACTGACATTCAACACATTCCATAACATTTGTTATCCTATATACATATATATATATATATATATATATATATATATATATATATATATATATATATATATATATATATATATATATATATATATATATATATAATGAAGTGATATTAACTTGTAATTGTATTAAATGCATAAACCCTTTGTAAATAAACCTAGTATTTAATTTTGATGCCTACATTATTTACAACTATATTTTAGCCTCTTAATGATTTTTTATAACAAATTAGGTGGTAACTTTTATTAGATAACATATATACTCACAATATACTCACATGCAGCAAATGGTATGAAATAAACTACCTAACATCATGCACAGTACTCTTAAGAATAAAATCTTGACCTTAACTCTTTTGGCACTTAACAATCTCACTTCGTGATTCCTATTATATCACATAAATAAGTCCAATATAAAGCGAAAGACATAATTATCACTGTCAAGGAAAGATAATTATGATTTAGGACCAACTTGGGTATAAAATATATAAATAAATAAATTAGGTATACTCAGTGAAAGACAAGTCGGAATGTGGTATTTGTGTGTACTGAAGATTAGAAAAAATGTTCGCGTCTGTTTTGATAGGGCTTGGACGGCTACGGGATAAAAACTGTTGCTGAACCTGCTGGTCCTAGTTTTGATGGACCTGAACCAGCGACTAGATGGAAGGGGCTCGAATAAATCATGGGCAGGATGGGATGGGTCCTGAGAGATGAGACCGGTTCTTCTTAACAGGCGCTGCTGATACAATGATTCGAGACTGGGAAGGGATCTGCTGATTATTTTGGAAGCAATATTTACAACTCTATTCAACCTGAGCTTTTCCCTGATTGTGAACACTGTGATTGAAAAGGTGAGAACACTCTCAATCACAGCTTTGTAAACGTTTAGCGTGATCTTAGTAGTCAAACCAAATGATCTCAACCTTCTTAGGAAGTACAGGCATTGCTGGGCCATTTTAACAATGGCATCAACATTTAGCTCCCATTTAAGGTCGCTTGAGATCATAGAGCCAAGAAACTTAACGTGTTGGACAATTTCAACTGTTTTGCCGTCGATCAAAAGAGGGGAGATTTCTTTCTTCTAAAATCCACGATCATTTCTTTTGTTTTGTTTACGTTGAGCTCCAGATTGTTACCATAAAAGTATTATCTAAATAATTATTTGAAGATTTCATATTTTTCATATTTGAAGACTGATTGAAATCATGTGACTTGTTCAGTAACTGTTCATTTACACATATTTGTTAATTATTTATGGTTTACCTTTGCTTTTATATATTACTTACCCGAACCTGCGAAAGAAAAGTACTTAGTAGTTTACTTATTTAACATGAGGTGTTATTTTTCTACACTTTACATATCATATACATCTGAATAATATGTGTATCTACAGAATAAAGTGATATACTCTCTGGTGAAATACTGAACAAATCCTTCTACTCCAATCCTAGTTTATGGTAATTGATGGGGAAGTTGAACAGTGGACAGACTACTGTACTGTCCAGTTCGACAGAGTGGACAGACAGCTGTATTGTCCAGTTGGACAGAGTGGATAGACAGGTGTACTGTCCAGTTGGACAGTGGGCAGACTACTGCACTGTACTATAAATTCGTTAACAAGGAATTATTCAATATCCACTAGCATTAATAAGAGTAATGACTTCCCATGTAAATATTAATGTTTTGTAGAAATTACAGGAATTCTAACTGGCACTTAGTCAATTGTATTCACGTGTACCCATGTTGTGAGTGTAGGACAAAATCCCCCCAGACAAAAGCTCCTCCCAGACATAATCCCCACCACCTAAATGGCAACTAGGACAAAATCCCTCCCATACAAATCATCACCCTTACACACATTGATATAGGCCCCTACTTATTTCTTATTATGTTTGTAAAATGCTATATATAACTAAACAAATATTGTTCAATATTATATTGCCTTGTGTAAAAAGAATAATTCTTGACTGGACCACTGTTAAGATTAGGAAACGAAAAGCCAATAAACAGTTCATGTACCTGTACCCAATATCAGCACTATTCACTATAACCAAGTTACTCTCCTGGTTCCACACTGTCTGTCTAGGTGGCTTCAGAAGCCATAGCAGTAAAAGCAAGGCTACTGTTTTGTCTACAGAGGGGTATATACAGCTGAGCTACACAAATGTAAAACGTACATTTACACACAAACAGAACTGTATTCAGTGGGAGTGTCATGATATTACCACACAATCATAAAGATATGTAACTAAATATTGATAAGGGCAAATAAATTAGGTTACTATTTATACTGCATGGGATTTTGCCCTAGTTGCCATTTGTGTGGGGGATTATTTCCAGGGGGGCTTTTGTCCTGGGGGATTGTATCTGGGGGGGGACTTTTTTGTGATGTTTTGATGCATAAGTCTACAATGTCATACAATTTAAATGGTCTAAGTCTTTCATGCCATCAATTGTAATTACTTTCCTTTTTATAAATGAAGTATTAATTAATATAATAATCTCCTTAGGTTTGTTTTCTTTTTATGGTGTAATTTAGGGTATAAGAAAACACTGTGTCATTGATTTAGAGCACGTTTTCTGCAGACTTTACTGAAGTTCCCCAATAACAAAGCCAATATCTGCTTCCACATTCATTCCCCTCAATCCCCATCACAAACTCCTTATCTATTCCCCGCTGCTAATGTTTTTACCACATCCCAATCCCTCCACCCATATATACTAACAATCTTGATTTGGACAATATCCAGTGAACTAATAATGACAACTTTCTAAAATAAACATGGGCTAAAGCCCTACAAGGACCCATGTAGGAAGCATGTGGCAGCTATCAGTGTGTCTGATACCAAACTCACAGGGGGACCCTGTGGCAGACTGCATCTGGTGATAATGACATGACTGGCTGTTTATTTGTCTTTTCTCTAGCCATCTCCATCACCCAGTCTGGCGCCAGTCACCCTCCACTCAACCACAACATTCATGGTGCAATACAGCTCTGCACTTCCTGTGGTGCAGAATGGCTGACCATGTTATTTGTGGTTTATTGCTGATAACAATGATGGACAGATTTGGTAACTGACTATCGTATTTGGCATACCTGTGGCTGGCTCTCGTGTGTTAGACTTGCTATGCAAAATCAGATATACAATGTAAACATTCAAGGAGGATTTTCCTCAGCAAACAAGTACAGGTATTTGTGTAGCATTTATATAAATGAAGATGTATGGGTGAAGAAGAAAATCATAATAGTGCAAAATACTGGGTTTCTGTTTCATATGCCATATCTACCTTGTTTCTTTTTCTTTTTGTTTTTTTAAACCAATAAGTAAAAGATCAAGGACCAGGGTATTTTGTTCAATTGCTCCCTGAATTTACCAGAATTTTCCACCCCATATGAGTTGTGGCAAACACTAGCTATATACACAAGTATCTAGGTCAAAAGGGAAACTCTAACAGTTAATCAAATATAACTTACCTGCTAGATTTCTGACTTCGTGATGGGTAACCAGCAGCCGAGCACGCCAGCAGTAAGTGGTCCTGCGTCTTTGGGGCACTGGTGCTTCCACCTGGTGTTGCTACATGTGTGCGGTCAAATTCCCCGACAGTGGCGCCACTCTGCATATCACAACTGCCACAACTTGGTTATACATTAAAAGTGGACAGTGCCCAGTGGTATGTTTGCTGGACAACGCGATTGATGTTTACGACTTGCTACGTTACTGCAACTGTGCATTTGAGTATACGTAACGTAGTTTCGAGCAAAACAGAACGTTATTTTGTTCCTATACACATGCTCAAACACTATCCACAATTGCATGCAACTGACATTGAAAGGTATCTTGAAAAATTGGAGCTTACCAAATCAAATGACGATGTGCAGAATATGCACGCAGAATCTAAGTTGCAGTAGTGAAATTGTGAGTGACTTACATTACATTCACTAAGTGGCGCCACTGGTGGGGAGTTTGGTGTGCGGCATGCACCTGGTGCCATCTGGTGCATACTCATGACACGCACATTTATAAAGCCCCACATTATTAATTAATCGTGTTCGTCGCCTAATAACATCGAACTGAAAACATGGGAAATACGACTGCAAGAAACATCAGCAGTCGTCAAAATGGGATTACTACCAGCAAAAATCCCTACCAACAGGGGCTTACCAACCGTGGATCTGCTGGGTCACTCATGCGCCTGCGCACCGGAGTCGGCCGAGCAGACAACCACGAGAAAATGGTTCTATATTGGGCACGGACCACAGTAACTTTTCCCATAGACGACCATTATAACGTTCTTGCGCCTACATTGAAAATTCATCCTACAATTTTTTATTCACAGCAAATGACAGACTAACTAAGACACCTGGTGTGTGAAATTCGTGAAAATTACAAACTTCCTTTTCGTACAAATTGCTTCAACGCATGACACCCCTGCATTTCTGCAATGAAATTCACCGGTTTCCAAAATATGAGTACATCTTGCCTGATGGCCACTGTGTCCTTAAACAACAGGTATACCAACTGACAAATGGTATCATTTCAAAGCTTATATGCTGCTGTGCACAAAAACATCACATTTCTGCTCTCACTAATACACCCGAACTGTAAAATAATTTTTTTCACGGGGATTCTTTATCGTTGTAATGGCGGATGGATTCTGACTGTGGTCCGTGCCCATGTTGACGAGACGCACTTACGCTTACATGTTAATGGGATATCTTAGGCAATCGGCCTTTGTTGGTACCCATATCCCAGGCTATTCCAGTGCTGATCTAGTCTGGATTTAAACTGAAGGACTGTCTTTGCATCCACCACAGTTTGCGGGAGTCCATTCCACTTGGCACTGATCGATCACTCTGATCGAAAATAATCTGCCTAGTTAACAGTCTGGTTCTCGGTTTGAAAATATTCATTGTATGCCCTCTGATACGTACAGGCTGTCCCCTTTCGAAGACGTTACCAGCCTCCACGTTTTCCAATCCATTTAGTATTTTGAAAGTTTCGATTAGGTCACCTCTTTGCCTCCGGCAGTACAACGAGTGTAGTCTCATGTGTCTGAGTATCTGTTCATACGTGAGCTTCGCTAAGCTGATTGCCAGATTATTGGCTCTGCGTTGCACTTTCTCTAAACTGTCGATGTCTCGCCATGTACGGGCTCCACGCCTGAACACAGAATTAGGGGAGAGTTGCCGGGATTGGGACCCGCTAACGATAAACTTGAATATAGACACGAAAACAAATGGAATTCATGTAAACAATACATTAATATAGAGTTTATATTTTATTTTCAACAACAAGCTATTAATCACAAGAAAATCATTGATGAATTTTGGAAAAAAATTAATAAAAAAAATTACAAAACGATCCAATCGTAGCCATGGTTTCTTCGATTGGACCACCCAATGTCTTCGATTGGACGACAAGTAAAATGATTATATATAGGACTAAGCATAATTATGAATTGATACACAAGTAACATATATAGTTCATTATAACA
The DNA here is from genome assembly GCA_033239005.1 of Lamellibrachia satsuma. Lineage (NCBI taxonomy): Eukaryota > Metazoa > Annelida > Polychaeta > Sabellida > Siboglinidae > Lamellibrachia > Lamellibrachia satsuma. Next base: position 657,559 of record BSQZ01000079.1, on the reverse strand, counting down.
ATAATAGTTATCATTAATTAAATACAATATACTAATAAATACCAGTGTTCATAATCTTTGTAGTTCCATCCACCCTACATAATGTCACATGTCTTCTTCGACTGGACAAACAAACAAATTATGTGGACCAAACTTTGAATTAATACGTGAGTAAAATATAGTGTTGGGCCCATTACTTACTGTGCCTCATCAATGATCTGCCGGACACCGAAACGTCCACAGTACGACTCTTCGCGGATGACTGCCTGTTCTATCGGGAAGTCCGCTCCTTTCAAGATCACCTCACCCTGCAGTCCGACCTCAAGAACCTCGAGGAATGGGCAGCCCGGTGGGGGATGCGCTTCAACGCGCAGAAGTGCTACATCCTCTCCACCAAACCCAGATCACACTTCTACTATAGACACCATTCTCAAACATGTAGAGCAAAACTCTTACATCGGCATCCAGATATTTGCCGACCTGAAGTGGTCAATATTCATCACCGGCCTGGACAAGAAAGCTGGATCAACGCTGGGCTTCCTACGCGGGAATCTTCGGAACTGCCATCAGGAGTGTCGACGCCTTGCGTACATCGCTCTCGTTAGATCCACCCTGGAATATGGGGCGGTAGTGTGGGATCCCTACCTCAAACAAGACATGGAAAAGCTTGAACGCATTCAACGTCAGGCTGCACGCTTCATCACCAGAGACTACATATCTCAGGAGTCTGGATGCACTGGCAGGATGCTTGACTTCCTTGGAAAACGACTCAACTTAGGCTGACAATGCTGTACAAGATAGCAAAAGGCCTGGTCCCACCCCTACCTGCAAACGCCTTCCTCACAGCAGCCAATAGGAATAGACGTACGATCCGACCCACCACCTACGAGGGGTACGAAACTCACAACATTCTACAAAAACAAGCAAGCAACAACAGCCACTTCTTCAAAGTACCCCCTTCCAAGACTGACCAATATAGAGGCTCACTCATATTTTTTGTAAAGACCGTCATCGAATGGAACACCCTCACAGATGACATCATCAACCTGCCCACACCCAACGCCTTTTTGTCTGCAGTTGGGAGGCAGAGGGTTGCATTAAACGGCTAGCAACCTTCTCCATGTTTTTATTCTTTTAACTATGTTTTATAAAATATTTTATTTTATATTCATCCAAATGCGCTGCGCACACCCCAAATGTCACATTAATAGCCGTGATTGGCTTCTGTGATGCACCCACATACAACAACTGTAGTATGATCTTCAGATTCAGATTCAGTGTTCATTAGAAACATAAAATTAATCAATAGTCATATGAAATGTTAACTGGGCCTAATGTTCATAGTCTTCTGTCAGTGGCTCCGGAATAGGCTACCGGAAATGGTCGACATCCTTTAGAGCCAACCACAATGTGTTCTGTCTCGCAATTGCATGCACTGGCACCATAGAGTATTTCATCACATCCACCACTCGTCGCAATATGCCTGCATAGCGTTAACTGCAATTGTATATTGCTGTGTCATCCTTCAGAGGCCATCGGAACTTGTTCTGTCCCACAATTTACACGCACAGCACCGCCACAGTTTCTTTCATCACATCCATGACTCGTCACATTATGCCTGGGTAGATTTTAACATCGTACAAAATGGTGCACCGTTGACCAGTTCTTCGATGTCCTTGATGAGCTGCAATCAACTAGGTTTGGTTGGATCAGAACTGTTGTGTGCTCTCGATTGAGTTGCAGCGGTCTTAGAAGCTCTTGGGTGGGTGTAGGCCTAGTAGGCATAGGTATCTCTGGTCCGACTTTGCTTTGCTTAGCTAGTTTCTTTCTTCTGTGGGCATAACTCTGGTACAGCTTCCTTGGCAACAGCTGTCCGTGTTGGAGCTGCAACTACTGGGGTCAGAGGTGGCATAGGGTTGTGCTCTTGTGCAGCTTCCGTGATTACATTAGTTACCATAGCAGTAACGAAGTCGGAGTCTTGGAATACGTATATTGTCAATGACCACAGACCTACCTTCCTGAAACTACTAACAGCATTCTGGATGGATGCCGCTTTTCTGTATGCTACATTAAGAATTTTGGCGAATTGCCATGTTGTCACTGATCTGCCTACATGTTCTCTCATCCACATCCTCTCATCCACATCCTCAATGCATCATTTCCAAACAATCCGAAAAAGGCCCCATCCAAAGACTGGAATCGGTGAGTCATGTGTGGCGGAAGTGAGACCATGACCACTCCAGCTTTCTGGGCCATATTAGTTGCAGCCAAATTCTTTGTGTGGGTCACGTGGCTATCGAGTATGAGTACAACAGTCTCCTCCTTCGTTGGCAAAATCTACGAAATGTCACAGCCAAGTAACAAACCCCTCATTGGACATCCAGTCTTTGCCCCCGGAGGTCCACCATTTGTCAGTGCTATTTTCATCCTCTTCCATTTATATATGACCACTGGCACTAAATTTATGTAAGCCCTAAAATAAAGTCTTTGTTGGTCCGAAACAATGTAAATTTGCCTGTGACCAAATGTGTTCTGTTACAAGTTCCCTCGATTGGACCACTTAGCAAATTCCTTTATTTTCATTAACAAAAATAGTTTCATTGCAAGCTTACAACAGCTTGGTCCCCGAGTTGGTTTTAAAAATAATTCTCACAGGCAAATAATGCAAACAACAGCAGTGAAATATCTGGTGCTATCTCTTTCTAAAATTGTAGACAGAAAGTATTGCTACATACGATAATTCATGTGTTCATACAGCAAGACATGTGCTCTTGTAGTGCAGATATACGTAACATAACATATTGTGTAATGTGCCATGTAATTTATTATGTTTTGATGTGTGAATGTGACATGAGTTCCAACTCAACAATGCAAAGTTGCATTTGATTACATTTTGTTGCTTACAAGGGTATTGATGTGTCCTTTTTTATAAAGGTTGCATGATTATTGCAACTATGCTTTGCAAACTTCAGTATGTATGTAATACTTTGTCACAATAGTGAGAGGTACGGATCAATTTGATAAAATGCTCAATTAAAAAAATGTTGGCCTAATAATAATTTAATATATATAATATTATATATACATATATATAATAGTATATATATAATATTATATATATAATATATATATAATATATATATATATATATATATATATATATATATATATATATATATATATATATATATATATATATATATATATATATATATATATACACACTGTATATACATAAATCTAATTGTCATGGTCGATTCTCCAAAAACAGGCCAACTTTAAAAAAATTATTTATATAATATATTATATGTGCGTGTGCGTGCCTGCATGCTTGCGTGTGTGAACCATAATTTGTTATGTCTCATTTCCTTCTGTCTTATTTTCCTCCTGTGCACCAGTTGCAACAGGCCACCATTAGAAGAATGTAATCAGCTCTCCTGCAAGGATTCATCCCTGTTGAGAGCAGTAGCTCCATTATTCTAAATGAAAGAAAACATTCTTGACTGACACCCCATTTATACCTGTCAACAAATGGTCTCGTCTATTCAGCTGCAGTTTCATTCCAATAAGAGAAATTTAAGTAAGGCTTTGGAGTGGTTGTGAGGGTTAACCGTTTCACCAGAGAAACTGATGTCAACATTTTGAAGAAGTAATTAACTGCTTAAAATTCAACTAGCCCATGCAAGTTGACAGGGTACAGAAAAACGCCCCCATGGAAAAAAAACCCCCACCTGGAAAAAAGCCCCCCACCCCAGAAAAAACCTCCAGAAAAAAGCCCCCCATAAGGAAAAATAAATAAACTTAATAGTCATTTTCTATTTCAATTATTATGTACAATCAATTTGAAGCATTCAGAGTGAGCACATTCACACAAAGCCTGTCAGTAACTTCTGTGATGAATACACGTCACACCCCAGTTAATGCACAATGCACATAAAGCCAATGCACATAAAAGAATATATACACAAACTCCAAAAATGTTGCAGGTGAGAAAATGGATTTCCAGGATTGCCTTTATCTGAATGGGAGTGAAAGGATGAGTTGCATTGTTGAGCACAAATGAAAGCATTTAATACTCTTTCACAAGCGTCAGCTCAAAGCGAAATGCATATAAACTCCACTTTGATACCATCCAGCTTAAAATGTTTAAAGTCCTTTAATCATTTGTTACACTAAGCTGTACAAACAAATATTTTTCAATGGGAAATAAAATCACTTGACAATAGCATGTCCATTGGTATGGAGATAAGTTGACTGCTAATCATGGCTTCTGCAAATCTGTCTAAAGTAAACATTTGGGGCAGGCAACAGCCAAGTCATAAATTGTTATTAGAGGCATAACATGTTTTGATTCAAATGCAAATGCTTTTAATCAAGTGCAAATGCAAATGTTTTTTATGCAAATGAAAATGGTTTTAATCAAATGCAAATGCCTCTTATCAAATGCAAATGTTTCTGATTCAAATGCCAACGTTTCTGATTCAAATGCAAATGTTTTGATTGAAGTACAAATGCGGATCAGGAAATGACACTGCATTTAAATGCAAATGCAATATTTTAAAATTCAAACGCATTTGCATTTGAACCCAAGCCTGAAATTTATAACAAGTGGGTAAAATATTAAATTTTGATTAGCCATGTCATTAACTGAATTGACGTGTGAAATGGATATGTAGATTAATATATAAATACTAAGGATGGAAATATTGTTTGTCTCATGTAATTACGTGATACTGGCACACCACCATTTATAGTATCTCTATAAATGATAAAAAAATTCCACATAAATATGTTACAACTAAGCATGTTATTCATTGTTATATCTACAACTTCTCTGGATAAAATTATTTAATTACCCCATATCCTATGTTAATCTCTACCAATTCCACTTCACACTGTTCACAAATGTGTGACATGTATCCACAGAAATAATGTTTACCTGAAACAGTCACTCGAGCCATAAGATCAATAAACAAAATGCTCTTTTTTAAATATTAAATCCTGGACCTTCCGTTTTTTTCCAAAGCTGGATACATCTGCGGAACATCAACATGTCTGAAGCCCTGCATGAATTTAGGCATACCAACTACCAATGATAATTCTGTCAGACTGCTAGCTACAGGCACCAATGATCAAAGAGTCCTCCCTTTAACTGCTGTGTCAGAAAATGTAGACATTGATATGATATAAATAGCACAATGTTCTGAAATTGTACCTTCTAGCTCTCTACACCTGGATGAGTTCTGTGAAACTGCACGTTTCTCAGTGAGAGTTCACATGTCTGGCTATAGGGTTCCTTCCTTGGGATGGACAAAATTCTGTTAAAACAATATTTTTTCATGAATGTGTTTTTTGGATTGTATTGCTACAAGAAATTTATCTTACCATTGAAATTGGTCTCAGTGGTCTGGAATAACACCAACTTTGCATTAAAACATAATGCAAAGATATGTAAGAAATCCAACTGAAATATTTAAATCAAACTGTTAATCTCTTTCTAAACCAGCAACGCTTTAATTATTATTCCCCAAATCCTCTACAAGACAGAGCTTGCTTGAGTACAATATTGTAAACAAATTAACTAGTGTATACATTTGACAGTGTAGGATTTCTTTCTTGGTCCAATTGTCTGTCAACTGGCAAATACCCCTTGTCCACTTACTGCATGACATAGGGCAACTACCCCAGGTCCACTTACTGCATGACATAGGACAACTACCCCAGGTACACTTACTGCATTACTTAGGACTACTACCCCAGGTCCACTTACTGCATGACTTAGGACGACTACCCCAGGTCCACATACTCAACTGCATGACATAGGACAACTACCCCAGGTCCACTTACTGCATGACATAGGACAACTACCCCAGGTCCACTTACTGCATGACATAGGACAACTACCCCAGGTCCACTTACTGCATGACATAGGACAACTACCCAAGGTCTACTTACTGCATGACATAGGACGACTTACTGCATGACATAGGACGACTACCCCAGGTCCACTTACTGCATGACATAGGGCAACTACCCCAGGTCCACTTACTGCATGACATAGGGCAACTACCCCAGGTACACTTACTGCATGACATAGGACGACTTACTGCATGACATAGGATGACTACCCCAAGTCCACTTACTGCATGACATAGGACTACCCCAGGTCCACTTACTGCATGACATAGGATGACTACCCCAGGTCCACTTACTGCATGACATAGGACTACCCCTGGTCCACTTACTACATGACATAGGACTACCCCAGGTCCACTTACTGCATGACATAGGATGACTACCCCAGGTCCACTTACTGCATGACATAGGGCAACTACCCCAGGTCCACTTACTGCATGACATAGGACTACCCCAGGTCCACTTACTGCATGACATAGGATGACTACCCCAGGTCCACTTACTGCATGACATAGGACTACCCCAGGTCCACTTACTGCATGACATAGGACTACCCCAGGTCCACTTACTGCATGGCATAGGACTACCCCAGGTCCACTTACTGCATGACATAGGACTACCCCAGGTCCACTTACTGCATGACATAGGATGACTACCCCAGGTCCACTTACTGCATGACATAGGACTACCCCAGGTCCACTTACTACATGACATAGGATGACTACCATTGATCCTACAATAAATCCTACAATGGACCCTACCACATATCATACCACAGATCCTACCACATTGTACCATGGATCCTACCACATTGTACCATGGATCCTACCACGGATCCAGTCATGGATCCTACCACATATCCTACCATGAATCCTTCCACAGATCCTACCATGGATCATATCATGCATCCTGCTACATATCCTACCACAGATCCTACAACATATCCTACCATGGATCATACAACAGATCATACCATTGATCCTACCAAAGATGATATCAGAGTTCATACCTCCTACTACAGATCCTATCATGTCATATGTGGGGAAACAATCAAATAGAATTCACCAACATGACACCTTATGAATAAAATCTTTTCCAAATGTGTTAAAAGCCATAATGGACCACTAAGGTAAATATTTTGTGGTATTTTTAGCTGAATTACTTCGAATTATCCACACCAATTAAAATAATTTTCATTTCTGTGTTAGCATAACGAGTGGTTGCATACAGTGCAGAAGTCACTTCAAAAAGTGTTTTATCATATAGTTATTATTTAGTCATCTTGTACTGAAAACTTTACAAACAAAAACAATACTTCCTTATCACCCCTTCCTCAGTATAATTATCCTCCCACCCATATCACTGGGAATCTATTTCAGAGCAAATCCAGCATTATAAACCATTAAAATCAAACCTAGCAGTGATACCAATGTTAATGAGTAACCTGTTAATATGACTCCATTAAATATGTATGTAAGTAATTTTATTATTTTTAATGGCTAGTGCATTTTAATCTTATTTTCCAGGGTGTCTAGGTATAGTTTGACAGTGTCATTTGACTAGGCACTTAAGAGTTCCCCTGCTGCACTTTCAGTATAATCGTTTGCAGATGGGGAAAGATAGGAAACCAGAGTAGACCCTGTCCATCAGCCAGCAGAGCAGAGTAGGGGCAGGGTGGTGAAAGATATCCCCTATTAGCCATCATTAAGCATATCCCATGGGCCATTAATTCTCTGCAACCTTTTCTTCCAGCATGGAGTCCCAGCAGGCTTCATAAGTAGAAGCACATGGCCTGGAGCACATGGCCTGGAGCACATCACTGGGATAAGGAACACATCCAGGAGCTTTGGATGAGTTTCTTCTACTTGGTGTACAGTGTCCATTGGTGACACTAACAGTGCAGTGTCTTCTACTTGGTGTACAGTGTCCATTGGTGACACTAACAGTGCAGTGTCTTCTACTTGGTGTACAGTGTCCATTGGTGACACGGACAGTGCAGTGTCTTCCACTTGATGCACAGTGTCCATTGGTGACACTGGCAGTGCAGTGTCTTCCACTTGATGTATATTGTCCATTGGTGACATTGGTAGTGCTGTGTCACTTGATGTATATTGTCCATTAGTGACATTGGTAGTGCTGTATCTTCTGCTTGTCTCTCACTAATGGATGCCAGCAAGCGTATGTTGTGGTTTTCCAAGTCACTTCTCCAACATATCAATGTACTATTTGTCTGCCTATTGTCTTGTTAACATCAATTTTACTTTATTTGTCAATTACGCTTACTCATTGTGTGCTCTACAATAGGATAATGAAACAGCCATTAAAGCATTTGTTTGTTCTGAGCTATATTCAAATTGTTGAAAGTTACAGTTTTACCTGATGCTAGGAGCATAACTAAAAGATAGTGGAAACGTAGCTAATTTTACCCAAACTAGCATCACACCTACGATATGGAGAAAACTTGATCTATGATATATTTGTTATCAACAACGTTATATCGGTAAGATAGGTGCATCAGGATCAGATCCCAGTTCAAGATCATAAAGCTAGCTTATATCGTAAGGGAGACAAACTTATTCTAGGATGTCACAGCATTATCATCATTAGATCAGGAAGTTAGATATAACATTCCACAAAACAGAATAAATAATTGAAATGTTTTTGGTGAGAAGAATACACAGGTATATCACAGGTATAACATAGGTATAACACAGGTATAACACAGGTATAACACAGGTATAACACAGGTATAACATTGGGAAAACTTACTCACTGACAACATAATTGCCTCTAACCTTAATCATAGAAGTTATTCAAATTGTAATCATACAAAATTATAATGACAACCAGTTGAAAGATGTTTTCACTCTCCTGCACTAAAACAATACTTGTACTGAATGCAGTAGCTTTATTCTTCATCAGGTCTATTTTCACTGGTTTTATCCACAATGTTTTATATAATATTCTTTGATAAACATTTTAGAAATTACAAAGAATAATAAATATTGAAATAGGAATATTTATTGTTTTTGTTGACCATATCCATGGTTTTTTTGACGTTAATTACTTTGTCTCAATGACTTGCTTGTCAAAACTATAATGGTGAATAAATTGATATGGTGGACTTTCACAACCGTATATTTAACAAGATTTGCCATCCAAGCCAAAGGCCCAGATGGCAAGTGGACAAGGAAGCCATTGGCTTATCGAGAGTCCAACAATGTTCATCTACTTATAACCCGCCCTCCTGAGATATGTGTCAACCTTGTTTTTAAACATATTCACGCTGCTAGCAGTTACACAATCTGTAGACAATTTGTTCCATTCATTTAATGTCCTCTGTGAGAACGAGTGCTTCCTGATGTCCAATCTACACTGATCCTTTATTAATTTTACCTCATGTCCTCTAGTTCTGCTATCCTTCTTGAGTGAGAAAAACATATTTCTATCAATATTTTCATACCCATTCAATATCTTAAAAACTTCAATCTGATCTCCTCTTAACCTCCTTGTCTCTAGAGTTGTTAAACCACATTCTTTCAGGCGTTCTTCATAACTAAGGTCTCTCAGTTCTGGAATCATTTTAGATGCTCTCCTTTGTATGCGTTCAAGTGTATCTATATCCTTCTTACGATATGGTCTCCATGCTTGTATACAGTATTCTAAATGAGGTCTAACTATTGCTTTGTAAAGAGGTATAATTAACTTTTTTCCCTTGTATGTTATGTTTCTTCTAATCAATCCAAGAATTTGATTACCCTTTGAAGCTGCAATACCACACTGCTCTGAAACTTTCATATCAGCGCTTATTGTAACTCCTAAGTCCTTTTCTTTTACAGTAGTACCCAGAACAGTATCTCCCATTTTATAGTTTACATTCAAGTTCCCATGTCCTGTATGTAGGCATTTACATTTCCCTTAAATTTAACAACATCTGCCATTTCTCAGACCATTTCACTAATCTGTCTAGATCGTTTTGTAAACGTTGTTTATCACCATCAGTATTAACCTTTCTAAACAGTTTTGTGTCATCCGCAAATTTCAGTACGTTACTTGTTATATTGTCGTCCAAGTCATTGATATATATTAAGAATAATATAGGTCCTAATACTGATCCTTGAGGTACCCCACTCAAAACCGATTTCCAATTTGAAACTTCTCCAGCTACTACAACTCTTTGTCTTCTGTCAGTCAGCTATTGTTCTATCCAGTCAGTTATGCTATCCCCGATACCATGGGCTTTTAATTTAAGTAGTAATCTTTGATGTGGCACTTTGTCAAAAGCTTTCTGAAAATCTAAGTAGATAATATCTACTGGCAATCCCACGTCTATCCACTTAGTGATTTCTTCCAAAAAACATAACATATTTGTTAAGCATGACCTCGCTTTAAGGAATCCATGTTGAGACAAATTTAATAATTTATGCTTAACGAGGAAGTCCACCATATGGTCTTTAATTAACCTTTCTAATAATTTACAAATCACTGACGTTAAACTCACTGGTCTGTAATTCTCTGACTTATTTCTCGAACCCTTTTTAAATAATTGTATGATGTTTGCTTCTTTCCATTCAAACGGAACAACTCCCTCTTTTAATGACAAGTTGAATACTATTGCAAGTGGTATACTGATTTGTTCTACTGTTTCCATTAGTAATTTTGGAGGAATCCCATCCACTCCCGGTGATTTGATGTCCTTCATTGCCTTTATTTTCTTAGCTACCAATTCTGGAGTTAAGGTATATCTTTCATACGAACCCCCTACCCCTCAACCAGAACTCACACCCTTCAAATTTTGCCTTCAAATGATTTGCAAGCAGTTTAGCAGTCACTTTAAAGTCTGCATTGTTGTTCAAGGCGTAGAACAGTCAGTGCTGGACAATATGTTGGTAATTGACACCAGAGAGGGCACTTTGTGGCTGGGCACTGGGCCAGAGGAGGAGATGAGCCAGTTAACAGAGATGTTCCTGTGCTCCTCACCACTAGCATTACTGATGCCTGCAATTACACTTATATTCACATGAACATAATTTTGCTAAAGGTTTTTTGGAGATTAACAAACTTCTTTTTGTATAAGTTCATCCATAAGCACTTATGGTGGTCATTTTGGATTTCTGAAATTAATTCCCTGTTATTGCTTCTTTAATAGTTGTCTTTCTTTTAGAAACAAAGTGCAATATATATAATAAAAAATACAGAAAGTTTACACATAAATTATGTATGTGAAGAGCCTGTTTGGGTGGAAGAACCAGGAGGGAGAGGGACATATGGAGGGACTATTTTCAACAGAGGAGGGTGAGCAGAGGGTGGGGTGTGGAATTAAAAGACAAACAGTAGGAGTAAGGAAAGTAAACATGACACAGAGATAAAAAGAAAATATCTGGAGAATGAATAAATAAAAGAGGGGGAGAATAATATATGTTACTAATGTTGTTTATATTATCTGCTGTCTGCAGTGTTGGCTGTAAGAGAAAGCAGACAAGGAGTTGACAGGAGTTGGAATCAGCCAACACTAACACTGCAGGAACTCAATCACCACAACAATGCCCTTGTGTGTTCTCTGTGTGTGTAAACTGTAATTAACACTAGACGCAGTGGAGCAGACTGAAGTCCAGTTGACTCTAGGCCACACTGCCAACATATCTATTCCACATCTCACTGTAAACAAATGGATGGGTCTTATTTCTCTTTTACTGAGTAATTTGTAGGGATTGTAGCATTGCATGAAATAAGTTTTCTGTAGACCTTTTATATCTTCAAATTCATCAAATTGTTTTAATGTAGGTAAATGTTTTAATAAAAACCTATGTGAAATTGCAACATATCTCATGTGTAGGAAATTGGGAGACAACAAAATGTATGGTTACACTTTTAGGGAAATGTTTTAAAATTGCCATAATCTCAGCGATAATTTCAAAGATTTAATACATATAATTTTATGGAATTGATATCTGTGTCAGCTTAAGGCAGGTATTCATTTAATGATGGAGCCAGCAGGGACATTCACTGGGGTACTCACATTCCCCCATGGACATTTATGCTCCCCCAGAACATTCCCCCTTCCCTTCCAAGGGGTATAGTCAATGTCAGTCACCCCACAACCCCTCACTACAGGAATGTGTCTTCACCACACAATCTGATATAACACCCTCAAATTAAAAGTTAGACATGCAGTAGGTTTCACCTCCATTCTTCAGGGATGTCCCTGAGGGATGCTGATGACACTTATATGGTTGTCACCTTCTCTTACATCCCTACTCACAGGCATTTCCCCAAACCCTTGCCAGTCCCACCAGCTCCCTGTGGAAGTATAGGTGCAAACTGCAGGTGCCACATGAAGGTGTCATGTTCAACACTACTTTTGGATGTAGGCAACATTTTAAACTAAACTTTATTTAGATGCAAATGGCCCTATTTAAGTGATGCAACACCACTGAAAAAGAGTATTTTTGTCAGCCATAATAGGCCTGTTGTTTGTGGGCCCCAAAACAACAATTTATGTAGGAAGAATGAATCCTACTGGGGGGGGGGGTGTGGTGAACAACACCCAGCAAACATCAGGAAAGCAAACCAAAGAGGATCATTGTGGGAGGAGCTGCCCTTTGGCTAATTTTATTTAAAATTGCTACATTGCATTTGGCCACAAGAAAAGGCAACAGGTGGCTGTTTGGTAACACGAAAGTGTGCATTATTATTTAGTAAGGGCAATTTGTATTATTACAGCTATTTTGTTACTGAACATTTTGTAGTCTAAGGGATTAGACCAATAGCTGAGCACCAGTGTCAACCCCCATGAAGGTGGAATGTTGCCAGCGAAATGTAAATAAGGCTTCTGCGAACTGGGATCATATATCTCTTTCCTTGTGACATTGCATCTCTGCCTCCCACTTCCCAGAAGCCAGTAGGTGGCAGGTGGTCATCAGGGAGAGTAGCGGTCAGCATGAATTAGGTTGATGGGTCAGCTAGGGCTATGGATGATGGCAATACAGGGAGGTGGGAAAAGGCTGAACACATCCCAAGATATGTGTAGGTCACTGCAGGCAAGTGTAGTGGAAGGAAAGTCACATATTTAGTAATAATACCATTACTACATTTGTTATTTTATATATAGGCAACTGTGGTAGGAACAAATACATTTTCTAAGGAATATAATACAACACATAAATCATATAATTAACATTTTACAGTGTATGAAGTAGACTGGAATTCGATTTAAATGTAAATGATAAAACTTTTAACTAAATTATTATTACATTGCCAATGCATGTGAGACTATTCAACGTCCCTACCCAGTGCAATAATTATCTTCTGTTTGGAAAAGAGGTTTGCACTGTGATCTATGGGTGAAGAGTTGTGGACAGGTGTTGGAGCCATAGCTCAGATTAAGTGCACAGAGCAGAAAGCAGGAAGACTTGTGTTGTTGACAAGACATTCATAATGAATGTTAGCACATCCTACTTGTTTACTTCCAGCACCAATTAATGGCCTGTGGGCAATATGTGCAGCCAGTATAGAACACTTAAATATATACAAATAATTATGCATTTTGGAGCAACAGGCATTTCCAGAAAATAATGTAAACCATCAGTGAATATTTTAACTAGTCTGACTGGCATTGACAGCCTTGTATACAAGTGAGACACGGTGTAAACACAAGAAGTGTGTTTACGCAACTTATAAAACCTTCCCATAATTTGTAAACTGAGAAAATACACTTGTTTATTTAAACAGCCAGTAAATGCTCCAGGCAAACAAATCTAGTCTGAAAGTGGAATTATTTGACACATAGGTGCAAGGATGAGGGAAATTTAACATATTGTTTTTATATTCCAATTTAATGTTTTCTAGAGGATACTTCTTAGATCAGAATTTTAATATCGTGTTAATAAATGGTAATTCTTATATATATACAAGCATTAAGTTTCACAAATAAGTTGAACTGCAATCAGTCCTAACCCAGTTCTTATTTTGGAGAACTGATATCTGACAAAGGAAAATATTCACAAGTTGAAGACTACTTAAAATGGCTTTCTTGGCAATGTGTCCTTACAAATATGAAATACATGTTATGATAATGTTTATTATTCCTACAAATTATACTCATTTGTATACACATTAAACAAAACTGTACATTTTTTATTATACTAATCATCATAACATATAATAAATAACATATTCAAGATACAAATTTAATTAATGTTCGTGTATGTACATTGCAGTTATTAACATTAAATAATTCATACCAGTGATATACCTTTGGTATGTCGTTACTGTATTTGCCATTTGTAATCACTATCTTAGCAAGATATTGAATTGTGTTCTTGTTAAAATTCAGTCACAGTTATACACAATTGGTACCGTTTGCATAGAATATTTTTAAATGCATCATAAATCAATATTCATGACAGCATTTAAATTGCATAGCCAAACTGGAGTTAATTATATACAAAGCACCCTACAGTATCACACACCATACAGTATCAGAATGTTTTAAAATGGTCGGACGCCACTATTTAATCCCAACTGTGATCCTGCAAGTAAGAGTAAGTAAATGATCCTGCAAGTAAGAGTAAGTAAATGATCCTGCAAATAAGAGTAAGTAAATGATCCTGCAAATGTTTCCTTATTAATTCATATTTCTAGCAAATATTATGTTGTCACTACTCAGCAGAAACTGACTAGCGATACTTTAATCAAGATTTCACTATGAAATACACAGGTGCCATTTCTATTAAATACATATGTTAGTTCATTTTGTATAGTATAATGAACACGACCTGCAGAACATTTTTTAATGCCATTAAAACACTATATCACATGATCTGATTATGATCTTATACCATAGTATCAGGTCCGTACATGTCAGCTACTTCAGCAACATCATTTAGATCTACAATGTAACTTCCTGAAGTTGTTGTGTCATCATCAGAAAGACATTCAGTTAAGCAGTCATCATCTTTTTTTAATAGCTCTGCCTTTGTTCTCATCTCTGTACAGTACCTGTCACCAATAGCACAAGATGCAGACACAGTGTTATGTTTCTTTGTCTCGTGGCATGGATGAGCATGACCAATATCACACTGACAACTATTGGGTGGACTGTTTGTAGTTATCACATGTTTTTTGTTGCATAAGTGGTGTTTGTATCCCACCATGCACTGCACACAGTCACTGTTCTGGTGTCTATGAAGACAGCTGTCTGTCCTACTTGTCCTGAGACTGTCTTGCTGTGTGTGTGTGAATAGTTCAGGGTCTGTGTCTGGTAAACAGAATGTGACCATCTTTTTGGATGAGATTCGGCGAGGTATATCAAAAGCTACAGGGTGCCCTGTGGCTGGGGTCTCACCCTCCTCACTTGGACCCCGTCCACTATCCGTTAGTGACCCACGGTCAGAGTTGTGGTCAGGCTCAGCCAACTGGACCATGTTGTGGACCTGCAATAAAGAAACACAGGATATAGTGGCACAACAAGTGATAATTATAATACACAATACCTGGAGAAAAATGCAAGATTCGCAATTAAGTTTTGCAGACAGTTTCCAATACAAATAAATGTTCTGTCCTTGAGATGCAAAGTTGGTCCCTTTCTAAAACGATATTGTGATTTCAACTGGGTATAACGAGTCAGGATATGGTTCCCAATGTCATACAACTAAGAATCTTGCAGTAAACCCATGTGTTTCTATATCGCAGGTCTTTTGGGTTGGTAGTTAGGATAATCATCACTCATTCCTTGACAAGTTATATTCACTGGATTTGCCTGAATGATTTGGCCTCCAGCTGCAACTCATCACTGCATTACCATATGTAAATTAGGGGTGGTAACCTGCCTGAGGGCCTGTATTGCAAGAATCTTTCATCCTACACCTACAATTAATTTCCACTCAGCTCAGTGGAAAGTGTCCTCCCACTATGAAGAGCCACTCAAGCAGCTTGGTAATTTCTCAAGTGTCAATCCATCTTGCTTGTTGTGTAGTCTATGAGTGTGTCATATGCTGAATACATTTATTCCAGTTTAATATGAAATATCCCTGAAACAGTACTGTAGCTGATGACTGCGCTGCAGGATGAGAGTAATTTATATTCTACTTCTGTGCAGTTTTTGCTGTAAAATAATAGATCATTCTACAGCAATTCTTAATTGTGACTTTTGTGAGTCTTGCATAATTGTTTCTCGTTACAAGAAATGCCCTAGGACAGGATAATCTTGATAACTACCTGATCAAGCATAGGTATTCTGACACAACTATTTCTTCTCATTCACTTGGTCTGTCAGTGTTCCAACAGTTGGTTGGTTGGTTGTCTCCTCCTAAGGACTTGTCTACATGTCTACAGGTCACTGTCCAACTTATGAACTGATCAAAGGAAACAGGTAGACTGTTTCTCATGAATATACCAAAATGTTAAGACTTCCTGGAGTAAACCTTCTTTCTAAACGACCAAAATGTTCACGTTCACAAGGATGGCATGAATCACAGAAGTAACCAATTAAATTCTCACTTGTAGCTGCATTTCTGTCAGTGATGGTACAGCGCCCTCTTGTGTCAGGTTGTATAATAAGCGGCGTCGCGGATCCTCGAGGCAGTGAAGTTGTGCCTTCGAATAGGCACCGTTCTGGTGGTAGGTGGCAGCACTGGGCACACCAAGGGGTTCACAGTGTCTTCGTGACAAGAGGCTGTGTCTTACATGAGGGGGTAAGGGTGGTGGGGTGACTGGGTGACTTGGAAGATTCCTCTGGAAGGTACTACTTGCCGGAGGATTCTGAAAGAAAAACTATCCAACTTAATTACATTGCACAACATGTCTGTGGTTGGACCTGATGACTGTATGGACCATCAGGACCAAGTGCGTGAGGTGTTTGCCCCTGATCCATATCCATATCATTTGCTCTGGTCAAGCCTGTGTGTGTATCAGTATGCATTGGTCACGTATGTTGTGTGTGACTCAAATGACATTGGTGTTAGAGCACATGACATAAGTGAATCTCAGGGTTGAAAAAAATCATGATTGAAAAAAAAATCGTTTTTTTATTTAAATCGGATTTATTTGATTTTTGTATTTATTTGATTTTTTTTAAATCTGGTATATAGATATTTATATATAGATGTTTATATTTGTAAACTCCTTCAAACATGTTCTATTCAAATCGATTTTGGTACTTGTCTTAACAGAGGGTACTTCATTTTTGTATATATAAAGACATTAGACAATGTCCACAAGGCCTCACCCCCTGTTGTTGCATAATCAGTGCTAATTATTGTTTGCTGAGAGGATGGATTAGCACCTGTCCAGGGCTCTGTGTACTCTATGGGTCTCCAACCAGACTGCAAACTGGTACAGTATCAAACAAGTGTCACCAAAACTGTCTCACTTTAGTCAACATACTGAATTGTTAACAACTAAGTGGACTTTAACTCAGGGCTTCTGACTTGAAAAGATACTTCCTCTGGAAGACAAGTTTGTGTGGCTTCACTGCATTCTGAAAGGGAATAGCTCAAACATACACAATGTCATAAAATATTTGACTGTCAGGCTATCTGGTGACGATACAACTACACAAGTGTGCGCACATTGTGCTTTTGTATTAAAAAACATACAAAACTTTATTGATCTCGATGCTTGTAAACAATTATTTGTGTTAAATTCATATAAATCAGCGATTAAAAAATCCGAAATAAAAAATCATAAATCAATGATTTTTTTTTTTTAAATCAAACAACCCTGTAAGTGATATCTACAATAACTGTTTCTCAGTTTAGAATAAAATTACAATTACAAATACTAGACCGTTTAGAAGTAATGTTGATTGACAAACTCCTGAAATGGTTAAAATTACCCCACCAAACTGTACTACAACCCATGTTTGTTGGCCACCTTTTTGATAAATATGTATCTATTTCCAATGTGTGTACACTGAATAGTTAATTGATACATGGTGACAGAATGTACCTGGTTGAAAGCAGTCCTGGCAAGCAACAGCAAACTGACACCCCACCAGACATGGGGTCAATTATGTTCCGGAAGTGGAATTGACCCTCAATTCAAATTCCGGAATTGGAATTGATTTTTTTTATTGGAATTGATTTTGTTGGGATTATTTATACTATTAATCTTTATGCCTTAAATTTATTATTAAAATCATGTTGAAAACTCAAAGTTTACAGTAAGTGTGATGAAATATCAATGATACCACAACTGATATAAACGGGGAAACTTCAAAACTCAGATTAACAACCCAACTGTCCAGGGCTGCCCAAAATGTCTGGTTAAAAAAAATCCAGGAGAGGTGTCACTGCAGAAAGTACATATCAAATGGCTGAATGCCATTTTTTATAGCAAACCTGACAAATATATATGTATGTATGTATATATAAATATATATATATATATATATATATATATATATATATATATATATATATATATATATATATATATATATATATATATATATATGGTTGTGCACACATGATTTCAAGTACAAACAAAACTGTTTAATTGGATTCAAATTTTTTCTTAGCCTACGATTTAAAATGTTGAAATTGGAATTGATTTTTGCAAGGTGGAATTTGAAATATTTTTTTGGGAATTGAGTGGAATTGGAATTGATAAAACGGAATTGACCCCATGTCTGCACCCCACAACATCCAGTGAGAACAGTAAGAGAAACTTGCCCCAGGGGTGGACACTTTACTACTGGGGCAACACAATTGGTACTTAGTTCTGGAAGACTGAGTTCTGTTCCATGCTTATTTAGCTCATTAACATACTGCAATTCATCAAACTGTAGTAAATAACCAGCATTTATTGACTAGTGTAACATTGGAGGGTTCAGGCTTGAAGAAGTGATTTAACATACCACATCATATGCATACAAAAATAAAATTAATCCATAAAATATGTTATTCATAACATGTGTTAGACATGTAAACACTGCATATTGCATTAAAAGAAAATGGAAAGATTGGCCTACTGTGACCTCTCTGATCAACATGAAATAGAATTATGTGCATTTGTCGTAGAGCTGCATTGTATGATGGGCAGAGAAACTCCACCACTGAAACACATCATTGTTAGAAGAAGACAGCCTGACTGAAGGCAGCATGACTGAAGGCAGCTTGACAGAAGGTAGCCCATGAAAGACCTGGATGACTGCACTGCCTTGTGCCAGGAGAACTATCTGGCTATGATGGCAGGTTGATGTTGCATGCAGGCAGATTCAACAGAACATGGCAACCAATACACCAACATTCTAGAAGAGTGTACTAGTGCAATACTCCAGTAGAGATAGTGCACTGGTGTAGGGCTCTCACTGGGCTAGTATTCCAGTAGTACCAACAGAGATATTAAACTGGGGTAGTACTCAAACAGTACCTTGAGTGCCAGGAGGAGAGGGAGAAATATGCACTGATGAAGTAATACATGAGTCCCAACTGAGTACAAGCTTTTGACACATAGTTTATACTTTTGAGGAATGCTTCTGGACTAACAGTGGTGAATCTAGGTGTATTAAATAAACTCAATTATTGATCTAATGTACAATAATATGCTTTGGATTTTCATGAATGCCTTCTGTTGCATTCCACGCAAACTGGGAAATGGAGGTTAAAATTTCCACAAACACAATTTAGAATTACAATTTTAAAATATACATTACCCCGGTAAGTTATTAATATTTATTAAATAGCTGGATAGCTCATCAGTGGTTTATTTAGTTATTCCTACTGTATCTAGGTTTAATGTGCGCACACATTATTACAGGTGTCACTGAGCTGATGTTGTTTCTTGGACGTCCCTCTGTCTTCAACTGACAATGGTTTGCACTGTGGCAGTCCACTATGGGTTGTGCTGATGTTCCCCACATGCAACACAATTAGTAGCATTATTCCAACTGGTTTACCACATTCTAGTCCCTGATGTCACATGTCATCATGTGTAACAGGTGTGACACACCCTGTGGTAGGGTACAGCTGACATATTGGTGGGTGGTTAGCCAATTGTTAATGTGTAGTTATTAATCATAGTCAAGGTAGGGCATATTAGCTTTACTCTATTTCAAAAGAGTAATGTAACTTTTTAAGTGATTTTAAAAAAGAAAACGAGCCACTTTACAGAAATGATTGTATAGATAAAGTAGCTATCCGTAACATGTTAGAGAAACAGCCACTATTAGCCTATATAACTTGTCTGTTCACCTACAAACACTTCACTACAAACTCTTTTGAATTGACACTGTTCTAAAGTCTTTATATACCATGAAAAAGGACAACTATTTTAAATACTGTGAACTAGTAAAATTAATTAATCTTTAACATGTTTATGTTCTGATTGACAGATTGAGCTGTTAGCAAATGAATGGGTGACATCTTAATTTAAGATAATTCCTGCTTCAACATTGGCTCAGAAAGATGATGTGCATTTTGTGGTAATAAACAATAATATGTTAAAGCTAACTTGATCAATAAGATGGAAACAAGTTGGACATATTCTTTGCAAAGTAAACATTACAAACATCACAAACATTACAACTAACATTATTAAATCGACTTAGAGGAATGTGCACAGCGCCCTAGTGGGGTGCTTTTCTTGCATCCATTTTGCCCAAGGGAATATAGATGATAATGGGTAGGTAAGAAGTACCAGACATAGGTCCAAATGCTAATTCATTTATAATTAAGTGTATTTACTCAATACAGTATTTCAATGGGCATATGAAGATTCTAAATATATATATTTGAATTAAAAGAATTTTTTGAATATGTGCTTTCCAAATAGTTCATAAGTATTGTGCATTTTAATAACACTCTCACATTTTCCTATACATTCCGGTAATAGTATGAATGTATGCTAAAAGTAGAAGTATTTAAAACTATCTGCAATTTTAAAAATATTTTTTACAAGTGGGTATTTGTATTGAACTATCTGAAATGTGTTTGCATTTCTGGAAATACAAAGTATTTGTTTTTAAACTGTTAAATGTATTGACACCCTTGAAGGTGTGACCAGATACACTTGTACCTGAACCATGTTTGCCAGTGGCACATCTTCAACATGTGGCACATGGAACACAAGCTGGTGCACAACGGAACACATTTCATCATGACACCCACTACGTGTACGGTATACATCTAGAAGGTCATAAACTATGTAACAAGTCCAGTTGATCTGGCAGTGACAAATATCTTAATGTTTCATTGTAGCCAATATTGTACAATCTTATACAGCCATGATGTGCTATCTCAAAGTTGTTCTTTTTAGTAATTTATGCTTTTCTGCATATTCTTTTAGTTCAATATCATATTGTGGAGAGCATCCATAGAGTCAAACCAAACTCCAACTAGAATGTCCCCAGGCAAAGACCACCCTGTCCCCCCATTAGGGTAACAATTATGGGGCATAGTATGACATCATAAATGATTAGAAGGAAGACTACTAACAGTGAATGAGACAATGGTGGTGACTAACTGGCCATAAAATTGTTCCTTCATTAGAGCCCATCAGGTGCTGACTGAAACACTGTTCAAGGCTGGGGGGAGGCACTAACGAGCTAATTAGGGTCATTTCAAGGCAGTGAAAGTGTAAAGATCACTAGGAAGGGGCTATGGGGCCATAGCCTGGGGTGGGGGTGGGGGTGGGGGGTTCACACTTTCACTGAGTAGAATGGGATAAGAGAAGCCCTTTAATCATTGTTTTTGCAAACCAGCTGGGGGGGGCATCTTATAAACATGTTTTACACTTTTGAAGGTGCATATTACATCACTTTTAGTGGTTGTTTAGCAGATACTTCCTAAATAGAGTGAACACATATTCTCAATACGTTACTTTCATCATATCTTCGATATAGTGTAGTATTAGTGGCATGTTAACACACATTTAAGTGGCATTTGTTTGGGAAACGCATAAACAATTTCTAAATAGAAATCACATTCATCAGACATTTTGAACACAATTTGATATAAGACAAATTTAAAGAATTGTTTTGATTAGTCTGATCTTAATTAAACGTGACAAGAAACAGTCTGTTTGAAGTCCCTGGATTGTTGTGACCTGTTCACCAACCAGAGGGCATATGACAGATGTGTGGCAATGATAACATCTGTTGTGGCAATCTATGTGATCAATTATTTAAGAGGTTTACTACACTAACAACTTGCTTGTTAAAACATGTGTCAATGACTACTTGCTGTGTGTAGTCACAGTTCACCAATACTCAATGGAGTTGCTCATTTCATTAGTCTCAGGTAATTAATGTTCTCAAAGGTGGACAATGAATAAAATTTTCAGAATCAAATCCATCCCAGATAACTGAAAAATGGTGACTGTCTTGGTTAATTTTGAAATTTAATAAGAAGCTGTATTGCCATATTTTATTAGTCATGTTTTGTTTTTTCCTTTTATCAATTGATAATACGTTTTTTTTTGTAGTCCACATTCTTTTGTGTGTGAACAATCTCAATGCACTATATTAGCTTCATTATTCCAAGTTTCAATGATCGACATGCTTTGTTGATCCAGCCAGAATCATTGGGACTTGGTTGTGGTGCATTAGAATGTTATTACTTCAGCAGTTCTCTGTTTACCATTAAATTAAGCATTACTACTAAGTAGTGAAAGCTGTTTAAATAAATGCATGAAAATGCAGTTTAAAAATCACATTACCATTTACAAGACTTCAGGCCATTAGCCTGGCTAAGCTGATATCCATTTAGGCACTTAAATCAGCTGATTGCCCCTTTACAAGTGTTGCACCTTTGTGGGACACCTTGTTGATGGGTGCAGGGACAAAGGATAATGTCATCCCAGCCTCACATCAAGGGAATAAATCAAAGGAGGAAAGTGTCTTTGTGATGCTATCATTGCAGATGATGAGAAGGAATTGTGACACTTGTTATCTTGCTATCTTAGTCGAATATTAATGTATGTTAATGTGTCATCTTCATTCTACCCAACATGGGATGATGGCCCAGGATTATGTATAACTGTCAAACACTGACATACTAAATACGAATCAAACTACATTTTTACTATTGTGCAAACTAAATATTGGGTTTACATCTGCAGGCAAAATTAATTATTCACAAGACTTTCTAACAAATTGCTTTATGTTGGACTCTCGATAAGCCAAATTGCTTTATTGTTGGACTCTCGATAAGCCAATGGCTTCCTTGTCCACTTGCCATCTGGGCCTTTGGCTTGGATGGCAAATCTTGTTAAATCTTTATGCTGTTAATGAATGATTAGTGAACTGTTTAAAATGCCACAACAGTTCAAGGCAGAATTGTACAGTGATCAGTTAAATTATTTAGAATATGAATGTAGTTGTACTTCATTTGTAGTATGCAACCCTTTTCAGAAGAAAGGGCCTTGCAAAAAGCTACATTGAAAAGCCTACTAGTTCATAAGTACGATATACATTAGGCTTCATAAACATTAACACACTTTAATCAGCTAATAGTTTTAAAACAAGTAAACCTTTCTACTTACCTTTTACAAAAGTAAAGGCAGTAATACTACTACTGCCTTTACTTATGTTAAGGTAAGTAGAAATGATAACTTTATATTTATGTTATAAATTAAAATATTTACACGTTAACATATTATGTTAACATGTAAATATTTTTATTTATAATATATGTTTACAGAATATGTGTAGCTGATTAGTTAGTTTCTAACTAGCCTCAGACATACCTCAACTGTTCTCTGATCCAGGTGTCCAGATAACTTTGGAGCTGCTGTGAATCCTGTGTTGTCCTTCCATCTAGGTGTCTCCACTCCACCACTGACCTTGGCTGCACTGTCAACATCCAGATTCGCTGCCAGGACTCTCGAGGCCTTGATGCGACAGTTATACTTGTGGCTGCTCACCAGATGATGCTGTCGCCATCGCCGCCTCAGAATTACAATTATGGCAAGAGCAATGATGACGAAGAGCAGTGTTACGACAGTGATACAGATCACCAGGACCAAGTTGTCATTATCCAATGTTGGTCCTGAGTCAATAGAGGACCCTGTCATAGAGCCACTGACAAATATTTTGACACTGATGCTGTTTGATAACTGTGGACTTCCGCAGTCCTGCACAACAACTGTCAAACCGAAGATCCAATTAGCATAGCTTGTCAGGTTTTTCTTTGTGATCAACATTCCCGAATGTGGATTTATGATGAAAGTCTCTTCTTCATTTCCTTCTGCTATAGAATACAGGAGCTGTGCATTCAGCCCTGTGTCGAGATCATGCGCCTTGATGGTTGTGATTGTGTGACCAATTGCTGCGATACTCGCCACCTCAAATGTGTGATTATGTGTCACTGGGAAGTCTACAATTGGCATGTTGTCATTTCTATCGATAATGCGGATGACAATTTGTGTTGAGCCAACCATGTTGCTTTCATTACCTGGGTTTGCTGCCAACAAAACCAGGTTGTACACTGAGCACCATTCTGTGTCCAGAAACACATTTGAGGTTATCTTACCACTGTCTGCATCTACGTGGAACACGTCAGAGGCTCCCAGGCTTTCCTTAAAGGAGTACGTCATTTTGTTGTATGGCACTGAATCTCTGTCATAGGCTACCACTGTACCAATCTCAGTGCCTATGGGCTGGTTTTCATAAGTGCCAAATTCATAGGTACTTCTCACAAACGTTGGCATTTCGTCATTCACATCAGTGATGTATAGACTGAGCGTAGCAGTGGAGGAGCAGGCAGGATCACCAAGATCAAATGCAACAACAAGGAACTCATAAGTCTGCTCATGCTCACGATCAAATATATAGTTTGTCTGAATGACTCCAGATGTAGTATTGATGACCAGCAGGTCAAGGTCGTGACCTTTGGAATACACCGCAAACCTCACCTCACCATTGTCACCTTCATCTGCATCACTGGCATTGATCTGAGTCACATGACTACCTGGTTCCTCGTTCTCCCACACACTGGTCAGGTAGATGTCCTGTGAGAACTCCGGACAGTGGTCATTCACTTCAAGGACAGTCACTGCAATATGCTTAGTGCCCACTTGTGGCAACTGACCTCTGTCCTCACAGACAAGATTTAGGTGGTATTCTGACTGAAGCTGCCGGTCAAATGTTTGTGAAGTGACCACCTTGTACTCGCCTGTATAGAGGGTCTGCAGTTGGAAGTGTGTGCTCTCCAGTGAACACACAAACTGTCCATTGACTCCAGCATCAGGATCAGAGACAGCAAGGTGTGCAACGAATGTGCCAACAAGTGCATCTTCTGGTACCTGAGCATGTCCAGAGGATGTCAGCGCATTGACGGTGATTTCAGGAGCATGGTCATTAATATCCCGAACATGGAGGATAACTTTTGTGTACGCAGACAGTGGGTCAACGCCCCCATCTTCAGCTACAATGGTCAAGGTGTACGTGTCCATGCGTTCGCGGTCAATCAGTGACTTCGTGTGGATGACACCAGTATGATTACCAATGTGGAACATGTCACTGTAGGCAGCTATGGTGCTTCGAGAGAACCTGTACGTCACATACGCATTCAAGCCACTGTCAGCATCCACTGCTTTTACTTGTGTTACAACTGTGTTAACAGGGATGTTCTCGTCAATATACACCTCATGTGTCTCATTCTCAAACTGTGGATTGTTGTCATTTGAATCCAGCACCTTTATCTCAATGTTCAACCTCCCAGACTTCACAGGAGTTCCGCCATCAAATGCAACAACTGTCAGCGAATGAAACGCCTCTGTTTCACGATCCAGACGCTGTTTCAGTACCAGTCGCAGGTCTGCTGAACCTTTGGTGTTATTCGTCACTTGCAGTTTGAAATGATTATCAAAAAGATGTGATCTGAGTATGTAGCGCTGGATACCATAAGTGGCACTGTCTGCATCTATGGCATGGGGGAGAGGGTATGACGCCCCAACCAGCACACTCTCAGACACTGTCAGTAACACACTCTCTTCTTCAAACGTCGGCCAATTATCATTAATATCCACTATATTCACTGTTACTTTGATCACTTGGAAATACTCCACTGGTTTGATTGCAACATCCAGTTTAATAACACATTTTGTGAGCTTCGGACAGATCTGGTCGCGGTCGATGGTGTCTGATGTGCGCAGCAGTCCAGTGGTTTCCTCAACCAGGAAGTAGTTGTCTAACAAGGTGTCTGTCCTTGTGAGCAGGTGGAAGTGGAAGGAGGCGATGGTAGCGGCATCGTAGAATGTCTCAAGTTGGGTGTCCTTCACAATATCACCAACCAGTGTCAATGGCTGTTGTTCCTCTGTCAACCAGTATTCAACAAACTTGGTTTCTTGCATGTGACAAAGTGGCAAAAATGCAAGAAACGTGACAGCACTGCTCAGGAACTGGCACAGAAACATGGTCATCTAATTAAACTGGTCATGTGTCTACACGTTAAAGTGAAGGTCAATCTGCTCTTGACAAGATCAACTGTGAAAGTGACAAAATGTCTAGCAAAGTACTGCATCACGAAGGACTTAAGTGCTTGATCCTGTAAGGATGATTTAACTTGTGCATGAGTTTCAGGTAATCCACACTGAGAGCAAGCACTGAAACAGAGAGGCTACAATTAAACAGAAGGCTAGTTGCGATGAAGCTGTCTATATGTGTACGTATGTAAGTAGGTATGTACTTAAGCACGCATGCACACACGCACGCACACACGCACGCACGCACGCTCGTACACACGCATGCACGCACGCATGCACGCACACACACACATTGATACTGATATGTACATACCTCTAAATAGCATTTCACTTTAAAATTGCAACAACATCATAAAGGGAAACAGAAGTAATGGTTTTGGGTCTATGCACCTATAACAATTACTAAAACATAAACATTTTCAACTACAATTAAGAATATCATGCCAGTGGTTTATTATGAAAAACTTGTTGAAAACCCATCATCTGAATGTCATCGATTGCGCCATACTTTTAGATAACCCTATGTCATGAGCGCAGGTAGTTTAGCAAAATTTGCTCACCAAATGAAAATATATTTCCATACACCTATTCCTATACTTGCAAGGCGTCCAAACCCAAGTTATGTAACATTTATTGGCCTTTGTTTACTAAACTAGTTCTCTGTATAACAAAATAGCATGTTTTTCGAGATGTTGTGGTGATGGCGGAACTCCTGTATGCCAGCCTTCCTTAATACGTCACTTGTAGTCTAGGTTACCCGATTTTCATAGAGCTGGGCATGCGCTTATCAGTCGTGCTGGTTACTATGTCAACTGGAGAAATTACCATAATCTCCCACTTTTAGAACACATTCTGAGTAAACCACTGGTGTGATATTCTTGATTTTAGCTGCACGTAGTTAGTTTTTGCTATATCTTTTAAGTGCATAAACCCAAAATCATGACTTTTATTTCGCTTTAACATAAACAAGAACATAATTTATAATACAGCAACATAGACTAACCTTATTTGCATAAAAAAATATAATTATATACATTTGTAACATCGCAGATTCATCAGTTAGACACAACTGTTTATGTTTCAACATTTATGAGGTATCTGCCACCAACCCCCACGTGTAATCATTGGAACTACTGTGCCAACTGGAACAACTACAACAAGCCATGTGAACTTGCCATGTGTCCCTGTCCTCAGGCTGGCTGGCCTCTACCTGGGGCAGTGTCACATCATTGGCCACTTTCAAACAACATGTGTCAGCATTACCAAGGTGTCACAGGTGGGCAGTGACCACTTAGCATGTCACCCTCCCCCCTGTCCTGCCCCCTATCACTGCAGCAACACTGCAGTCTGCAAAAAAAAATTATCAGACAACGATTTTCCTCACCTCTATAGGATTTAATTTGAACAAATTTAACCGTAAAGTTTTGTTTTATATTGATGTAAAAAACCTGATGTGCATTTTCAGTACAAAAAATCAGAGGCAACTTGGAAGTAATATTAAATGATTATGGTAGAGAGATTAATTTGGTGAAGCCATCAAACATAGACCAACACAGTGGGCAATGAAAAGAAAGAACAGTGGCTATGTATGAGGTAAATTGCAATTGACTGTAATAATAGGGTAGGTTATTTGTATTGGAAATCTAAAGTGAGTAGTATGCTTCATAATGGCAGTAAGACATACAATCATTGATATTTTCAGTGAAACAGGGACAGAAAACACTGGCCACAACTGGTGTCATCAAAAGAGTTCTGGGTGGGGCCAGTCTGGACTGATTCTGCCTCAGGGTGCCAGACAGCTCACCATGCATACAGCAGGGTGCTTGGTTGGTGAGGATTGATGCAATTATTACACAAAGCATTGCCCTGTTGAGCCCTGTTGAGTGCCAGCAAGGATCCACTCCTGGCTGCTACTCTAAACATCTCATCTTGTCTCCAGTCATGTGGAACAAAGCACTTACTGCAACTACACAGCTTGGTCAATATGCAGCTAGCCTTTGGTCAAGTGGTCACTTTCCTAAGCTGCAACTTGGCCAAAAAGTTTTGTTTTGTTTATGTGCATACAGGGATTGACCACTTAAGTTTGCCAAGTCTGAGGTACCAAACACTGCTGCAAGAGCAGCCATTAAACACACAATGTGCAATTTAAGTTAAATTGATTCTTAGAATAAACAACTGTCTGGTGGCACTTGTGAAATACCCACATCACAATACAGCTGTCCAGTGATGGCTTCTGAATGAAGGATCTATAAAGCAAACAACCAGTTCACTTACTGGATGTTTCAAATAATAGACGCACTTAGAATGGCTGGGTAAAACATCCCAGTGCTATTTTAAATAACACTTGTATGACTTAAAATAATTTATAGTTTCAGTTTGTGAAGTTGCGACGAGTGGCAGCATTTGTCATATTGTCACATTGCAATCACAGTGTGTGCAGTAGTATGACAGTCAGACTCCTGGTGATATCAGAGGTTGTTCAGCAATCCAGAACAAACAAACCAACACCCAAGGAAATGGTTAGATAAGACGATTATTCAAAGACACAATATATTTCAAGTTTCAACTTACGTGGGCCATGATGATGCCTTATTGCCCTTAAACATGTTTAAACTATCCTCTGTCACCATTATTAGTTATGCACACTTAAGAGAATGCTTGTGGAAAGACGTTTAAAGAGTAACTTGCCTTCTAATTTAATATTTTGTGCAAACAAAATATGTACATTAAATATATATTGTTTAACATAAATTGCTCATTTAAGCAAAATTATCCACTGTAACTGATACAGAAAGTAATTTGAACATTTTAACTGGTATCAATGGTATTAAAGTTTGGATGTTCATGCTAGGAGAGAAAGCAATAAAAAGGAAATTATGGGAAAATAAACTAGTAATTATAATCACTGTGAAACTGATTATTTGGTATTTCAATAAAAATGATGCAAATACCGATACATCTAATTACCACAAACATCAGATATATTATTATGATTACTGTGGACAGAATATATCAGGGGCATATATGTCGGGCAATACATTTCTCTGTGCCCTTGCAGATATCACACTGGATCAGTACAAATATATCAATAAACAATTAATTACAAATTAATTATTTACAATACTTAATGAGAGAGAATGAATTGACAAGTTGCTAGGTGATGGAGTCGTCACATCTGATTAAGTTCTAGCCAATCATGCAGTGTTATTTTGCATGCGGCTTTTGTTAAACAGGATCAGATATCGGGTTTTAATTCCGCTGTCTATGAAATATATATTGATGGCCAATTGTGGAGGCACAATAGAACCTAGCGGTTTTCTGGTTTGCAAGAGTGGTTGTCATGCCTTGGTGACCAACATGTGAACATTGATCAGGCAGCACCAGGCTTTTTCTGTGCCTGCAGCAGATGTTTATCTATTGGAATATCAAATTATGTCACATGCATTAAACAACAAACTCTACCTTTCTATTTTTCATGGTGTTTTTACACAAATTCACAACATGACAGTAGTGCTATCTAGGTTACTACCAGTGTAATCAGAAATTTATTATGAGGACATTTTCTAGTATTTCATAAGCATCAAGTAATTTAATAGAAAACATAAAATGTGTGTTTTTTAATGAAAGGTTGGAGACATAATCTGTTTAATTATAACATGTTGTCTCAGTGTGAAGCAACTGTGAAGGGAAATGATAAAGATATAACAATTACTTGGGAAGGGAACCGGTGCAGAAAAGATTGGACAGAATCTATGGGGGAAGGAACATATTCTGTGGGGAAAGAAAGAGTGGATAGGGTAAGGAACTCATTCACTCATTCGTTGTCACTCCCACTGGAGCATAAGGTGCAGAGAGGCTGAAGAAAAGTTTGGGTGGGGAAAGGAAAAAATGGGATGGGGGAAATTCAGGTTACCCTGTAAAAGAATGGCCTTTCAAACTAGTGTAAAGTTATAACACTTCTTATTTGTAGACTATTTTAGGATGCCTTTACTCCATGTAGCCCCTTGGCTGACACCAAACTGAATTAGTTTTGAAATAAGTACACACCATCTGATACATGGATATAGGACTTCAGCCAATACCTACCCCTCCCCCATCTTGGAATGGACCTTTAACTGCTCTGGGGAGCTGGGTAATTAATTACACTTCTGCCAAGGGTTATAAAAGGAACAGGGTGTTAAGTGTTATCCTCTCAGACTTTCCTGTATGGAGGGCCATTGGAAGCACACAGGACATTTCCTGCACCTACCTGAGAAGTCTGATTGAAAGGGTGGACAGAGGTGTCTGAGCTGAGTTAGCAGGTAGTTATTAGATTTCATGGGGTATTCATGTTCTGCAGTTCTGTTTCCTGCTCATTGACTAGGAGGGAGCCCTGGCAGACAAAGTCAGTTGTAAGACTGAATCTCCTCACCCTGTTGACAGTTTTTTCACGTGAAAAATCGATTGAGACAATTTTGTTTTAATGAAATGTTTGCCCATAATCCATGAAGGTTTGGTTTATCTTTAATAAAATGTTTACCCGGATTAAATCATGTACTTCATCATAAATTTTTGTATTCTTTTATTAAATAAATTGTTTGAAACAGGCATATTTGATTGACACAAAATCCAGAAACCATTTCGAAGTATTCTCATTTGTTAAATTCAAACATGGCAGAACATTATTTGGTTAATAATAATATATATGGTATAACTGCAAAAAAAACTTGAGATGCTGGAATTGGACAGTGTCACCTCCTCTTCTGACAGGATGTCCCTTTATCAGTGGCTATTCAACTGGTGACATCTGCTTAATTGTCTGTCACCCAGAGCACCAAATCACCTGTCATTTATTATTAGGGTCCAAGCAATTCAAGAAAGGATAACATTATATTATCTCTTAAATAACACAACACTGTAAATTCAGTGCAGGATGATAGTAAGATGTTGGATAGGTTATGTGAAGACTTCACTTCAAGTATAGGGTATGGCTGGCCTGTTTTCTTCTGGAGAGGAAATACATGTGTGTATAGTAACATATAGTAAGCCTGGCATGTTTCCTGTCACAGGCAGTACAGAGTGTGTATAGTAACATATAGTAAGCCTGGGATGTTTCTTGCCACAGGCAGTACAGGGTGTGTATAGTAACATATAGTAAGCCTGGCATGTTTCCTGTCACAGGCAGTACAGAGTGTGTATAGTAACATATAGTAAGCCTGGCATGTTTCCTGTCACAGCCAGTACAGAGTGTGTATAGTAACATATAGTAAGCCTGGGATGTTTCCTGTCACAGACAGTACAGGGTGTGTATAGTAACATATAGTAAGCCTGGCATGTTTCCTGTCACAGCCAGTACAGGGTGTGTATAGTAACATATAGTAAGCCTGGGATGTTTCTTGACACAGGCAGTACAGGGTGTGTATAGTAACATATAGTAAGCCTGGCATGTTTCCTGTCACAGACAGTACAGAGTGTGTATAGTAACATATAGTAAGCCTGGGATGTTTCCTGTCACAGACAGTACAGGGTGTGTATAGTAACATATAGTAAGCCTGGCATGTTTCCTGTCACAGCCAGTACAGGGTGTGTATAGTAACATATAGTAAGCCTGGGATGTTTCCTGTCACAGACAGTACAGGGTGTGTATAGTAACATATAGTAAGCCTGGCATGTTTCCTGTCACAGCCAGTACAGGGTGTGTATAGTAACATATAGTAAGCCTGGGATGTTTCTTGACACAGGCAGTACAGGGTGTGTATAGTAACATATAGTAAGCCTGGCATGTTTCCTATCACAGGCAGTACAGAGTGTGTATAGTAACATATAGTAAGCCTGGGATGTTTCTTGCCACAGGCAGTACAGGGTGTGTATAGTAACATATAGTAAGCCTGGCATGTTTCCTGTCACAGGCAGTACAGAGTGTGTATAGTAACATATAGTAAGCCTGGGATGTTTCCTGTCACAGCCAGTACAGAGTGTGTATAGTAACATATAGTAAGCCTGGGATGTTTCCTGTCACAGACAGTACAGGGTGTGTATAGTAACATATAGTAAGCCTGGCATGTTTCCTGTCACAGCCAGTACAGGGTGTGTATAGTAACATATAGTAAGCCTGGGATGTTTCTTGACACAGGCAGTACAGGGTGTGTATAGTAACATATAGTAAGCCTGGCATGTTTCCTGTCACAGACAGTACAGAGTGTGTATAGTAACATATAGTAAGCCTGGGATGTTTCCTGTCACAGACAGTACAGGGTGTGTATAGTAACATATAGTAAGCCTGGCATGTTTCCTGTCACAGCCAGTACAGGGTGTGTATAGTAACATATAGTAAGCCTGGGATGTTTCTTGACACAGGCAGTACAGGGTGTGTATAGTAACATATAGTAAGCCTGGCATGTTTCCTGTCACAGGCAGTACAGAGTGTGTATAGTAACATATAGTAAGCCTGGGATGTTTCCTGTCACAGCCAGTACAGAGTGTGTATAGTAACATATAGTAAGCCTGGGATGTTTCCTGTCACAGACAGTACAGAGTGTGTATAGTAACATATAGTAAGCCTGGGATGTTTCTTGCCACAGGCAGTACAGGGTGTGTATAGTAACATATAGTAAGCCTGGCATGTTTCCTGTCACAGGCAGTACAGAGTGTGTATAGTAACATATAGTAAGCCTGGGATGTTTCCTGTCACAGCCAGTACAGAGTGTGTATAGTAACATATAGTAAGCCTGGGATGTTTCCTGTCACAGACAGTACAGGGTGTGTATAGTAACATATAGTAAGCCTGGCATGTTTCCTGTCACAGCCAGTACATGGTGTGTATAGTAACATATAGTAAGCCTGGGATGTTTCTTGACACAGGCAGTACAGGGTGTGTATAGTAACATATAGTAAGCCTGGCATGTTTCCTGTCACAGACAGTACAGAGTGTGTATAGTAACATATAGTAAGCCTGGGATGTTTCCTGTCACAGACAGTACAGGGTGTGTATAGTAACATATAGTAAGCCTGGCATGTTTCCTGTCACAGCCAGTACAGGGTGTGTATAGTAACATATAGTAAGCCTGGGATGTTTCCTGTCACAGACAGTACAGGGTGTGTATAGTAACATATAGTAAGCCTGGCATGTTTCCTGTCACAGCCAGTACAGGGTGTGTATAGTAACATATAGTAAGCCTGGGATGTTTCTTGACACAGGCAGTACAGGGTGTGTATAGTAACATATAGTAAGCCTGGCATGTTTCCTATCACAGGCAGTACAGAGTGTGTATAGTAACATATAGTAAGCCTGGGATGTTTCTTGCCACAGGCAGTACAGGGTGTGTATAGTAACATATAGTAAGCCTGGCATGTTTCCTGTCACAGGCAGTACAGAGTGTGTATAGTAACATATAGTAAGCCTGGGATGTTTCCTGTCACAGCCAGTACAGAGTGTGTATAGTAACATATAGTAAGCCTGGGATGTTTCCTGTCACAGACAGTACAGGGTGTGTATAGTAACATATAGTAAGCCTGGCATGTTTCCTGTCACAGCCAGTACAGGGTGTGTATAGTAACATATAGTAAGCCTGGGATGTTTCTTGACACAGGCAGTACAGGGTGTGTATAGTAACATATAGTAAGCCTGGCATGTTTCCTGTCACAGACAGTACAGAGTGTGTATAGTAACATATAGTAAGCCTGGGATGTTTCCTGTCACAGACAGTACAGGGTGTGTATAGTAACATATAGTAAGCCTGGCATGTTTCCTGTCACAGCCAGTACAGGGTGTGTATAGTAACATATAGTAAGCCTGGGATGTTTCTTGACACAGGCAGTACAGGGTGTGTATAGTAACATATAGTAAGCCTGGCATGTTTCCTGTCACAGGCAGTACAGAGTGTGTATAGTAACATATAGTAAGCCTGGGATGTTTCCTGTCACAGCCAGTACAGAGTGTGTATAGTAACATATAGTAAGCCTGGGATGTTTCCTGTCACAGACAGTACAGGGTGTGTATAGTAACATATAGTAAGCCTGGCATGTTTCCTGTCACAGCCAGTACAGGGTGTGAATAGTAACATATAGTAAGCCTGGGATGTTTCTTGACACAGGCAGTACAGGGTGTGTATAGTAACATATAGTAAGCCTGGCATGTTTTCTGTCACAGCCAATACAGGTGTGTATAGTAACATATAGTAAGCCTAGGATGTTTCCTGTCACAGCCAGTACAGGGTGTGTATAGTAACATATAGTAAGCCTGGCATGTTTCTTGACACAGGCAGTACAGGGTGTGTATAGTAACATATAGTAAGCCTGGCATGTTTTCTGTCACAGCCAGTACAGGTGTGTATAGTAACATATAGTAAGCCTGGGATGTTTCTTGACACAGGCAGTACAGGGTGTGTATAGTAACATATAGTAAGCCTGGCATGTTTCCTGTCACAGACAGTACAGGGTGTGTATAGTAACATATAGTAAGCCTGGCATGTTTCCTGTCACAGCCAGTACAGGGTGTGTATAGTAACATATAGTAAGCCTGGGATGTTTCTTGACACAGGCAGTACAGGGTGTGTATAGTAACATATAGTAAGCCTGGCATGTTTCCTGTCACAGACAGTACAGAGTGTGTATAGTAACATATAGTAAGCCTGGGATGTTTCCTGTCACAGCCAGTACATAGTGTGTATAGTAACATATAGTAAGCCTGGGATGTTTCCTGTCACAGACAGTACAGGGTGTGTATAGTAACATATAGTAAGCCTGGCATGTTTCCTGTCACAGCCAGTACAGGGTGTGTATAGTAACATATAGTAAGCCTGGGATGTTTCTTGACACAGGCAGTACAGGGTGTGTATAGTAACATATAGTAAGCCTGGCATGTTTCCTGTCACAGGCAGTACAGAGTGTGTATAGTAACATATAGTAAGCCTGGGATGTTTCCTGTCACAGCCATTACAGAGTGTGTATAGTAACATATAGTAAGCCTGGGATGTTTCCTGTCACAGACAGTACAGGGTGTGTATAGTAACATATAGTAAGCCTGGCATGTTTCCTGTCACAGCCAGTACAGGGTGTGAATAGTAACATATAGTAAGCCTGGGATGTTTCTTGACACAGGCAGTACAGGGTGTGTATAGTAACATATAGTAAGCCTGGCATGTTTTCTGTCACAGCCAATACAGGTGTGTATAGTAACATATAGTAAGCCTAGGATGTTTCCTGTCACAGCCAGTACAGGGTGTGTATAGTAAGGCTGGGATGCTCCCTGCCACAGACGGGGCGACATCTAGGAAACATTGAGCAGAGTAAACACTGCAGAGTGTCTTAAGCAGACATGCATTTAGAGGCATTCTCAGATTAGATAACACTGGTAAATACAGCTGCCTTGTGGCCAGCCAGCTACCCTGGACTGCCTTCCTGGCTATAACTCCACAGGGATAAGATAATCCAACACTAACAAACAGGGGAGAGTTCTAAGTGTTGCCAGGAGAGGACGAGACCCCCCTTAAGCTTGGAGTCACAGACCTGGGCTGATAGCATTGCCTTAATTAAGCTCAGATATGGATGGCTGATTAAGATAAATAATAAAAGTATGCTTAAATTAATCAAGCTAGCATTAAGTTACCCTTAATGGGAATCACCCCAGTGCAGGGGTGACACTGATGGGGGTGGGTAACTATATCAACAGAAGACATGTGGATGGAATTAAACCAGGTAGAGCAACTAAGGCAAGACTTGCTGCCCCCCCCCCAGTATTGCAATACATCTGGTGAGAGTCCTGTTACCCTGATTAAACAAATAGATGGTTGTGCTGGTGAAGGGGTTGACAGAGACAGATCTGACAGGGGTGATTAGGATCAGCAGCTTTTAAATACAACAAGTATTTTATGTGTCACACAAGAATGTACCAAATGTATAACATTTCACAGTGTCATCACTGGTTTCACAGTGTCATCACTGGTTTCAGTGTCACCACTGGTTTCACAGTGTCATCACTGGTTTCAGGAATTTCTTACAATTGCCGTAATTGGTGATATTTTGTGACTGTGGTTGTTTTCAACGTGCTCTTGTTTTTGTATTGCGAACAAGAATTTATGGCAAGTTGCAATAAAATGACTTCTTCAATGACATCAAAGAACAAATCATTAATGGGCTTTATTACATCCTATCTTAACTACGAGTATTGCTTTTCTGACTTCCTATTTTCAATAACATCTACAAGTTCAAATTAACTTAAATTTTTAGTAGCAAATCGAGTAAATAAAGTTTGATAATAACTAACTGATGTACAAATATTATCACTTTTTACTACTTGTAATACTGTCAATTTATTTTGAATAAACAATACTGAGGTGTGGATTTTAATTTTTTTAATTTAATATTTTTAATTACATGATATACACAGTAAACTTCTCAACATTGACATAATTACTATACTAATTATATTCAATGCAAGTTAATCAAATACAGGCAAACTCATCAAGGCCAACCTTACCTAATAACCATGCTTATTCATAAATGGTGACATTTTATCTGGTGACCTTTTGTCCTTGACTCACCAATATCGTAATTGTTGTTGCCCACACTGGCATTATCCACATGTCTTACAACTCTCATTGTGTGTATTATGTGTACTACCATTTTATTCTAACTTTACCAATGGGACTGTGTCACTGAGATTGGTGATAAAACATTATTATTTTATTTGAATACTTTTCAGTAAAAAATGTAACATAGATTACTAAATCAGAATTGATAGCACATACAAATTCTAAAAATGGTTCCATTAAAAAGTATCAAATGATGTGTCAGTCTGTTATTGCAGGGTTAATCAAACAAGATTGTTTTAGAACACTTCCCATTTCCCTGCCATTGGGCTAGACAAAATCACCCCTCACAAAAGGGGTTTAATTCACCAACTGACTGGTGACAATCTGCTAGTTTACATACAATAAATCCATTAAAATTTGCATACAAACAATGTCTGCAGTTGGTGGGTTTAAGTGATGTCACCATGGCCCATGCAACTGACAGTTGGTAGATGTGATATCTAAAACATTATTGGATGTAAATACAAACATCTGCACCGTCTCTTGAAAGGTACATTAGCTGTCACATATTCCTTGTCAAGACATGCCCATTTACTGCCACTAATAGACATTATAGGTTTCCTTTATGAGCTTGGCTTCATTCTTCTCTTACTTAATAACGTGGACATCAAGTTAGGTAAACATCCACCTTTTAACGACATGTGCAAGGCGATACACATTATTATGGTCTTCAGTTGGACAAGTTTTGATAATTGATCAATCTTTAGCTTTCAGAGTAGTCTCACAATATTCCACACATATGATCCATGACCTCTTTCCATGGTTTGCAGGGTTAGCTAGCAACAAAACTATGATAGAACAGGTTCACTGGTTGCTGTTTGCCTTCTTGCTATTTTT
Source organism: Lamellibrachia satsuma (assembly GCA_033239005.1). Classification (NCBI taxonomy): domain Eukaryota; kingdom Metazoa; phylum Annelida; class Polychaeta; order Sabellida; family Siboglinidae; genus Lamellibrachia; species Lamellibrachia satsuma. Next base: position 619,829 of record BSQZ01000079.1, on the reverse strand, counting down.
TATTTCAACTTGAAAAATAAAGACATATACCCAACTTTTATTTATATTCTGCTTTTGACTATTACTATTTTCTCTAAGATTATTATTACGATTTAAGGTCATGCTTAGGTTTGTTAATATTTTGTAAAATATTTTTTATTATTTTTGTCTGTTCCCATTTCGGATTAGACATATTTTTTGTAAAAAAATTAAATCTTCAGGTTCTTGGCAAATGTTGAATGGTGAATGGTGTGATATTGTAAATTTTTGGGGTAGCATGGGAATTAGGAAAGATAATATTTATAATGCAAGTACACCTGTACATACAGAGAATTTTGGATGTCCAGACAAACCGAAGGCCATAATTTAACAAGTGGACAAGGAAGCCATTGCCATTGCATTGGCATGGATTATCGAGAATCAGCTAGGACCTAGGTGCAACCCGCCCTTATATACATAATAAGTAGATAATTGGTTCCATTCGTTTTTTCCATGTGGTAAACTGAATACATCTACAACGTTTACTACGATCTAATACATATAGTCATATTCAAACTATACGCCTGAAATGGCTGAATGTCGGATTTACCTTCACTTTTATTATATACAAAAACTCGTAGATTAATTTGGGAAGTCCAGAAAAATGCAATAAATGCAGCCAAAAAGAATACAATGAACTAAAACTTACCCGTCTGCCTTAATCCAGTTTAGTTTTAACTGCGAGTCCCTGACCACCAGATATCAGCAACGACACACGCCAAGGACCAAGGATGACAAATCAATATGTCGCTCACTGATACCGCTGCCCGAGAGACATCGGCTACGATCAAGCACTTTCTCCTCCCCACACCGCCGAACTACGGATGTTTTTATGGCCTGTCGTTGCCAGTGAGCATCTTTGTGTGGAACGTTCCATTACATAAAATAGGGGTGACCGGTTGCCTTCCCGCCACTCGCATAGAAACTCGTTGTTTATGCTTGTGCTTGCGTTTGAACACCAGCACACCTGCATGTTCATTCATTAATTTTGTACATGTTAATGAGGAGCAAAGAGTGTCATATATAAAGAGGCGGCACTCGCCAAATAATGCGTGATTACCGTCGCGCGCGCCCCCGTGTGACGACGGAAGCTGGCCCGAGGCATCAACCCGTTCAATGTAATCACCTCTTCACACAAATGATGACAATAAAAGTAATTAAATTCATGTTTAAATAGAAGAAATATCATGTCTTAGAGATAACAAATCTCTTTTATTATTTTTTAATTGACACGTACACCTATTCTCACCACGTAATAAAATATGTACAAGTTTATTTTTAGCACCTACATTAATTTAAATAACTGCGGTTCATTTGACTTTCTTCAAAATTATCAAATAAATTTTTTACAAATCACTATATTTTCATGAACACATTTCCATATTGCTGTGTTTATAACTTTGTTCTTAAAAGTTTACTTCAGAATAAATATACTTAATTTCGTAGAATAATTTGTTTGCCAAAAAAAATAATTATGGTTGGGTGTGAATGAGAAAGAGACAGGGGAATGCTCAATTTATAGAGGGATAAGAATTTGAAAAGGAATAAAGCTTTGAATAGAAAACCATTAATTATATTGTACTGTATTGTATTCTGTATATCAAGAGCCCAACACTACGTTGCATTTCCAATCCATTTATTTTCACATTTGCAATAATTTTTTTGTGTTCATTATCATCGAGTGATGAATTACATAGAAAACATTATACATTGTTGTGTATGTAGCGAATCCCGGTTTTCCGATCCACAGCCCAGATTTGTGAGGGATTAGGGCTCCAAAACAGATGGCGGGTTCGTATCTGCCAGGAAGGTGTCCGCCTGTTGTACGCTCGCGGACAGGTTCGAGGGACTGATAGCATAGTTGGGAGCTAGATTCAACTGACCCTCGGCAATGGGCTGATTTGACCGGCAGACTGGTCACACTGGCCCGTGCACATTCACCAATGAACTTCCCAACACGGAACACTTGTTAGTCTTTTTCCCCGTACAATTTTCAAAGATAATCGAATCATGACCATTTTTTGATAGCAGCTGACTCCTCTATGATGTAAATGTCCAAAACAAATTTAAAAGAAATCCGTCAACATTTGAAACTTTTAGAGCGAGCACAAGCAACCTCTACTGATGCGGCGGTAGACGTGCTGACTAAACCATAGTATCCCCCCAAGTGGTGGACATGATAATTAAACCATAGTATCCCCCAAGTGATGGACGTGATGACTAAACCATAGTATCCCCCAAATGGTGGACATGATGACTAAACCATAGTATCCCCCAAGTGATGGGCGTGATGACTAAACCATAGTATCCCCCAAGTGGTTGACGTGATGACTAAACCATAGTATCCCCCAAGTGATGGACGTGATGACTAAACCATAGTATCCCCCAAGTGATGGACGTGATGACTAAACCATAGTATCCCCCAAGTGGTGGACGTGATGACTAAACCATAGTATCCCCCAGGTGATGGACGTGATGACTAAACCATAGTATCCCCCAAGTGGTGGACGTGATGACTAAACCATAGTATCCCCCAAGTGGTGGACGTGATGACTAAACCATAGTATCCCCCAGGTGATGGACGTGATGACTAAACCATAGTATCCCCCAAGTGGTGGACGTGATGACTAAACCATAGTATCCCCCAAGTGATGGACGTGATGACTAAACCATAGTATCCCTCCAGTGCATTCGTGTGGAGTATACTAAATGTCATTGTTTTTCTATTCTTTCTCTCTTTCTAGTCTCTTCGTTTTATGTTTGCTTGCCGGATGGTTTGATATAGCTTGATGTTGACCATTAGATGTACAATAACATCATGCAGGTGACATGTCTCACAAATCAAGTTTTGAAATTGAACTTCTTTCATGAGTGATACTACAAGTGTGGACTTCAGCTCACACTGGTCAAGAGCTTGTGTTAACAGGGTACAAGGCATCTGTAGACCCACCCTGGCTTCACCGGAGTTTTTTGCAGATACAAAGTTATACCTAGAATTATGACCTAGCTCATCACTACCAGCATATATCTTACTGAGACAATTTTCACAAAGTACACACCTTTACAGGTAGCTATATTACAACAGAATGGTCACTGGTGATATGTGTTATGTGGCCCAGTGCATTGGTGATATTGCGTAGCAAATTTTTACAGAATAGTTGTATGCTGGTTGTATCACAGCCACTGGAAGCATTACGTAGATCAGCATTTTCAAATGTGGCCGCAACGGGTATCTGGTCATGTGACACCCCTTTGAGGTGGCGTATCCAAATCAAGCAGTACGTCATGTACCCGATCAAGTAGAAGCAAGAAAGCAGTCACATAAACAATAAACTTTAGCAAGTCTGACACATTGGAATTCACTCAAAACCCTGTTAAATGTGACAAACTGTAACTTTTTGGACAAAGTTGCGCCATATTTGGTTAAAAATCAAGCAATTATATAAATATTAATTTTAAGATAAGTAGTTGGTATATTTAAGTAAGTAGGTTTCATTGGTTCAGAATGCTTTAGAAATCTAGTGTACATGGTATATGATTTATTAAGTGTCAAAATTAACCTATAATTAAATTATGTGACTGGTTTTCAGCTAATATTATAAGATAATATAAGATACGTTTTATTACCAAGTAGCAAGTACAAGGAATTTTTAGTATTGTAGCGTTAGCACAAACATACACTCATGCACCCAATAACACACGGACTAAACATTACATATCACCAATCGTAATACTAAAAACAGTTGAAACAAACGAGAGGGCATGGCATTGTTTTGATTTGGCTATGAAACAAATAATAATGACGTGACAAGCAGGAGTGTTCCATAATGTGTTTACATATACATTGTGCTGCAACATGATATAAAATTGGACACTTTCACAGAAAAAAAGCTTCCCTATTTGGGATCATGCCTCAGTTAGACTTCCTGGTATGTTACAGAATGTAGGGCACAGTAATTTTAGATGTGTAGTTTTAAAAATATCATATCACCTGACATAACTGCATTTGAGCAGACACATAGGCCAGTTTGCTGGCAGAACATGTTGGCAATGTAACCGTGGATTTTTAGATGATTTAAATAAGCGGAAGGATTTTTAGCAATTTTTTCGCCACAAGTAATTTGGGTAGTAATTTATGCAGAAATTGCTAAACATTGACGGGTATGGTACGTTCAGCCATTTTAAGAGTTAGAAATATGTGATTTTGACAAAACTCGACCAGCATGTCAATGAGATTATGACAACAGCAGGAAAGAAGTTTAAGAATTTTTGATGGTCCCGTTTTCTTATAATTGTGCAAAACGTTAACATGGTCACCAATGGGAAACGTAACAGTAGGATGAACCCTTTGATGGGAGTAATTAACTGTACCATTGTCATAAATCGTCCCAGAAATCCCCGCCTGATTCTGTACGGTCGAACCTGCCTTTTCCAAACCATGAGGAGAGCCTGATTGTGTAAAATTTTTGCTAAAATTTAGACTACTACTTGACTATTTCTCTGTTGAAAAAGCAATCACAGCTTTTTATTCATATACCATTAACCAGGCTGTTCATAACTTTGTGTATCACACAGACTTAGTCAATCTTCTTTCTACTTTCTAGTTCATGTTTTGCGGTTCAGGTTTACCGACAACGAGGGCGGAGGCACTATAGTTGACGGACGGAAGTCATGATTCTGAACTATCTGAACTAGGGCATCTCCCCTCCTTCCATCACACGGTATTCTGAGTATACAACGTCTAATCAACCATGACCCCTATTTACGAAAGTGGGGTTATCTCCCCAAATCTCCACATGGACTGCTGTGAGATGAAAGCAGTACCCATTGGGATTCTTCCATCTCTCCACATGGGATAAGTTACACCCGCTGTCTCATTTGGAGCTCCATTGCTGATTAATTACACTTTGATTGGACGGATGTGGACAAATGTTCCAACCAGGAAAACAGCCAACCGTGGAATGGCATGTTCCAACATAAAACGATTTATGCAATAGCTTGAAATAATATTAACAGTTAATTTAATCCGCACGCACGCACGCACGCAAGCACGTTTTTATTGTATTATGGGTCTACTACAGCATAATGTCAGCGGCGCCACCTCACGGCATTTTGATGACGGCTACACAATGCGAAGCCGCCTAGCGAAGTGCAACGTTACATCCGCGATGTGTATTATACGGTAGAGTGGGGCAAAGAGCCCCGTTAATGGAAATGGCTATAGATATCCATAAACGTATTATTTTGTGGTGCCTATGCCACCATACAATTGTTGTGTGGTTATAGTGTGTAATACCAAAACAGTAGTGACGTTTAGCAACATTAACAGTATGTAAGCGTTAATTAAATATCAAGAGGGGGCATCTTGCCCCAGGCTAACAACACAATCCTGGTGTGCAGTCATTGCAGAACTGACACAAAGTAACCAATGCCCATACCATTATAGTTCACCAGGGCTCGCCACACATGACACAAGGACATTCTTCCTGTCTGCTGCTGACACGTCTTCTCTTCTTCACTACGTCCTTCAACTTGTGTGTGATGCATTCCATTTTATTAGGAAACAATAAGAACTTAAATGGCTGTAGTTTATACGGTGCAGCACGTTGATAACCGTGGACGTGCATAGCGTAATATAAGTAATTTATTAATTAACTAATACAGTGTACTCCAAATTATCACGTACCATCTATGCAAAATACTATACTCCGGACACGAGGAAGATGATGCCCTTCACTCAGAGGGGGTTGCCCTCTTATTGGGGAAGGAGGCACAGAGAGCACTTATTGGCTGGGAAGCCAGAGGACCGAGATGCTTAACAGCATCCTTTAGAACAAAGAACAAAAGGATTAAAATGAACATAGTGCGGTGCTACGCCCCAACCAACGACAAGACTGACGAAACCAAAGATGAATTCTACAACCAACTCCTTGATATCATGAGCAATTTAGGGGATAAAAACATCAACCTGATTATGGGAGATTTCAATGCTAAGATTGGATCGGACAACCAAGGATATGAAAATGTGATGGGAGTTCATGGGCTAGGTGTGATGAATGACAATGGGGAGCGGTTTGTGAATGCCTGTGCAATAAACAACATTGTGATTGGGGGAAGCGTGTTCACACACAAAAGAATACATAAGGCGACATGGGTATCTCCTGACCAAGTCACTGAAAATCAGATAGACCACATCGGCATAAACAAAATGTTTAGAAGATCACTACAAGACGTGCGTGTGAAGAGAGGCGCTGACGTTGCGTTTGATCACCACCTAGTAACAGCCAGGCTAAAACTCAAGCTAAGAAGAAATGGAGTAGAACAAGAAAGACAAAAGGCAAGATATAATGTGGATTTCCTGAAGGATCCAAGCACAGCAAAAGAATATAAAGTTGCATTAGCTAATAGATTCAAAGTCCTGCAAGAACTGTATGATGAAGATGAGGGAGTAGACATCAACAGCCAATGGAGTCACATCAAAGATGCAGTAAACACCACATGCGAAGAGATAATTGGAAGAAGGAAACCCCAACAGAAAGACTGGATTTCAGTAGAAACAATGAGGAAAATACAGACCAGAAGAGACAAGAAGGAAGCAGTCAACAGCAGCCGCACAAGGGCGGCAAAGGTAACAGCTCAGAAAGAGCACACTGCAGCAAATAGAGAGGTGAAGAAAAGTGTCAAAACAGACAAAAGGAACTTCGTGGAGGGACTTGCACAAGAGGCAGAAAAGGCAGCAGCTAGCAGGAACATGAAGCAACTTTACGATACAACAAGGAAGTTAGCTGGAAAGTTTAAGAAATCAGAGCGGCCAATCAAGGACAAAAATGGGATCGTCCTGATGGGGGCACACAAACAGCTTAACAGATGGGCAGAGCATTTTGAAGAGCTGCTCAACAGACCAGTACCGCAGAATCAACCAGACATCCAACCAGCTGAGACAGATCTCCCAATAGACTGTAATAAACCCACTAGAGAAGAGATAAAAAAGGCAATCGCACATATGAAAAATGGGAAAGTAGCAGGCCCTGATGGTATCCCTGCAGAAGCACTAAAGGCAGATGTAAATACTTCAGTAGAAATGCTGTACAGTCTTTTTGAGGAGATCTGGGAAAAAGAAGAAATTCCAGCAGAATGGAAGGAAGGTTACCTTATCAAGATTCCCAAGAAAGGAGACCTGAGCCGCTGTGATAACTACAGAGGAATCACGTTGTTGTCAGTACCTGGGAAGATTCTAAACAGAATAATCCTAGAGAGAATGAAAGGCAAAGTGGACCAAACTCTGCGTGAACAGCAAGCAGGCTTCAGGCAGGACAGATCGTGTACTGACCAGATTGCAACACTGCGAATCATAGTGGAACAATCCATCGAATGGAACTCATCCTTATACATCAACTTTGTTGATTACGAGAAAGCCTTTGACAGTGTGGACAGGGAGACACTCTGGAAAGTGCTAAGACACTATGGGGTGCCCAAGAAACTAGTCAAATTGATCAAAAACTCCTATGAAGGAATGTCATGCAGAGTCATTCATGAAGGTCAACTTACAAATAACTTTGAGGTTAGGACGGGGGTGAGACAGGGATGCTTACTGTCACCATTCCTCTTCATTCTAGTCATAGACTGGGTCATGAAAACAGCAACCAGGGAGAAACGAAATGGAATCCAGTGGACGATGCTGACCCAACTTGATGACCTGGACTTTGCGGATGACCTTGCACTCCTGTCTCACAGCCATAGGCAGATACAAGACAAAACAACAGAACTGGCATTGATTTCAGGGCGGGTTGGGTTGAAAATCAACAAAAGGAAAACAAAGATCCTGAGAACAAATGCTACTTGCGAAACACCAATCATGCTTGAGGGAGAGACACTGGACGAGGTCAAAGACTTCAGATATCTAGGCAGCATAGTGGATACGCATGGAGAGACAGAGGCTGACATAAAGAAAAGGATCAGCAAAGCAAGGGTAGCTTTCCACCTGTTGAGAAATGTGTGGAAGTCAAAAGTAATTGGAGAAACCACAAAAATACGCTTGTTTAACACAAATGTAAAGTCCGTGTTGCTGTACGGAGCAGAAACATGGCGAATAAACAAGACCACACTGATAAGGATCCAGACATTTGTCAACCATTGCCTGAGAAGAATTCTCCGAATACACTGGATGGACAGGGTGAGCAACAAAGACCTCTGGGATAGAACACACCAAGCCCAAATAGAGATAGAGATCCTTAAGAGGAGATGGGGATGGCTTGGCCACACCTTGAGAAAGCCAACCACAAACGTAACCAGACAGGTCCTGACATGGAACCCCCAAGGCAAGAGAAAGAGGGGGAGACCAAAAAACACCTGGCGGCGTGACCTCGAGGCAGATATCAAGCAAACAGGGAAGGGCTGGCAACAACTGGAGAGGATTGCCCAAGACAGGAGGCGCTGGAGAAATGTTATGGATGGTCTATGCTCCAGGAGGAGTTAAGGGCCTAAGTAAGTAAGTAAGTAATCTATGCAAAATGATAGATCATACATTTGAAAACACGTAGCTTTTATCAAAATAAAAACATTTCCCACTACCTAATCATGACTATAAATTTGCGAAAACATGTGGGAGCAAGAGGGCGTCTTGGCATGCTGTAGACATATCTTAATTCCCGCGTTAGTACTAATTGACGCCATATCTTAATTCCTGCGTTAGTACTAATTGACGCCTATGTTTTGTAACAATACATGTAACTAATGATGAATGTAAAAACAGTTGCACGATGTTAATACACAATTTTTACTTCAGCCATGCAGGAAAATTTTAAATGCTGATTTTGTTCTAACCGTCTATTTCGTCTGCATGTGCACTAGGCAGCAACATCGCATTCATCCACCAGAGACATACAGCAAGTGTGTATAATGTTGGAAATACGAGGGGGCGTCTTACCCTTGGGGGCTCCTTGCTCCACCCTACATGGTAGATGATACCGCATTATCTAACAAGATTGTCACCCAAAGTAACAAACTGGTAAATAATTTGTTCCATTTATTTATCGTCCTCTGTGAGAATGAATGCTTTCTTATATCCAGCCTACACTGTCCTTTTACTAGTGCTATTTCAGGGGCATAGCTAGGGCCTAGGTATAAATTCATTTGGATGCACAAATCTAAGAGGGGTCTGGATTTCCATTTTTTTAAAGGCAAACTGTAATCATTTGCAACCTAGTGTATTTTAAAGTCAAAATAAAACTTGCCCCTCCGGCCATGGAGAAAAACATGACCCACCTACTAAACATCCATCCCTGGTAAAAGGTGGATGTGAACCTTCAGTATATCATATATGTATAATAAAGACTAGTTTTAATGTGTTAGGATTTTGCAGTTTATTAAGACCGCTTACGTGCTTCAATGATCCGTTTATTATGTAATAGCACACTTGATTATAACAGCTAGTAATCGCAATAGTATGTGTACATGTACTACAATGTAATTCCAGGTCATTGGAAAACTTGTACTATGATGACCATAATTAAGAATCAATCTTGATAATTATATTAATAAACAAACAGACAAACACAAATCCTTTGCAACGCTAACATACATTAAATCATCAACCAAGAATGCATACGTAGGCAGTGATAATGTTTCGGTAATAAGTATGTATGAAACTAGGATATGTTTCATTTGTGTTTACTCGTGTTAAGTAGGAATAGAAACACAACAGCGTTTATTTTATCTAAGACTATGCCGTCATTGACATTGCAGTGTGTCGTCGCAGATAGTCTACGCTACAAATATCGCTAGATCAGCTATCGCTACATCTGCCTTTGTTTACAAAAAATAAAATGCTAGCCAAAATACTAGTCTACAGGAACAATGTACTTAAATTGTTCAATGGAAAATATGCACTGTATAATTATGTCAACAAAAGCATATTACATAAGATTGTTGTTGAGCGTTCTCAAGAATACTGTCTGCATTCTGATTATTGCCTATAATCAATAAAAGAAACAAATATTATATCAATATTAATATAAAAATTAAAGCATTAGCGGTTAATCAAATATCTTGACATGATCGACTATTCACATAACTTAAGGGATTATTATGCCCTTGTTATGCAATTATACGAAATCCTTCAGATGCGCCGGCCTCCTCACGTGTCTACCACTGCGCCTCTCAACTATTGGCGGAGTTGCAGTATCAGGGGATCTGGTACGGCTGTGTGACGCTCCGTCGAACTGGAGTAGCACTTGGGTTCAGCCTCCTGTTACGTTTCCCATTGGCGACCATGTTAACGTTCATTATAAGAAAACGAAACCATAAAAAATTCAGAAACTTCTTACCTGCCGTTGTCATCATCTCACTCATTGACATGCTGGTCGAGTTTAGTTAAAATCACATATTTCTAACTCTTTTAAAATGCCTGAACGTGCCACACCCGTCAATGTTTACTAATTTCTGCATGAATTACTACACACACGTGCCTTGTGGCGAAAAAATTGCCAAAAATCCTTCCGCCTATTGAAATCATCTAAAAATCCACAGTTACACTGCCAACATGTTCTACCAGCAAACCTGCCAATGTGCCTGGTCAAATGCAGTTATGTCAGATGATATGATTTTTTTTAATAACACATACCTAAAATTACTATGCCCTACATTCGTAACACACCAGGACGTGTAACTGAGGTATGATTCCACTTGTCGTACTGGCAACGCATGTCGTGTCATCTGTTTCTGGTGGTAGACCTATTTGTGGTTCTATTTCAGGGATTGCAGGCGGTGTGGTGGTCTGTCGCAGGTGTCTCCTGTTGCGTCTGAAGACCGAACCGTAGTCTGTCTCGACGTCGTACGATCTCACGTTCACTTGTCGCTGTACGGTTGCTTTCTGCCAATGTTTGCTGTACTTCGCAGGTTTGATACACACTACATCACCTTTTTCAATGATGTCCTTTGCATTGCGGTTATAGTAGGTGGCTTGCCTCATTCTTTTCTCACCCAGTTTTGTCAGTGTGTTCGTGATTGTTTTGAGTTTCTTAGCAGTTGGTAGAGTTGTTTTTGTCCTTCTGCCAAGTAGTCTTTGGGCTGGTGAACTACTCATGCCTTCTGTTGGGGTGTTGTGATAGTCCAGCGGAGCCAGACATGGATCTGCTTCTGCTTCTTTCGCTTTTATCATCAGCTTCTTGGCAATTTTTAAAGCGCTTTCCGCTTTTCCATTTGATGGCGCGTATCCTGGTGGGCTGGTTATGTGATCGAAACCGTACTTGGCAGCGAACTCCTTGAATTCATGTGAGTTGTATGGAGGACCATTGTCTGAAACTACCATGTCAGGTATTCCATGTCTTGTGAACTGATGCTTCAATTTAGGGATGATGGCTGCTGCTGTCTTACTGTGGAGTCTGTTGATCTCAAAAAGCTGCTGTTGTAGTCGACTGTCACTAGATAGTCACGGTCATTGCACTCAAAGAGGTCGGTGCCTACCTTCGCCAATGGGCAATCAGGGTCATGATGTGAGATAAGTCTCTTTTGTCCGAGCACTTTGGTATGCACAGCATATGTCACATTTTTATGTGTAGTCTTTGATTTGTGTGCACATTCCTGGCCAGTACACATACTCTCGGGCTCTGCGCATGGTAGCCTATATGCCCAAGTGTGACTCGTGTAGTCTCTCGAGTATGTGAGGATGGTATGACACATCGATTTCCTCTGCACATGACGCCATCTTGAGCTGCCAGTTCATCCCGTATGCCATACTGAGTTATCATCGTTGGTAGCCGACGTTTCTCGGGCCACCCTTGCAGAATGACATTTTTCAAAGTCTTTAGTGTGTCGTCTGACTCTGTGTTGCGTTGTATCTCTTTGAGTCTGCCGTCTGAGATAGGCAGGCAGCCGTCTGAGATAGGCAGGTAGTCGGCCATGTGAACCGTTTCGAGTTCCTCCTCTACGGCTTCACGCTGGTAATTTCCTTGCAGATATGTTCGGCTGAGAGTATCAGCAATGTACATGTGCTGGCCTTTTATGTAGACTATGTGGCATTTCTGCAGACATTTGGGTGCTGCTTGCAAGGCCTTCTTGTGAATCATCTCAAGTGGTTTATGGTCTGATTCTACCAAGACAGGTCTTCCGTATACGTACTGGTCGAAACGCTCCAACCCAAAGATGATAACCAACATTTCTTTCTCAATTTGTGCATACCTCCCTTCTGCATCTGTCAGTGCTCTGGAGGCATACGCGATGGACTGATCGTTTTGTAGTATGCAAGCTCCAAGGCCACCCTCGGACGTATCCCATTGTAGTGTTAGCGCTAGTGCTGGATCGTAATAGCTGAGAACGGGAGCTTAATTGTGACAATATCTGTTTGATCTTCTCAAACGCTGCTCCGTGCACTGAATTTTCCCAGAGAAAGTCACTGTCTGTTTTGGTCAGGTCTCTTAGTGGCTGAGTGATGTTTGACATTCCTCTAGCGAACTTTTGAAGATCTGACCATTCCCATTAGGCGCTGAACTGCCTTCTTGTCGTCTGGTTGAGGCATTTGAGCTATCGCCTCTAGTTTCGCAGGATCCAGTTTCAGGCCCTCGGCGGTGATCAGATGGCCCATGTACGCCACCTCACTACTCTTCCAGTGTAGTTTGTCTTTGTTGAGTCTGATGTTGTTGGTATGACATCTGTCTAGGAGCTGTGCCATCTTGATGTCGTGATCCGCCTCTGCGTCAGCGGTTGTTTCACCACATCCTGCCACGAGAATGTCGTCAGCTATCAGGAACACACCATGGATATTCTCAAGTGCCTGATGCAGACGCTGTTGAAAGTACTCTGGCGCAGGTGATATACCAAATGGCCTTCCATCAGAGTCAATATAGTGTTCATGTCAGTTCTCCCCTCCTCAATCTCGCGCCACCTGCAATGCGTAACGCAAGACTGCACTCGCCGAATACGTATATCATTCTTGACGTGGGACTGTAAATCATTCTTGATGTGGGATTGTAACAATACTAGCTGCTTCCATTGTGTGTTATTAAACGGGAAATCTTTTACGATTTGCCATTGTTGTTGAATGATTGTAGTTGCACAAATACCCACGCAGAACCTAATGAGTATGTCCATTGGTTGGCCGCATATTACCCAGCCAAACTTACATATGTGACACTATCCTCGTACGAGTGTTGGTGTGTAGCGTGCTGTATACCGTCGCGCGTGTATGGACTACCAACCGAAAGAGTCGCATCTACATGCAGCCAGTCACCACCACCACCACCATAACTAAGTAGGAATTTAGTTTAACAACCGGAAGTGGAATTTAGTTTCATGTTAACGCTTTCTTAGCAAAGTAAATACCACTTCTAGTTGCATGTTAACGCATTTAAGCTAAGTAAGTATGACTTTTAGTTAATTATAGTTAGTTCTTACCACGCATAGCATTTTTGTGTAGTGGCATACTCTGACGAAACGTCTTTTTGTAGTTATATTAGTGTAAGTGTTGCTACTTCCGGTTGCGCACGTGACAACTGATTTTTTGGGAGAATTTTCTAGAATATATATATATATATATATATATATATATATATATATATATATATATATATATAATAATTAAGACACATCTGGCAGATTAGTGTTATTGTTCGTACGAGCTTGTTCATCCTCGCCTAACCCAAGCTCAACATGAAAGACACTCAACCTCTGGGCTGAGTAGTTGAATAAGAATGCGATCTGCAATACTGTTTCCATCATACTTCTAACAGATCGCTCTTTGCTAGCATGCACAATAGTCAAGTTAACATTGTGTCCATTGCAGTGAGTGTAGATGGCGCCGGGTTTAGGCCCTAATCAGCTGTTTGATTCATGCTTGCTCTCCACGATGGATGGATGCCAGCCAGATTAAGGATGAACCATTACATTTCTGGGGGCGGGTTGGATTTTTACAATATTTGTTTGCCATACTGATGTGGAGTCACGTGCGTACGTGCTTATGGCTCTCTAGGTCTAGTGTCAAAGTCTGGAGTTATCATTAAAATTAAATCACAACCAACTTCAAAATAATATTGTAAATTCACCAAAATAACCTTTACTTTGGTCAATATCAGTCATATATTCAACTACTGACAATGAGAAATATTGTTTAAGGCTATACTTCTCATAATGCTGCATAATTCATTTGATCACTCACCATTAATGTTTATCTATAAATAGCTAGCTAACAGACAGGACTTACAGAAATAAATCCAGTGACATGATGGATATGATTGACTTACTAAACCTAATCCAGAATAATTGGTAAAATCATCCAACAAAACTTTGAACTTGATACTTGTTAATCTATGCATTACCAGTCTGTGTCTGCATTGACAAAGTCATATTTTCTGTTGCTTCCATCATATATAAAACAATTCAATTTGTTTGACGAAAATCGAATTACACAGTACCAGTACTTCCAAAATATTATTGGATTTAAATTTTGTATTTACAAACCCAATTTACATCTCCTCATAACACAAGTGATATGCACGTGCACTTTGCATGCTACTCCACAAGGGATGTCATATCGCACATACTTTATTTCTAACAACTGACAAGAAGTTACACTTTACAAGAGAGTCCTCAGTTTTATGTGAATGGCACTTTAAATTGCAATACATCTTGCGTAACAACGCTGAAATAATGCCATTTTGCTGCCTTTGATAAGCAAAACAGTTAAAATGCACATGTGATGTGCAGCAATTCCTGTGATGAATGTTCATCTGTTCATGCTATAAAACACATGTTTAGTTCACACTTTGTATGACAATGTTCATATGTTCATGCTATAAAACACATGTTTAGTTCACACTTTGTATGACAATGTTCATCTGTTCATGCTATAAAACACAACTTTAGTTCACACTTTGTATGACTATACACAACTCCACATACCAGTGTTGGTCCCACAGTGTATGAAATGCCTCCAAGAATTAGACAATTAAAAAAATATATGCTTAATTCCCAATACATAATACTAAAAGCTACACCAATGAGTAAGGTGACACGTTGTAATACCATACACAATGATCAAGACACTGTATAGCTACTTTAGTAATAGTCCCATGTATTGCCCATAGCAGGATCGCATGACAAGGACATAGAGAAACAGAACATATTCTTATGCATGGCACATATTAAGGGAAAGGTGACATGTTATGTGTAAGGGTTGAAAATGGTGACACGGAATAAAATAACTGTCTAACTCAGAATACATTTTTGAGTATGGAACCTCATAAAACTTACTTTCATAAAGCACTAACAGAAACACAACCATCATACAAAACAAACTCGACTGATATGTACAATGTAAAAGCACTGAGTGAGGATACGGTGCACAAATGCATGCAAGACAACACATACATACACATTCTTATAGCAGTTCTCATGTATGTGTGTTTGTGAAGTTGTATGTGCATGTTTCTGTACATGTCATTTTGTCTAAAGGATATATGTACAGTACATACTGATTAAGCAGAGAATGTTATGTTTGTCTGAAAATAGAAAAAAGGAGTGATGATATTTCTTTCCACTCAAGAACATAGCCAACAGTGAAATGACATATTCCTAAATAAAACTATTTCCACAATAACTATAATAGTAACTTAACCCAATAAAGTAGAACACACACTCATGCACACAATCAGATATCCATTAAAAAGTGAAACAAAAGTCATGGTTTTAGGGCCATGCACTTATGAGATAATAAAACCTAAAATGAAGAATATCACGCCACTGGTTTACTCAGAATGTGTTCTAAAAGTGGGAGATTCCGGTCATTTCTCCAGTTGACTGAGCACTGACATGTTAACCAGTGAGACCAATACGCACATGCTTGCATGTTATTTTGTCAGAAAGAGGACTAGTTTAGTAAACAAATATGTTACATAAGTTTGGATGCAAACAGCATACCCATATCAAATTGGCAAATATAAGAATAGGTGCATAAAAATATATTTTCATTTGGTGAGCGAATTTTGCTAGACTCGACACTCGTGACATAGGGTTATCTAACAGTAGGGCGCAGCCCTTGAAATTAAGATGTGTGTTCTACAAGGTTTTCGTAGTAAAAAATTGGTGTGATATTCTTGGTGTGTATCCCCACATTTCAGAGAGGTAGATAGAATGGGACATTTTAAGCTTTTATAATAGTGCATAAACACTACATTACACTGCAATACATCATTTTTGAATATAAATAAATTATGGAACCACCCTGATTTCCCTGGTTACCCTTCCCCATCTGACAGCACTCCTGAAATGTGGTACTTTGTTTCATTTAGATTTCTGTGTCCCTGAACCAGACAACATGACACCATGTACTTGTACACCAGGATTACAGTGGCCACACAAACTACTTGAGGGTGACAACTACACCACTGGCATCTACACACCTTATTTTAACCATCATACACTTATATACTTTATTTCTACAATTCACACTGTAGAAAGAAAACCTGTCAGTTTTAATAACAAATAATGAGTCCTATTAACATGTAATGTGATAAAGTAACTAACATTCCATCAACACAAGTGTTGCTATAACACTAAAAGCATATTTACAATGATGTAGATAGCATATCATATTCATCCTAATAAGCATACATGCTCTAATAAGCGCACACCCCCATTTTTTTTAGTGAATCCATGTAGCATGGTTGCATGTGCCAACTTTGGGCATCGCTCAATTCCGTGGCAACGTAGCATCATACAAAAATGAGGATTTATTTAACCTTGCATACACAAATCACAAAAAAAATCCCACTTGTGTCTAACTAACAAAATGAAGCTCGGCCAATATGTTATCAATACTAATAAATATACTGTCACAATGCCACTCGCCTCTCAAACTGAACAATTACGTTGATTGGCAAGTGTGAAGGCCAGTCGAGTCGGAGACTTGGCGGTGATGCAGCGTTTTCAAATACCGTTTTATACAATTTCTGACGGTAAAACACTACATAAATAAAGATTAAAGAATATTAATAATACTTACTATTACATTGTCAGTCTAGATGCATTTTGAGATTGAAAGTTTCAAAGATCGAGGCAATTTGAATTATGCGGAAACGCCAACTAGCCGCATATAAGTTAACCACTGAAACTCATTGTATGCTTCATTTAAAATAAGTAACAGTCCCCAGGAAATTATGTTACACTACTCCACCTGATGGTGCTGTAGTCTCGCTTATCCGACTCTCGCTCGGCTTCATGAATCCGCCGAGAAGAGAGTCTGGCCTCAGAGGCGTGGTCTCGTTGTTACCCACTGTCACCACTCCACTCGGTGTAGGCATTCCCGTGAAGCGCTAACAGCCAATCAGTGTCATTATCGAGATGCTACACTAAACATTTTTTTTGCTTGATTTAACTTTTTAGTCAGAGAGTTGTGCCAATATAATCAAAGTTTAAAGCTAATTCAAATTGCATCGTATCAACTGATAAAAGTTAACTCTTATCTTGTGAATTAGTCAAATGCCCGGATGACATCGTAATTAGCTAATTATGTATGCACTCTGAATCAGAATGCATACATAATTTCCGTCACAATGAAAACCACCCTCTGCATCCAGGCAAAGATGTGGCGCCACAGGCGGAGCCTTGATAATCGAGGCTAATGATACTCCAACGTAGATTTGTATAACACAAAAAACTTCTGTTGCGCTACAATCTTCAGGAAACCCAAGCTGAGCAGTGCATCAAAACAAGAGGGTTAGACAGTTCTAGTCGTTAACAGTGGGATTGGTAAGCTGATGAGCTATGGACTATAAGCGAGTTTAAACAGGTGGGTTTTTAGTCGGCGGGAAAATGTTACTATATTTCCGGCCGACTTAACGCTAATGGTAACGGGAAGTGTGTTCCACAGATCTAGTCTATTTCATGTCATTCTGATATTAACCCTGAAATTAATATGTGATTGCAAGAGGTAGAAAACAACATTACAATGTGGTTTCTTCAGTCATCGGTTATACGTCGTCATCGTCGAGTGGCATTAGCCAGCTGCGTGCCCTTGGCCGCCCGTCATCCGAGTGAGTCGTCGACATTGTCTTGATCTACAAACTTAGGTGCACGCTTATTGGAACGAATTTCCTGAAATGTTTTTGTGTACATTTTTTAAGGCGTATGCTTATTAGGATGAATATGGCACCGGTATAACAAGAACGTATTTGGCAGTTAAAATCAGACTTTCTAATTTTGATTCATGCCTGCTGTTATGTGGCATACTGTCTCAGTAAAAGTTCTATGCCACATATATACTTAACACAGGAGGCTCTCAACATAGCACCAGGCAGTACACACACTGCTCCAGAAATTCAGCCTTTCTCCATCTTCTGGCAAAGTGTCGATGTGTGGCACCTCACAGGTGATGAGGGGCCATCTAGCGGCAGCTCCTCAAATGAGCTGTAGCAGCGTGCAGAAGCAGGGTTACTGCTGTCAGAGTCCGAGGACAACAGACTACTGCTGGACACACCAGAGCTTGAGTGAGATGGACAACTGCTGTAGTCACGCGGTGACTCTACAACACTGCACACACACAACACTTGATACATCACACTGTGACTCTACAACACTGCACACAAACACTTGATACATCACACGGTGACTCTACATAACTGCACATCACAACACTTGATACATCACGCTTTGACTCTATAACCCTGTACACACAACACTTGATACATCATGTTTTGACTCTACAACCCTGTACCCATAACACTTGATACATCACACAGTGATTCTGCAACCATGTACACACAACACTTGATACATCACGTGGTGACTCTACAATACTACACATCACAACACTTCATACAACATGCAGTGATTCTACAACACTGCACATCATAACACTTGATACATCACAAAATGACTTTACAACACTGCACACACAACACTTCATACATCACATGGTGACTCTACAACACTTTACATACACTTGATAAATCACACATTGACTGTACAACACTACACACACACACACACAACACTTGATACATCACATGGTGACTGTACAACACTGCACACACACACTTGACACATCACACATTGACTGTACAAGTAACAACACTGCACACAACATTTGATACATCACACATTGACTCTACAACACGGCACATACACAACACTTGATACATCACATGGTGACTCTACAACACTGCGCACACACACACACACAACACTTGATACATCACACAGTGACTCTACAACACTGCGCACACACACACACAACATTTGATACATCACACATTGACTCTACAACACGGCACATACACAACACTTGATACATCACATGGTGACTCTACAACACTGCACCACAACACTTCATATGGTGAGTCACATGGTGACTGTAACACTTCATACATCACATGCACACGCACGCACGCACGCACGCACGCACGCACGCACGCACGCACGCACCAGGGTTGGGTTCACTTATAATTGTAATTCGTAGTTGTGTAATTAAATACAATTACTTGTAATTGAAATTTCTGACATCAGCATAATTGTAATTGGTATTTTTTATACCTGCGTAATTGTAATTGAAACTGGAACTTTCAATTATTATTCAATTACATTTCAATTACAATATAATTTCTCAAAATAAATTCTCAACACAATATTTAAACATAATTTCTCAATATAATTTTAATATAATTTCTCAAAAATGTTCTCATAATGTTTAAGCCTGTCGAGCATGTATATTTTGTATTGACCTATAATCATATTTCTTGTGAATTATATGTTTTCAAAGATAGTATTTTAGCAAATATATTGGAAAGTTAATTGGTTATACTGAAGAAATAGTTTTAGCCTGACAATCGGTTCAATATAAGAAATTAAGGTTAACTTAGAAGCCACTCAGCAGGCTGCCACTCAGTGGCTTATACTTTATAATAATTGGTAATTGAAATAGCTCATCTTTTAGATCTTGTTATTTTGATGCTTCATTGACTAAGAGAAGCCCAAACTGAAGCCACTCATCTCTGCACTAATCTTTGAACAAAAGCAATGTATCATGATTACAAGATATCAACTAGTTCTCAGATGTATGTGAGATGATCTGCTCATCCAAGAGCCAGTGTTGAGTCCATCCAGTTAGCTGACCAGCTAAGTGGCTTCTGCTAGGGTATAAAGAGTTGTTGTTCAGCACAGAACATCACTTCTCTGAACCCATGTGAAAGAATTATTGTAACATTACATAAAAATCTCACGATGCTGCCTCCGATATTTTCACACTATGATTCACCTATGGGCAACACAACAGGATCATTTAAGATCAAATGCAAGCACTGCAACCGGCCTGTTTCTGGCTCAACCCTGCAAGTGACCAATGATTAATTTCTATGGTGTACACAAATAGGAGTTATTTATAAGGGTGCTTTTCAAAATCATAACATCGCTAATAATTATTGCACAAATGTGATTTCAACTGGTTTACTCATATTGCAAGCAAAACAAGATGAACATATTTACATTTCACACCAACAATTTCAATTATAATCTTTGAGTTGTATTTGGCTATTGTAATTGAATTTTGAGTGAGTCATATAATTGAATATGTCAAATAGACCGTAACTGGGAAAAAAATCAGGCCTTGTAATTGATCCTGGTAATTAGACCTGACAGGCATGCACAACATATGTAACATATTTTGGCCTTTGTTAAGAATAAGAACAAGAAAGTAAATTTTTGACGCCGTTTATAATACAAATAAAATTGAGTGATAGAAACAAGATATGCATTAATATGTTCACATGGAAAAATACGAACACAATATAACTTAGTAAGGGGTCAGTGTCTCCTATAAAGAGTTTACAGTCGCTCTCATAGGAGCCATTAATGAAATATAATTAACTAACTTATTTATACAAAAGGTTATGAATTGTGAGTTCCTATCTTCTCTAACTACTTTTGGGGTATTATTAATAACGTGGTTATTAATAATACCCCAAAAGTTATATCTAAGACACATTTTGGCAAATTCATGTTTAGTTCTGAATGAGTATATATCAGTTGTACCCCTAGTGTTATGATTGTATATATTTGGGGTTATTTTCGAGTTTAATAAGTAGGCAGGTAAGTCTTGATGCATGTATTTAAAATAAAATTTAAGTTCATTTAGCTTTAATAAATCATCTATTTTTAAAATATTAAATTTCTTAAAAAGTGGTCCTGTATGTTAATTGTATTTACTTAAGGTTAAAATTCGCATAGTTTTCTTTTGAATTTTCATAATTCTGTTACCTTGGTAACCCCACACCATGATATAATAGTTAATATGAGATGATATTAATGTATTATATAAAAGAATTTTTATTTCTAGAGGTAGCACATGCTTTAATCTGTTTAAAATGCCAACAATTTTTAAGCAATTGTTTGATATTTTTAGTGTTTTTTCCAATTTAAGTTTGTATCTAAAATCAGTCTTAAAAGATTAAACTCGTCCACTCGTTCTATATTGATATTATTGATGCTGAACGAAAAGGTGTACTTAACTTTATTAGGCATTTGAAAGGTTATATATTTAGATTTATTTTCGTTTAATGATAATTTATTAATGTTAAGCCATTCCATTATTTTAGGAGTTCATCATTTACTGCAGATTCAGTGCTTTTGTTTGGTATATTGTCATTAAAGAATTTGATGGTGCTAAATAAGGTGGTGTCATCGGCATACATAATAAAGTAAAACATTTTTGGAAAATCGTTTATATATATTATAAATAACAAGGGACAAAAGATAGATCCTTGTGGTACACCAATGTTTATAGATAAAATATCAGATTTAGCATTTTCAAATTCGACATATTGACTTCGATTGTTTAAATAACTATTTAGAATAAATTCAGAGTAGATCCATCTAAACCGTAATCTTTGTTAAATAGTATTATCGAATGATCAGTGGTGTCAAACACCTTTGAGAAGTCAATAAAAATGCTGAATGGTACATCATGTTTATCAATAATTGTTGAAATTTGCATATAACTGACTATAAATTGTTTTCTGTAACACTTTTGAAATATTAGGAAGCAGATAAATGGGTCTATAATTTTTAAATAGTGTCTATAGTGATGGATAATCTTTCTTGAAAATAGGAATAGTTTGGTAATTTTCAATTTGACAGGGACTATGCATGTGTTTATAACTTGGTTTATTAATTTAGGGCTAACGATTTAATGATGCAGGTACTATTATTTTCCACAGTTTTGAAAAAATATCATCACAACCAGAACTGTTTTTTGTTGGAAGGCTTTCTATTGTTTTATTTATAGTTTCTTTATCTACTTTCTTAAATCTGAAAACAGTCAATTTGTTTTTTTAAGTAATAACTATAATCCTTATTGGCATCATACTGAATCCCTTGTGCAATAGTTTGACCTATACTTGTAAAATAGTTATTGAACTTATTTGCAATATCTGTTTTATTGGTTATATTAATGCCATTATCTTTAAGATAAAATATTTTGTTTGCTTTATTTTTAGAAAGAATTTCATTTATGATTTTCCTGAATATTTTTCTTTAATATTGAGTTATACATTTTAAAATTGGTTAGAATGACTTCATAGTTAGGTGAGTTAGAGTTAGTTTTTAATTGTTTATAAAGTCAATCTCAAAATTTCAAAGATTTTAAAAGACCTTGTGTGATCCAAGTACAATGTTTATGCTTATATTTATTGAATTTCATGATTTTGATTGGCATATGCTTATCCTTTGCCCACATAATTTCTTCATGTATCATGTTGTAATTTAAATTGGGATCAGCCTTAGGACATCTATTTAGTTTGTTGTAGATTTCCTCACGGTTTATTTAATTTTTAACGCTATGCATTGCTACTTTATTTTGTAAATCTACTCTTACGAATTTAGGAGGAAGTTTAGTTTTTAGATTGATATCCATGAATAGGAAATATGGTTGATGATTAGAAAAAGCTTTAGTGAAGATCCCTGCTGTACTGTCTAATACAAATTTATTTAACTTACAGAAAAGTTGTGTATCAATATTCCATTGGTTCTAGTGAAGCAGGTTGGAAATGTAATTATAGGATACAGTCTATATGTCATGGTATAAAAAAATCACTGCATATTCTATTTTCGTTAATTTTGAGTAAATTAATGTTGAAGTCCTCTGTAATAATGTGAGATTACTGCTATTTTCCAGTGTAGATAAAGTCATTGTAAATTCATCGATGAATTTTTTAATATTCTTGTTACATGTTCTTGGTGGTCTATATATGTTCCTAATAGCAACAGTCTTTGACAAATTATTTCCAGTTATTTTAATTATCATCCCCTCCCAATATTCGTACATATTGATATTAATTTTTAATGCATAGTTATATTTTTTATCTACATATATTATTAGCCCACCTTTATTACTGCAGTTTTTTCCTTGAGCTATTAATTTGTATCCCTGTAAACTGAATTGAGATAGATCATCATTTTCAGATTTCCGTGTCTCTTGTAAACATATGATACTAAATTTAAAGTTTAGAGTATTGAGGAGCTCAACAAATATTTCAAGTTCATCGAATTTAGCATTTATGGAGTGTATATTTGAACTTAGAAATTTCAACATCTGAAAAGCAACCTAGGTGATGGAAACTTTGCATACACATTACTGAATGTATAATTTATCAAAAGGCAAAGTTCAGAGTCATTCGCATTGTAAAATAATAAAAATATATGACAAACTAAGCAACTTATCACAACAAATGTACCAAACAGAAAAACGTCTGGAAAATAGAACACCAGTCCATAGTTCATACAGATAAAGTTCGCTGGAGCACAGCAAAATCCCTAAACCGCTCCAGGTGCATAGGTGGATTCATCTCGAGCCGTTGTTCAAGCAACCTTTCGTGCCCAACGTGCTGGCCTGCACTTGCTGCACAGACTCTCGTCTGAGTCCCGTCGATACAGTCTGATGACAGAGTTGCATTGATGACCTTGTCACAACTGGTGCAGAAAGTCTCAAGGCCACACACCATGCTGAGGGTGCGGTCGACAGCTCGGATGGAGAGTGTGCTTCCTACACAACGCGCATGGCAGGTTCGCAACAGCAACAAGAGATGGCAACACGGCACAGCGTACAAGTACTGTTGAAAAATCTCCATCAGCATCTGTCTCATCCACAACCAGGAAGCGTGGGACACCTATCTCCTCCAGAATATCTGCATAACCAAACTTCCATTCAGTGACAGACAGTCTCCGATCCGAGACGGATCAACTGGTGCTGCTGATGGCTGCTTTGATGCCTGGAAAAAACCTAAATGTATTTCATGAACAAAAAAGTATCGAAGACATGTCCAACAACAAAAGCCCCCCTTTACTATGTATGCAGGGGTATGGCATTGAATGCAATTTACTTTATTGGCATTGCCATATTATACACACACACCCACGTGCGTGTGTGTATAGAGGCTATGTATACGATAATTACCAAGGCAAGTTATAATAATATAATAAACCATAGTCACAACTCAGCCTCTGCCTCTGGTGTGCCTGGAAGACCCCTGGGCCTGAATGTCAACACAACCACGAACATCAACAGCATTAACTAGATCAGCATTTACACAGTAATAGTTATTCCACAAAGGCTAACGATGTTTGGATAAAACACAAATGTATATAAATCTGAATCATATGCATTATCTTAGTGAACATATGAAATATCAGAAATTAAACTTACACTGATTGCCATTCTCGCTGGCACCATGGTCGAAGACGAAGTTGCCACCGCAGGTTCACTGGCGTATTCAACCCTTGATGCCTTCGCATCGCGCGCTAACTGCAACGATGCAAGCTTTCGCTGCCTCCCAGTACCGTAACCGTCCACTCGCTTTCGACCAAAACGGCATAATGTCGTTTTACAAAGCGATATAAATGAACGAAATGCAGGGGATAAAAAAGTCGATCGAATCAAACATAGCTGGCATTTCAAGCTGACGTCAGAGGATGGAAATTAGGATGGAAATGCTGTCCAGCGAATCGTTGTGGGATTCCTCATTCCTTTGTTGCCGAGATAGTTCAAAGGCGGTCATTTATAATCGGAATTATACGGATACCTGCCGCGCACATTTAAGAACTGTTTGTACCATCATGCAGAGCGAATATGGGGCTTTCCCGTGATATGCGCCATGTTGGAATGCCAGCGTTTTTGGGCATGGAATCGCTCGCGGAAAATCACCTAATGTTCCATTAGTGTATGTTCATTTGACAAAAACAAAGATTTAGGCATCATACAAAAGACTTGTTTTATGACAGAAACATGTTTATTTCGACAGTGCAACGTATTTCTACACGGAAATGGCAACAAGTCGAAATTAATTTTATTGTAAAAAATCCGTCAAATCCGACCCGAGTCTCTTGTTAACTAAACTAATCCTCTTTCTGTCAAAATAACATGTTTGTTTGAGACTTTCCATTGGTTTTGTATATACCAGCCTCCCTTAATGGGACATCTGTAGTCTAGATTACCCCGATTTCACAGAACTGTGCATACGCTTATCAGTCACGTTGGTTAACATGTCAGCCCTCGGTCATTCAAAGAAATGAACGGAATCTCCCACTTTTAGAACACATTCTGAGCAAACCACTGGCGTGATATTCTTGATTTTTATTGGCATGTGGTTAGTTTTTATTATCTCTTAGGTGCATAGCTCCAAAACCATGAATTTTTTTCATTTTTTGTATCGCTTAACTGTCAATACCTGCAGTTCAACAACAAAGAGTACCTGGTTGAATACAAAGAGAGCACAGGTTATTTTTGCCAGTGAACTAATATTCCTGCAGCGTAGCAGTTGACTGGGTGGCTCCTGACCATACAAAACACTCACCTGACTTCTGGTTCATGAGACTTCTTCAGTTGCACATGTTCCAGCTGACAATCTCCATCAACCTCCTGAAACCAAACACAAGCTGCAAGAACTCAAGTTGACAGGGCGTGAAAGCCAATGACTGCCACCACTAGTCTGTATGGGGACAGATCATTAATTTACTTCTGGGTTCATGTCATATGAACAAAGTGCCTGTGATTTTGAGATGGCACCCACCTTTTTGCACCTTGTACAAATGCCTGCCACCCAGTTAGTTCTACATTTATTTGATAAAACAGATGTAATGCCACAAACATAGATATAGAATATTAACAGAACTGCTGAGTGAAACTTAGTAAATCTAGATTTTGCACACAACATCTGGAGCAAAAAGATTTGACAGGAACAGAGAGGTGAAGAGGGCTTTGAGTGCGTATAACATCTAACAGGCACAAAAGAGCTTTGTACTCACTGGGGCAGGTACGTCTACAGCTGGCATAACAAAAGGTACACCTACAACACAGCAGTGTCAAACATGAGGGCACTTTAAATATACGCCACACAAATCATAGTTTTGCTAAAGATATTTTATTAAGTAAGACCTCAGATGCAACATGACTAGGGTGACAAAATTATAAATTAAAATATAAAACTTGCAACATGATGTGTGCCACTGCATCAAACGTGTTCCTTCACAACTGACAAAGTGCTTTCAACAGAACTATTAAAGATGGCTTTATACTTCAAGTTTCATATGACTGTGAAGTTGCGAAATACATGCATTTGCTTGGTTGCTCACCAGGGGAGAGTAACTGTTGCCTACACCGCTGCCATTCCGTCCTGTCAACAGTCACATTGATGGTGACGGCCTTGCGATGTTCATCTCTTATATATGCATCAAGAAACATTTGTCGCAGTTTGCCACTGGTGCATATCTGCCACAGGTCGTCGAGCGCCTCAAGAGTTGGACACATCACACAGAACACTACACTGCCATCCTCAATGCCAACAATCTCACGACGCAACCTCACAAGCTCTGACAATGTTTCCAAGATTCGCTTGCGTGCACTAATTGTCTTTGGTGAAATTCCTGCACGGACAATCCTTTTCAAGTTGCGTAACTCTGTTAGTGACGTCTCCAGGATCTCATTGTTAATAGCCTTTGTAAGAGCTTCATCACGTGGCAGTCGCGACTCCTTCGCAGAGCGCTTAGCTGGCCGGGGAGCCAAGATGTCTTCATCCTCCTCATCAGACGTTAAACTGGCTGCGTCAATGCGGACACCCAATGTTGGACCTGTGTTGATAACAACACTGCTACATTTGTTAAACTGTCAACATTCGCATTGTTCAGGTGCTGCAGTAACAACAGACAAATCAACAACTCAAATACAACAATAAGTATTTAGGGTAGGTTATATTTATAAGATTATTCATCGTGAATATGCATAGTAGTAATTACTGGTCCCATGTTTTCATTTCTTTCTTGCATGAGATGTTAATGGGAGACACAACAGATGAAATGGCATTTCTTTCTTGCATGAGATGTTAATGGGAGACACAACAGATGAAATGGCATTTCTTTCTTGCATGAGATGTTAATGGGAGACACAACAGATGAAATGGCATTTCTTTCTTGCATGAGATGTTAATGGGAGACACAACAGATGAAATGGCATTTTAAAAAATTACTCAAAATGTGTTTCCACCATATTCTGATAGCTTTGTATGTTTACTATCCATAAATTTCACTTTTACAACGATTACATGCCTCAAAATCACTTTTATTCATGGATAAATTTTGCCTTTTTCAAGTAAACAAGTCCCGTTTTTCTATCTTTGACAGCCATTTTCTCAAAACCATGTTTTTCACATTTGTAAGAAGGATATATCTGGAAGTAGTTATGCTGGCCAAGTAAGTGTTGTATTCATCTTCTTCTCTACACAGCTGGCAGAACACATTATCAAAATAATCAACAGTTTGAAAGTTACATAATTATTTGTTTAAAAAATTTTTTTTTTCGGAAGTTACAAAAAAATTATAATGATTGTTAAAAAAGAATGGCTTCTCAATTTGTCAATATTTGTTCAACATGGTGGCAATTTTGTTTGTTACCCTGGAAAGGTCTGGCAGAAAAAAGTTGAATACATTTTTTACTCAGTAAGGTGATACAGTTTGGGCAGAAAAAAGTGCACTAACTAAAACAAAAACCCTATCGACTTGCAGTGTCTTATCATAACATTATGAGCCTTACTCCTTAATTAACCAGTCATACATTCATGTATCATTATTTTTTAACATATGACAAAATTACTGTAAAATGAAAAGTCATAAATAGTAAAATAGTATAAATATCATTTTACACTAAACACTCACTTTAAGACAAGTTATACATCTTAGCGTCTCTGTATAACACATTTTAGGGAATGAGAAAAGGTGGTAGCATTTCTGAGGTGGTGTTCAACTTTTAATACTTGGGGGTGGTGTGACAACAGAATAGCTGCCAAGAAGTACCTTTAGTCTTGTGCTGACTTGGTCCATCCTCTTCCTCTGCCTCTTCTTCCACAGCATAGTTGATGCGTCGTGGGGCAGGCCTCTCAGATGTCCTTCTGTGCGGCGTTTCTAAGGCAGTTTTCAAAGAACGAGAGCTATTTCTGTGACATATTAAGGCAGATGCCAAACTAAAAACCCCATGTAGTGCTGTTGCTTGCAGAAATGACTATGCTGACTAGCAATAAGTATTTTCTGTGGTATCAAACAATGCTAACAAGTCAAGTATACTATTTAGTATCTAACCATTGACACTGTACTGTGGTAACAGTATACTATCACATCAAGGACTATCTATAGTAAGACTACTAGACTCCTTGGTTGGTCCCCTGTGTCAATAAGAATGTTTGTCCATTGACACATGGACTGTGGCAGGAGCTATAGCCAGTTTTATTATATTAAAGTAAGTAAATAACAGGCACCACAATAACTTTATTGACCAGTATGATGCTGCATCATCCAGTGAGGATGCCAGACACAAACATTAACATAACTGTCATCTAGCTCAGACACAAACATTAACATAACTGTCATCTAGCTCAGACACAAACATTAACATAACTATTAATCATAATTACCTCTCAAGAAACTTGCAGTTTGTTTTGGATATTTGGAAGAAGACTGCGAGATGCAGTCTTCTTCCAAATATCCAAAACAGTTTCTTGAGAGGTAATTATGATTAATATTAATAACCAAGAAACCAGATCATCTATCCATTCAAGGATTAACATAACTGTCATCTAGCTCAGACACAAACATTAACATAACTGTCATCTAGCTCAGACACAAACATTAACATAACTGTCATCTAGCTCAGACACAAACATTAACATAACTGTCATCTAGCTCAGACACAAACATTAACATAACTGTCATCTAGCTCAGACACAAACATTAACATAACTGTTATCTAGCTCAGACAACTACACCACAAAGAATACATGCTTGTCTCACCTCGCTTCACAAGCAGACTTGCAACATGGCCTTGATCAGTGCTACGCAGTGCATTCACAAACTCCATGAATGCACGGTCAGGCTTGCGCACGAGGAAGTCCAATAGACACTCGTTCATGGCATCGATGTTGCCCTTCTCCTTGATGCGCGTCACATCGCGTCCTGACAACACCTTGTTGGACACGAGTAGGTTGAGGATGTCATCGGGGAACATGTTCTCCACCAGACGGTTCCTGTTCTCTCCTAACAGCTGCTTGTGATGCTTCGTCATGAACACGTCATCTACATCACACGATAGCGATAACAACTCGTTCACATAAGTACAACTTTAACGACTGACCTTAAAATGAGAAACTGCATCAATACAAATAATTATCCAAACACCAACAACTAATAGGTAATTAATTACATTATGTGTAAGCATGCATATATCATAAACACATGAATTCAGACAAACATGGAATGTATAATGATGAGAGTAATAGGAACCTGAATGTAAGAATGACCATTACCATCCTGGCCCGTGACAGGCCCACTACTGGAGCATGGCGCACTCCCTCCATCAGTCCTATTTGCAGATGATGACATGTTGCCACGACAACCTCTGATATATCATAGCAGCACCAGCAGAGGTCTGCAACAGTTCATTATCAAATCAACACAATATTATTAAGCCAATCATACATCAGTTGCTTATTATAAGGCAAAGGTCCTTGGGAGTTGGGACTGCTCAAAGCGCCTTAGGCTTCACCCCCTGCCAATCCTTGTTCATTCCTTCGTCATCTCAACTTCTCTGGGAAGCTTTCAGCCATGCTGCAATTACTGCACGAAAACTATTCGTTCACATATCCACCGTCTGTAGGCAGTTACTCATTTATACAGCTCAGCGAACTGTGGCAATGCTAAAGTTTTGAAACAGTTGCAAGAGGATTCGAACCTGGGTTCTATCAATTGAGAGTCCAGTGTTCTGACCGCTACACCACCGCCGCCCACACACACAAAGGTCAGTACGTACGTATGCATGTACAAACATATGTGCATGCATGCATGTAAAATCCATGTTGTCTCAATAATGAATATATAAATAAACAGTGCACTACACAATCTAAATGCTGTATAAACAGCTTGGACATCACAAAAAAGTACTCGATGAGGTAAATCACATCACAAACTTGTATGACAATTTCTGTAATAAAGGCTACCCGATGCTACAGGGAACGAAAGTCTCACGACCTAGCTTTAGCTCAGAAGTCCACTGATGACCTCAACTGTTTTGATGCCTGTGTAAAGAATAGGATTATATTTTATTTTTGGGTGTATTTTTCTGGTTTCAAACCGATGAAAAGATGTTAAAGGTGTGTGAGAAGCTTTATACATAAGAATATTCACGGTAATCGCTTGAGAGTTATTAACAACTGGATACCATGTATTATCACTCGCACACTGATGGCATAGCAAAATCTATATGCCATGGAAAATCCATTTGGGGGCATGGGCTTATGTGCATTTAAACACCTTATTAGGTTTACATATTTACTACAGATTTTCAACTGAATGAGCAGTTTTCGAGGCTGGCATTCTAGCAATATATGTTGTTAATATATGAAGTGAGATCTGATATTTAAATTATTTCAGTGACAATTAATCGGAAAAAAATTACATTTCTGACTCTAAATCAATGATTTAAATCAATGATTTAAATCAAATGATTTAAATCAAACAACCCTGACAGTGTCCAGCAACTATCAACGTGTTTTCTTAGTAGTATTTGTTTACCTAGTTATGTTAGTCAATTCATCTCTGTTACCATAACGATGTCTGGCCTTTGCAAGGCCCAAGGCCAAGCTAACTTTAAGTTGGTACGGGATGACTGCACAAATTTGGCAGATTATGTTTTAATGTAGGTATAACAATATTTCCATTAATGCTTGTCATGTTATTAAATATATTTGATTAACAATTTACAGTTACTTTGTACGAGGTGTCCCTCGTTGACGTATAAAGTTGAAAAACGGCAACGAACAACGCCATGCTTTCCACAATAACATTTCGGATTGAACTTGTCTGATGTCAAAAGCCACCTGGCTCCTTTTTGTAGCATGGTTGAGTTTGATATGTAACTGCCATCATAGAACTGAAGCTATAACGCCATAATACAATAAATAAAGCTGTAATAAGCTGATAAACTAATTCTAAACAATACCGTGACTAGGTGGGCAATAACGCACATCATTCAAGTGGTCGTCAATCGGCTTAACTAATGCGGAACCTCACTCCAGAGCTAAAACAAGGTCACAAGACTTATGTTCCCTGTCATAACAGCTCCTTGAAATAACCTGTAGCGCTTATGATGAAAAATATAAAACTACATTTGTCTACACCCATTTTGTACTTTAAATTAGGAAAGTTAAGACTTATTGACAAACAACATTCATGTGTCCACAACAACACATGCCCGATCCAAGCCCAAAAATATTTAATGAATTATCATGTCAGCAAAGAACACATCATGCCAACATTGCAGTTTACTGACATTTAACAGAAATCACAATGCTTGCAGTCGAAAAAAAAACAGTCGATCTGACATCTTACTATAATCAAATTATATTGCATGTTTGTTATGCTACTCCTAGATGCTTTCGACCTTGGGCGCCAAACAGTGGATCATCTGCGAAACCCACAAAGGAGTTGTAAGTTGCAGTAACAAAATAATTTGTTAGACATTCACCCCTCTATTACCATATCTAGGAACAATCAAATTACCCTTCATAGTTATGGCTAATACCGAGTGTAGGACAGAACCCCTGCCGGACATAACCCCCATGGACAAAACCTACCTGGACAAAAGCCCTGCTGGACAAAAACCTATAATCCCCCGATGAGAAAATGGACAAAACCCTTGCTTTTTCATTTTTCAATATTCAATTATGGAGATGTGTCTTGTAAGTGTGGTTCTGTCCGCCACCCACTAATACCAGTGCTGAATGCAACACATTGTTCTACCCTATGGCTTATGATGCTTAAAAGCATTTGCTTAGTGGCCAAAGAAGATATTTTTTGTTTTGTTTAACAAACACCACTGTTAAGCTTTTGGACAATGCTCTGCCTTCTAGTGTACCTGATAGGAAAGGTCGAACTGTCTAGAATCGAGGTAGAATATACTATTGAGACTTTTGTTTTGATACTTTAATACCTGACGTCATCATGCTACTTTTAACAGTGTTTTGTGTTAGTGGATGTTTGTGGACATTTTTAGAAGCTTGTGGATGGTGTTTAGTTTGACCATACAAAACTGTTGTGGTTGTGGGCAGTGTTTAGTAGGTGTACGGACAAACCACCCCAGACAAAAGCCCCACACCCAAATGGCAACTACGACAAAATCCTCCTTCATCACATTACTAAACAAATGTAAAACAGAAATAAGTAATAGTCTATATTTGCACTTGTCAATATTGTGTTACACATCTTTATGAACATATGGCAATGCTATCACACTCAAATGAGCAGTTTTGTCAGACAGTTAGTACTCTATACCAGAAAAGCCAAACAGGCAAACAAACTGTAAATTACAAATACCCCAGGGGTATTTTATTCTGTTAATATTTTTAAATAGTTTTATTGGTGTGTAAGTTAGAAGTGTTGTTTGCATTTTAGGTGTACACAATGTTGAGGATGTACAGAAGTCATTGTAGTAAAGGGTGAATAAGTGGCTATGCTAGTTTGATATTAATTTCCCAATATTTAAGATCTTAAAACGCGCATGTTCATGCAGGTTGAATATCCCCAATTTATACAAGTTACTGTATTTTTTTGGTGTAAGAAAACCCATCATCATGGTTTATTTTCATGATAATAATATAACTATACTAGTTTGGGGTAAACCATATATAATTATCACACTTATGTTCATTCCCTTTCCACCAACACTCTATTGTTTATTTGATTTTTTACATGTTGCAAATGCTGTTGTATTTTGTAATAATGAAATTAGTACTGTTGGTTGATGGAAATAAATTACTGATTGATTGACTGAACTATGATAATATGTGTGTGAGGAAGGGGATTTTGGTTTAGGGGGATTGTGTCTGGGGTGGGGGGCTTTTGTCCAGGGAGGTAATATGTCCAGGGGGCTTTTGTCCTACGTTCTGCTGGACCCATGAATACTTTTATTTCAAAATTCAGGTTAGAGAAACATACAAATGTGCAGATACAGGACATATGGCTATGCGTGTAGATTCTCGATGTTGACTTTTCAATCATTGCTTGATGCGATATTCCCAAACAGCTGATCACAGCAATACTGAGAGGTAGCAGTGAGCTTAGACTTTACTCTTAAATTTAGAGACTGAGATCACCACTGATACCAGCTATGTGACTGTGAGGCGCACCAAGTCCACAACACTGGTTTTATCCATTTTTTTGTGTGGGATTTTTTTTACTTCCCTGGCCTGGTACATACACCAGATAGAAGGGACGGACAGCTATTAGTAATTATGTCTCTTCCGAAATACACAGGCAATGTGGGGTCAATGAAATTTCCCATGTTTCGAAACGACGGGAGGCTCAGAAGGTGGACGGTGGATTCTCAAACCCCCGCCAGGTTCCCTAGGTGCCCTAAGCCTAGACCGACAGCCCGGTGCTCCACCGCCAGGGCTGGGTCCAATTACAAAAAATCAAATCAATTGCAATTACAATTACTTTAAATTTTCCAGTTCAATTACAATAACACTTCTAAAATTTTCAAATCAATTACAATTACACCATTTCAATTACATTTGTATTATGCAGTACCATTTGTTAATTATGTAGCGTGTGTTGCAGATTGCGTGTACGAATAATATGATTGATAAACAAATATAATGAACTTGGTGATGTTTGTACATTTTGTTGAACTGTGACTTCATGATTTCATATACAATTAGCTAGATAAATAGTATTGTTTCTTATAATATAATGTAATGTTTGATTGGTTCATTAATTAATGTTTAATTACACGGAGTACAGTACAACTATAAACAAAGGCCACAACCATTTGAAATCCTAATGAGTCAAGCCATTTCAAAGCAATTCTACTCATAAAATGTAACCACAAATAATTCATACCAGTACATTAGCAATTTTATCATATCAAGATACATCCCAAGGGGCGGTATCAGTGATAAAGGACGGACTAAACCAGGATACAACACTGAAAGACAGATGTGAACTATCAGTAAACCAGATCATCACACTGTTAGAAATCTGTCTGAACACCACATATTTCATTTATGATGGAGTGTTCTACAAACAGAAGAAGGGAGCAGCCATGGGTTCACCGGTCTCTCCGATAGTGGCAAACCTATACATGGAACATTTTGAGGAAAGAGCTATCAGAAAAGCACCTGGTTGAGGTATGTAGATGACACATTCACAGTGTTACAAGAGAGCGAAGTAGAACATTTCACACACCATCTGAATTCAATGGACGAGAACATTAAGTTCACGGAAGAACCAGAACAGGACAATACGTTAGCCTTTCTAGACACGTGTGTATGCCTGAATGATAATGGATCAACCAAGGTCAAGATATATCGGAAAGCAACCCACACGGACCAATATTTGAACTGGGATTCTAATCACCACCTAGAACACAAACGATCAGTGGTCAGAACACTCCTCCAAAGGGCAGAAAACCTGATAACAGAAGAAGACAAGAACACAGAGGTGGACCACATCAAGCAAGTGCTGAAAGCAAACGGTTACAAAACTTGGATGTTTAACACCATGCAACCAATGAGAAGGAAGGAGAACACCACCATAGAAACCAGCAGAAGACAACATGCCATAGGTCTGCTCTACATTAGTAAACTATCAGAACAAGTAGCAAGGATTTTCAAGTCCTATAACATCCCGATTTACCACAAACCTATCAACACCCTGAGGTCACTGTTGGTACACTCAAAAGACAGAACAGCAAAGGCAGCAAAGTGTGTGGTAGTATATGACATACAATGCCCAGAATGTGACCAACACTATATAGGAGAAACAGCCAGAACACTTGGCACAAGAATCAAAGAACATCTATCTTGTCGCCAACCCCTATCAGCTATAAGTGAACACAAACTGAACACAGGCCATCAGTGCTCTATGAAGGACGTTAATATTCTAGACCACGAGGAGAACTGGCACGGGAGAAAAATAAAGGAGGCGATTAACATCCACAGAAAGAAACCTACGCTGAACCGAGACGTCAGCCAGGAGCTCCCACCAGTCCTACTCCAGCTTAAGTCTGCTGAAGAAGACTGCGAGATGCAGTCAAAATAAACAAACATCAGGTTTCTTGAGAGGTAATTATGCTTAATATTTATAACCTTTGGAAGCCAGGTGTAAACTGTCTGCTGGCAGATTACAATTAAACATTGCTTAGGAAGGCCAGATGTATTATGTTGGTGCTGTTTTTTATCTGAATATTCCTTTGATTGTATGAGCAGGTCCTGCAGGTGTTGTAATTAAGATCTTGATTTTCAATTTGTGTGAGAGAGTATTTATATTTTTTATTTTGTTATAGAAAACATTCTGTAATTGCTTGTAACTGAAGAAATTACACAACATATTTCAGCAGAATTTCAAAACCGAAGTCAATTACAATTATAGCATTTTGCTGTAATCAATTACAATTGCAATTACATAATTGGACCCAGCCTTGTCCACCGCACCCCACATCTCAGGGTTACGTAATGCAATGCAAGACAGCACAGCACAGCACAGTAAATATATGTTGTATCAAAAGATTGCAAACAACAAACTCAAACTTCTTAAAAGTTACAAAACGGCTGTCATTCCGACGTCAATAACAATTGTTGTGAAAAGAAACGTGAAACTTACAAAGCCGTAGTGACAATTTACAGCTGGATGGCCACTATCGTTTTGGCATTCTGCCATATTCTTCACAAACACAAATTCTGAATGAGATCTTCAGTAAAACATTTTGTGAAGTTAATTACTTTTAAAATCGCTCACAACAATTAGCAGCCATTTTCAAGAAGGCCGCTTTGATTGAAAACGAGGTTCAACGCACTTCAACGTCGCCCTCTAGTGAATACATATGTAGACTCTCTTAGTCTCTGCTATAGAATCTCTACGAATTTTTTCTATGTGGGCTTCTTCCTTATGGGAATGGGGATGTTGGGGTGGGGTGGGATGGTAGTACCCTTGCATGCCAGGCAGCCGCACCCTTGCTGGGTGGCTTGCAGCATTGGTCCACCCAATCCACTCAACTCGTATACGTCTCCAAGTAGCCGCGGAAACACAGCGTCCGTCTATCCCCGGACAACAGCCTCGGCTAGCTGGCTACATACACTGTGCGGATTAGCTGCCTCAGGGCAACGGACTGGGGACGTCTACCCCATTAAAATACATGACGCTCAAGCGTGGCAGAACATGTACAGAGCAGCATGGATGTGTACAGAGCATGTACAGAGCAGCATGGATGTTTACAGAGCATGTACAGGGCAGCATAGATGTGTACAGAGTATGTACAGGGCAGCATGGATGTGTACAGAGCATGTACAGGGCAGCATGTATGTGTACAGAGCATGTACAGGGCAGCATGGATGTTTACAGAGCATGTACAGAGTAGCATGGATGTTTACAGAGCATGTACAGAGCAGCATGGATGTGTACAGAGCAATACAGGGCAGCATGGATGTTTACAGAGCATGTACAGGGCAGCATGGATGTTTATAGGGCATGTACAGAGCAGCATGGATGTTTACAGATCATGTACAGGGCAGCATGGATGTGTACAGAGCATGTACAGAGCAGCATGGATGTTTACAGGGCATGTATAGAGCAGCATGGTTGTGTACAGAGCATGTACAGGGCAGCATGGATGTGTACAGAGCATGTACAGAGCAGCATGGATGTTTACAGAACACGGCTGGCCTCTGCCTCCAGTCGATCTCCCCTCTAGTCGTCTCAGCCAAACTGAACCACCAGATATAAGGGGGGCTAGACCAAGTGTGTGGGATAGACCTGCGCAAATCTACTCCACCTTAAACTTTCAGGCGCAGGTACAGAGTCAGTACCCTACTTTCTCTCTTTCCTTTCTTCCTCTATCACTCTACAAAAGTCCTGCGGCGATGGGGAGATGGCAACGGGGACAGGCGGAGGAGGCCGCTGGGAGTTCTTAGTCACGATGCTACACGTCTGGCGGCCCTAGTGTGAAATTCGTTTTGTCATTGACTTGGAGTTCAAAATGACTTCCGTATCCTGCTAGGGCAACAGAACAGCCTTCGTTAAGGGCAGCACTGCTCTCTCCAATTGAAGGAGGAGATATAAAAAGTTCCCTAAACGGCGCTTTCACACAGGAGTGAACATTGCCAGGACACGAACCTTTCCAGGAGCAGATATCGGAAGTGATCATGACTTGCTGATGACAACCTTCCACATTCGCCTGAAGAGGATCAGCAAACCAAAGCCAACAAGAATCAAATTTGACACCGAGAAACTTAAGGATCCTGATGTAGCAGAAGCATTCAAAGCAATGATCGATAGGTGGGAAATTTGCACCCCTTATCATACTGGATGACAAAGATACCGACGTGAACTTGCTGACCAACACCTTCAACAAAATAGTAACCGCCACAGCCAGCGAGATCCTTGGAAAACACCGTCGGACAAAGAAACCATGGGTCACAGCAGACATCCTAGATCTTTGTGACAAAAGAAAGGAATTGAAAAGTCAACAAGAAGATCAAATAAAAAATATGAGAAGAGCAAAAAGATAACTGGATAGCAGAACAATGCTATAAAATGGAAGACCGCTTGAGCAAGAACAACAGCAAGAAGGCTTACCAAATAGTGAAAGACCTGACATCAGTGAAGAAAGGGATAACTACCACTACCCAAGACAAATCAGGGAAATGCCTGACAGAAGAACAGCAGATCCTCAATCGATGGACAGAATACTGCTCAGAATTGTACAGCTGCGACACCTACGGACTGGTTCAAGCTGGGGGAGAAGCCTTGATTACCACACTTACAACAATCTGCAACAAGATCTGGCAGACAGGAGAATGGCCCACCCTATGGACTCAATCACTGATCATCACACTTCCAAAGAAAGGCAACCAATAGATGTGGCAAAATTACAGAACAATCAGCCTCATCATCCACCCGAGCAAAGTCATGTTGAAGATCCTACTCAACAGACTCAAACCTCAGACAGAAGAGATCATCGCTGAAGAACAAGCGGGTTTTCGAGCAGGACGGAGCACCGGTGAACAGATCTTCAACCTTAGAATCCTTTGCGAGAAATACCTTCAACATCAGCAAAGCCTGTATCATGTCTTCATATATTTCAAGAAGGCATTTGATAAGGTATGGAATACGGCCCTATGGGCAACCATGAGGAAGTACAACATTGGATCCAAGCTTGTCCGAAACATTGAACACCTATATGACAATGCCACCAGTGCAGTTATCTTCAACAGCAGCATAGGAGATTGGTTTCGAACAAAAGTCGGAGTTCGACTAGGATGTCTACTATCACAAACGCTCTTCAACATTTTTCTGGAAAGGATTATGACTGATGCTTTAGGAAACCATCAAGGCATTGTCAACATTGGAGGCAGGACAATCACCAAACTTCGTTTTGCTGACGACATCGACGGCTTAGCTGGAGATGAACAAGAACTAGCCAATTTGGTGGAGCGCCTCGAGAAAACATCTACATCATACAGCATGGAGATCAGTGCCGAAAAAAACAAACTGATGACGAACAACACACAAGGCATCAGCACAGAGGTCAAAGTTAATGGACAGAGACTTGAGACAGTAAAAAGCTTCAGGTATTTGGGATAAATTATCACAGATGAGGGTTCCAAACTGGAGATACTTGCCAGGATTGCACAGACAACAGCAGCACTAACAAGGTTGAAACCCTTATGGAACGACAAAAACATTACGGTCAGTTCGAAAATAAGGCTGATGCGCTCCCTTGTCATGTCCATCTTTCTGTACGCTTCTGAAACATGGACCCTCTCAGCAGATCTACAGAAGAGAATACAAGCCATGGAAATGAGATGCTTTCGGAAGATCCTGCGCATATCATACAAAGACCATGTTACCAACGAAGCTGTCCGCAACAAGATCAAACAAGCCATCGGACCATATGACGATCTTCTTACAACAGTTCAGAAGCGTAACCTGAAGTGGTACGGTCATGTATCACGATCATCTGGCCTTGCAAAGACTATCTTGCAAGGTACCGTAAGAGGGGGGAGACGAAGAGATAGACAGGGTAGACAGAAGATGAGGTGGGAAGACAACATCAAAGAGCGGACAGGAATGGAGTTCGCTGACTCCCAGAGGGCTGTCGAGAACAGGGAAACGTGGAGAGAGCTGATTAGAAAGTCATCAGTGGTGCCCCAACGATCATTACGGGTTATGGGAAAGTGAAGAAGAAGAAACAAAGCTGGCTCCACCCAGGCTTGTCGGCAAACCGCGGCGGACTAGTCACTCAACATTGCGGTCGAAGACACAAGAAACTATATAGGATTAATATATGCACCTGGAATGTGATAACACTTCAGGACAACGGTAATCAACTGGAGAGAAGAACTGCAATCATTAGCAGGGAGCTGGCAATTAAGATACAACATCACCATTGCCGCTCTAAGTGAAACACGACTACCAGGCGAATCACAACTTGTCGAGAAGGGTGCCGGATACACTTTTTTTCTGGATTGGCAAACCAGATAATGAATCCAGACAAGCCGGTGTAGGATTCGCAGTAAAATCAACTCATATCCGGTACAGGGACACCTTGCCTAAAGGAATAAACGAACGACTCATGG
The DNA here is from genome assembly GCA_033239005.1 of Lamellibrachia satsuma. NCBI lineage: Eukaryota > Metazoa > Annelida > Polychaeta > Sabellida > Siboglinidae > Lamellibrachia > Lamellibrachia satsuma. The sequence continues at coordinate 579,663 of BSQZ01000079.1, read as the reverse complement.
TAATGCGCATCGGGTTATCTGGTGATCGACATGTCACCATCATCGGTGCACACGCGTCAACCATTACCTACCCGGACGAAGAAAAAAAACGTTTTTACGAAAATCTGAAAACGATCATTCGTAAAACAGCTTGCCACGACAAACTGATTCTCCAAGGAGATTTTAATGCACGAATAGGAAGCGATCTCGCCGCATGGGAAAGGGTCATCGGACACCACGGTGTTGGAAATGAGAACTCGAATGGGTCCCTCCTTCTAACAATATGTGGTGAATTTCAACTTGTCATCACAAACACCTTATTCCGACAAGCGGAAAAATACAAAACACAATGGATGCACCCACGCTTAAAACATTGGCATCTGATCGACTACATTATAATCAGACAATGCGACATCCATGACGTAAGAAAGACACGGGCCATGCGTTGCACAGAATGATAAGAATCCAAATGTGCCTCAATGTACAACCCAGCAGGCACAGATGTAGTGCAAAACCACGGAATAAAAACTGGGTGTTGCAAAACTCAAGTCAGCAACCGTCCAACAGCAACTAGCGGAACAACTTAACACCATATTCGAGGAAGATATCGAACCAGAACCAGATGCTTATACCGAATGGGCACGTCTGAGAGATCCCTCACATGGAGCAGCCCATTAAATACTCGGTGTTACCCAGCGCATGCACAGAAATTGGTTCGACGACAATGACACAGGGGCAATGAAGATCCTCGACAACATGCATACTTCACATCTCGCATGGATAAATGACAAGAATTCGCCATCGAAAGCAACATCCTATCGCCACTACAAGCAGCTAGCATAGGCTAGGCTACGTGCTATGAAGGAGGCCTGGTGCTGCTGCTGCTGACATCGACTCGTTCAACGAGACCACGCGTACCGGTTCCTTGACGTGTTTATCGGACAAGGCGTTGTACCGCTGCAACACCTGATTATACAATGTTACCTGTTACCTTGGTCCTATCGTCGAGGTTCTTTCTATCGAGGATGGTCACCATCTCGTCGTCGAGGGTTTGTACTTTCTTACGTAGGGTATCTGTCGATGGCGGTGGTGGTGGTGGTGCGCGGAGTGTGTCCAACAGTCGCGGATTCATTAAGACCATCTTACGTGCATGTTCCATCTCTCTCTCTCTCTCTCTCTCTCTCTCTCTCTCTCTCTCTCTCTCTCTCTCTCTTTCTCTCTATCTATCTATCTATCTCTCTCTCTTTCTCTCTATCTATCTATCTATCTCTCTCTCTCTCTCTCTCTCTCTCTCTCTCTCTCTTTTGCCAACGGTGCTAGGACGGCCGATAGGAAGCCCCCGCTCTGTCCCTCGCCGACCTGTCGTTGCAGTAAGATGCGTCTTCTCCTGGCAGCTGGCATTCGTCTCTGAGACAACTCGCGTAATTTCGTATTTACTCAAACGTTGCCTCTGTAAATCGGACAATGGAATGTTATTTTTTAATATGTTGTAGGCACACTCGGCCAGTGCACACAGCAGATCGGCGTCGGCGTTAGCGATGATGGCTCTTCTCAGTTTGGTGGTCTTGTATCTGTTCAGTACCTGTATGCACAAAATGTTTCTCTTCACCAGGTCAGACATGGTGCGAATGAAGAGGCGATCCACGCACTCGGTCTTTTATACCTTCGGTAAGTACACGTACTGAACACCGTCGTCTGGAAAGATGGCCGTGCGCAGACGCATGTCTTCGGGTGTGTCCTGTTTGAGATTGACCAATAGATAACCTTACGGTACCGACGTGGCATCTTTAAAAGCCTCTTGTACGAACTTCGCGCGCCCCGGATACATCTGACGAGCCAAGTGCGACATCTGCGATGCGTCACGAGGATTCTTGAACACCACCATGTACTGAGAGTTCAGACTGATGGTATGACTCTCCTTGTTTTTAGGGAACAAGTTCTGTACGAGATACAGCACGGACGTGTTCCTGTGATGACTTTTTTTAATGAACAAGGTCGTGACCCGTTCGTCCGTTTCCGCCATGAGATCTTCTATGATGATGAGGTTCCTCGTTGTCGAATCGAGCATGCTCGCACTCGGCAACCCTTCCTCGAACAGCACTTCGACTAAGTCCATCGTTGCGTAGGCCTCTTGCCATTCTCCGTAACACCACGTGATCCGTTCGGGAGGTGGATCGATCATCGTAGCAGCGTGATGCAGCATACGTGTCATGAAAGTACTTTTACCACATCCCGTCGGTCCGGCGACGATGCACGTGAAAGGATGTTTCCACCGTACATCCATGGTCACTTATGAAAGACGACCAGTGTGCATCGCCTTTTCTACACGTCCTGTTTATATAGTCTATCGCTACTACTACTGATGACGCGCTTTCCGACTACAACAATCGTTTTAGATGTAGAATGCATAGACAACACAGCAGGTGAAAATGTTCTTTGAAAGTTCGGGATCGTAACTCCAGCGGAATTCAGGAACTCTCATGACAGGAACCAAAGCATCACCTTGAGACATTGATTGGTCAGGACTATCATCACGTATCCATATCTTGTATGTAACAGACAGTACCTTAACCTGATCAAAGTTATCATACCAGCGTGCACGAAGTCGGTACGGAAACTCCGTAAACGAGAACTTCGAATTAAAGCAAGTCCACTATCCTGCACCAGCAATGAAATAAGATCCATGCTGCTCATTACGAATATACCAGTGTGCTCTACGACGAAAGGTTCTAGCACGTCTCCTCTTATAAGAAATTCGCCGTCTATAACGCTTGCGAACACCAAACCTACGACGGTGATTATAACGAGTACGAACACGTCGCCTAGCACTACGTCAACAGGCCATACGACCGGCGTGCATCGTCTTTTTACACATCCACCAGACCCGTGCTCACTCCGTCCTCGTGCACCACGCGTTTGGCATAGAAGTATGTGAGAGCCGCTCGTTCCTGCACGTACGTCAACACGGACGAGCGATGCACCCGGAACCCGCGGTTCTTTCCACTTCCGCTCCGACAGTTGGCGAGCACCTCCAGGAACGCGTCCTTGTTGATGGCGTTGTGACGCCTGCTCAGTCCTTTGGTGCTGTACTTGTCGGTGGCTCTGAAACAAGAGTACGTCTTGCTGCACAACCCCACGAACCCGTCACCGGACAACTCGACCTTGAACAGACCCGGTGTCCTCTTGTCGTACGCCTTGCGCGCCTTACAGCACGCCTCGTCACCGACCCACGGACGATCGGCGAGTCGACAGCGCACGTACTCGTTCTGATGTTCGTCGCAACATTAGGACGGCAACCATTCGGATCGATGTCGGAAATAATGTTCTCGTAGTTCTGGGGTCACGAGGTCGTCGACGGACTCGCCGGCCAAGGCCAAATAGGCGGAATCTGTATCCATCTCGCAGTATTGAAAAAGAGGAAGCTCCAGGTACTTGTTGATAAAGTCGTAATAGAACTGCAACATGCGCATCTTGGCCTACTGCAGAACGAAGAACCCCACGTGTACGGGCAGGGCGTACGTGACGGTTTTCTTGTTCATCGCTATCTCGTACGCATAGGCGACGACGACGTCGAGTTGTCGGAACCGTCTATCGTTGACCATGAGCGATGCCGCCTTCTCCGTGCAGTATTTCACGTCGCGATGTCGATCCACGTTGGTGATGGTCTTCCAGTAACCCGAGTTTCCCAGCAACTTCATGGTGTCTGCGATGATGGCCTTGTGCGGGTGGACGTCTCCCTCGCGTCGGGTCGTGGACACGGCGTCGCCGAACCGCCGGAAGCACGGGATGGGGGTGTACTCGACGACCTGGTAGACGCGCGTCACCTCGAGTCCGTGTTCCAGGTACCATCTCAGGAGCGGCGTGGCGAGCAATATCTTGTCGCCGTGGAAACTGCCCACGAGCATGAAAGGTCCGAGATCGTCGCGGGTCAGACGGATGTTTTTAAACACCGGCTGCATTTCGGAAAAATACGCGTGTAATGTTATCGGCACCGAAACATCACATTCGATCAATCCGAATATGGTTCCGTCACGCACACCTCTCATGATCTGTTGCGACGTCTTCGTCCACCGCATGTGGCGTCGTCGTGGAAATGCGGCATCCAGACACTTTTTCACGACCGGATCTCTTCTCGTCTCTTTCCACTCGCATTCCCACAACTCGACGACCTTGATAAAGTGACGTAGATAGGTGGTGTTCTTTCGGGTCTCGACGAGCAGTTGGGTCATGGGTTTCCCGTTGACGGCGTTCGTTTCTAGACCCAAGCACGGATGACCGTGGTAGAAACATTCGTGGAACTGATACGCCGTGTTCGTCGCGCTGCACCACCCGTCCACCGGAAGTTTACCGATTCTCTTCTCTCGACCATTGACTTGATGTCGTATGGCGCGTCCCGTTCTTGCAGCTTCCCATGTGAGCCATTCTACGGCCATCTGTCCGTGCAGCTGCGCTGAATCTGATCGGAAGTTGTTCTCGACTCGTCGTCGTCTCTGCCAGCCGACCGGCATATCTTGCATTATTGACCACAAGTATAGAGCATTTGCGTCGAAGCCAACGATCGACTGGCACAGACGACTGGTGTCTCCGTAGTCGTTCTGACGGATCTTAGTAACGCCTTTCTCGTGATAGCGGTGAAAAACGAGCGAAGGTCCACCGACCACGTGATCTTTGACGAGATGATGAAGATCTTTATTCTTCTCGTTGAAGAGCGTAAAGTACGTCTTCTCCGGAAGATCGTTGAACAGGTAGAGCAAGGTCAGACCGGGTACGCTGATGCCTTGCTTGAACATGTCTATGTCGCGTTGTTGGTAGAAATTGCTTGTAGAAAGGGAACCACGTCTCTGTTGTTGTACCAGACGAGAGTCTCGCAAGGTCGTCATGCCGTTATCGCGCCAGGCCTCTTGACAACCGACGTAATCCTCGTCGGAAATACCCTCGTTCTTCAGTTGATTGAAGAAGGCTTCTTTTGGTGGAAGTGCGGTATCGTCGAGTCTCTCCAGACAGTCCATATATTCGTACGGGAAAAACCCTTTTGTTATTTTACAACCGTACGCTTTCAGATATTTGTCGTAGCTGAATCCCGGGGCTATGTAATTGGTCATGTCTAGGAATGTTAGCTTATCCGTCGACAGAAACATGAACGTGTTGTCGCGTTTGATGAAAAAAAACGACCCAACACCATCGTTCTTGTCTTCTTCTTCTTTCTCTTTGTCGTCCTGTTCCATTTCTTCTTCTTCCTCCTCTTTCTTTGACAGGAAGTAGGGAACGAGGAACTGTTTGACGGCATTGAGATCGTATTTCCCCGAATTAAAGCCGATGACTGGTAATTTATGAAGCCAGTCGTGAAGTTGTTTCATCAGCGTTTTGTACGGGTTGCTGGGTTGACGAGATTCCTCGTCGTCATGTGATTGTGCATTGCGCAATGTTTCGTCCCAATTCGATCGTGCTTTTACCAGTCGAGCTAGCACGTCCTCGTAAGAATTTTTTATGTTTTCGTAGGCGACGTCACTCATCTTTTGCAAAATGTCCATCATGGCCCTCACCAACTTGTTGGTGTCTCCATCCGTGACGAGACATTGCACTTGTTCGTGTCCCGGCACGTTGGATGCCACGCTGACGCTCAACGGGACGAGACGCGCCACCCACTGGACCTTGTCACTATCCGACGGAAGTTGTTCGGTGTCGAACCAACAATCGAAATCAAAGGTGGCTCAATACGGGTAGTAGCGCAACGATTCAGCCACACGAATGTTCTCGTCGTCCAGACGTTCGAACACCGACGGAGTCGAATGGTACACGCCGCTGGGATAGACCCGACGCACACTTCCCGTGCACGTGCGCTCGTGTCGGTTCAGTTTACACGCGTCTTTAAACAAACTCTCACCGCACTTCCGACACTTATAGGAATGGCAGTACATTTGAATGTTTTGTATATACGAAAAGTGTGTCTCGTGAAGATTGAGATACATCGTGTCAGAATAATGGCACAACGATCGACGACGAGTTCTGCGGTCTTCTTTCCGTCATCATCAGACTCGACGAGTTTATAAACGCACACGTTCGTTTGGAAAGTGGTCTCTATACGATAGAGGTCATCGAGTGTGACTCCGGCAAATTCTTCCATGGGTACATCGTCATCCTGTTTGTACGTCTCGTAAAGTTTCGTAACGGCAGATTCCAAATGATAGCGATCGCCTCCGCGATGAAGAGCTATACATCTAAAGAGGCACAAATTATCGTTGTACCATGGATAGGTTCTCTTTCCACGGCTTTGTTCTTCTTGATGTATGTCGGCAGGGGATTCATGCTGACGCATCCAATTGGGTGATTCACGATTTTATTAATAAAAAAGTCACATTTGTGACTATTTCGCACACCCATTGCGAATCAGGTCTCTGCGATATGACCCACTGCAAGATATCTGTGTTTTTTATACGACCTAAAAACTCATCAAACTCACCACGGTCGGTGATGAGACTGGGTTTGTCCAGGTATTGACCGCAGCAATTGCAGGAGGAACGATAGCACCTATAACATCATGTGTTTTTGTTTTTCAAAACAAATCCATAACTGAAGTTGATTTTTAAAGCATTGGTCTGTTGTTCGAACATGGTCTTCAATGGAGCTTCTAGAGTAGTCGTATCTAGACTGCATAGTCTAAAATTTACTCTGGTCTGGAGAGGACCTCTGGATACGCGTGTCCTAATGGAGGACCAATTGTTGCGGACGACCTCAAACAAATCTGTTGACAGAGCGTCGGGGAAGGGAAATCGCTCCGGCGGGTCGATGGGATCTTCGCCAATGAAAGGGTGACGGGGTGTAGTATCTTCCCTTTTCGCTCTTTTTGGTAATGGTAGTGAAACAACACATGTCGTTCTTTCATGCCTTTGTAAGTTGTAATGATTTGCGAAAACCTTACCACATTTTATGCATACTGTGTTTTTTTTACCTTGACCTTTTGACCTCGCGGTGTTCTTGCAGACTCGTGGTGAAATAGGCAATATGTAGGTGTCGACGCGAAACGACATACGTCGAAAACTTCTCGATATAATGCTACAGACGTCAGAATTAGGGTTACTAACCCTAACCCTAACTGGCAATCGTATAAGTACAAAACGTCGGTGATCTTTGATCTTTGACCTTGCCCCGCAGTGCCGTCTGGTAATCGTATCAGCGCAAAACAACATGGCACCAAAACAAGATGGCAGCATCCATAGAGCAGTCACCAACAGTATGACCGCAAAAGGGTGACGTGACTGCTCTCGACCAATCAATTGCTTGCCCAAAATCTCAATTTGTTTACCTTGGCCTTGCCCTGTAGCACCCCCTGGCGACCGTATCATCGCAAAACAACATGGCAGCAAAACAAGATGGCAACCTCCATAGAGAGGTCACATGATATGTAAATGAGGAACTGTGACGTCGTAGGTCACGTGACTGCTCTCGACCCATCAGAACCGTCGACACACTTGACCCGTAGCGCCTCTGGCGATAATATTACCGCAAAACAATGCCTCAGGAGCGATAATAGGGGATGACACGTTGCGCCCCCTGGCGACAGTTTCACTACAAAAGGGTTAATTTATGCAAATTTATGCAAATGAGCTGTGATGTCATAGGTCACGTGATGACTCTCGACCAATCAGATCCGTCGACACAATTGACTCGTAACGCCCCCTGGTGGTGAAACTGCTCTCGACCAATCAGAAAGTGCCCCAAAATCTCATTTGAGCAATAATAGGGTATTTTCATGTGACGCCCTCTGGCGGCAATAAGCGCACGACCAATTAGAACGCTCCATTTCAAATTTCGACCAATCAGAATGAGCCCCAAAATCTCCTCATTTTTGATGTGTCAAAAAGACACATACTACTTACTGGTCTACGTGCGTTCTCTGCGGCAGGCATCATTCACGATGTACCTTGACGCCCTGACGGAACTAGCCCCCTGGTTACGTGACTTTGACCGCACCAACTATGCCAGCAGCACAGTCAACAACAGCAGATGTGGGAACTACACGCAGTGGCCGGGTGATCAAAGTTCCGAGTCGTTTTGTACACGACTGACGAGTGATACGAATGGGCAGAATAATCCCATTCGAACGAAACAAAGGGCAGTGTACCCTTGTTTCCTAACATAAATACTAGTTAGATATTTGAATATCTAAGCTGCAAGTCAATGTGGACCTTAAGGTTTGTTTAACTGAACAAACAGTGCTTTACGAACTGAAGGAGCGATGGTTTACGAACAGTACCTAAAGAAAAAAGGGAAGATGTAATGATACTAAGCATGTCGTTAAGTTGTACGTCACGATTAACCGATCTACGGTAAATAAAGGCACTCGGGAATAAGGCAAAAGCAGGGACGTGTTTTATTATGATACAACATGTATCGGATTGTATCTACTGCACGGCATCCAGTTCTTACAGCTGTGTAGATGTTCTTACTTTCTTTACGTAAGCGATTATGAAAACTGCACTCTTGCCCGGAATTTTATCTCGCTGCCGGCGTAAACACGCCGGTGGTTTTTTAATTGCCACTTAGCAGATTCGGTCCTTATCTCGACCACCGTCTGTGTTGCGAATGTGCGTGGTGTTCTTTTCTTTCACATTAGTCTCGGGTTCCACTGGGTATGACCATAGGTCGGAAACGGAAGTGTCCCACCGGATACAGGATATGGCCCCATATGACCCTGAGCAGCCCGCAGGAAGCGGAAGTGCATTGAACGGAAGCGAGGCCTTTGTGTCACACTCTGTCGAATGCTTTGCTGATGTCAAAGCAGATTAGTCTAGCTTCTTGCTTTTCGTCAAAGCTGTTGTATGATGTATGTTAAACTTAAAGCATCGCCTGTAGAGTGGCCAGCGCTGAATCCATTTTTTTCTGAAATCGGACTGTGCTTACACACATACTTACAGATGGCTGAGTTTAAAAGTTTTTCCATGACGTTGGCTACCTTCCGTTGTTTAGACATGATTTTGTTGTTAAAGCATAGCTGGAATAATTTGGTCAACAGTTTGGCCAGCGCCGGGGCAGCTTCAAGACTCTATGTGGAACCGAGTCTGGCCCATTTGCGTTTTCGATGTCAAGCTTCTGTAGTATTTTTTTTACTTTCTTTTGCCAAAACACGATCTTCTTCAGGGATGCACTTTCAACTTCTGTCATAGTTGATTTTGCAGGAAAGATGTCAGCACAACATTCAGCTTTGTTGGTTGTTCAAAGTAATAGCGGTGTGATCAATACTGCATAGAACTGGTATGTGATCGTATTTGCCACCCTGTCCCATCAATCTTTTTGCTGCCACCAACCTTTGCTCCATTTCTTTAGTTGTTGCTTTGCTCTTCTCCCTCCGTTTTCCCCACTTCCTCTCAGCCCATGTCTACCACAGATTTCCTTCCACTCCACCAACCGTTCTTGAAGTACTGTCCCAGTGTCAGCTGCTACCGCTGTCATCCGCGTATAGCAACTTGCGGAGAACGTCCCTCGTTTACCCTCCACTACTGCGATGAACAACAGTGGGTTTAGGGCGCTCCCCTGACTCACCCCGACGTTAACTCCGAATTCCTCCAGTCTCTGTTAGTCCAGTTGTCATTTTGTCTTCACACTTGATTTGTGTCACGTCGTTGTTTACCGAGTGATGCAAGTCCTCTGGTGTCTTGTTGGCCTTGTATTGCCAGGTTCCGAGTTTCTTGTTGAGTGCTACATCACACGTCCATCGTACCATACTTACGGGCAGAGTGGGTGTCCGCATGCGCTGTTTGCGTGCGTATGTGCGTGCGTGCGTGCGTGCGTGCGTGCGTGCATTGTTGAACATTATTACATTACCAAAACAAACTGTTAATACTGACAGACTAACTGTTGCTACAAGTATATCCTTAAATAAAGTTTCTATCAGAATAATACATCAATAGATTTATTACATATAAACATATGCACTTCAAAATGTCATTTGAATGAAGATTTTCGCTTAATTCAACCATGTGTGTCTATTATCAAGTTCATATAGCAATGGTACTTTAAAATGCCTTTACATTCATTTTGATCATACTAGTATTACGCTCGTTGGTGTAATTTCCTATGTGGCAAACACACAGTTGGAAATGAATCACAAAAACATGTTCTTGGTATTACATTTAATTTTGAATGACTGGATTAGCTACAATGTCTTTTTCAGTGCAACACCCAAACCACAGGGATATCCTAATACTGTTTCTTTAAACAATTTGACTTGTCAGATATAGCTCAGACCCAAATGTATAATTCATTGTCTTTGTATGCACTACTGATTGTCTATTACAGTGATGTTCAGTGTTATGCAGCAATCAGTTATATATGAAGCATCACTCCATATAGAATGAAAAAAAAGTGACATGGAAGCATAAACAGAAGTTCTGTGCCTGGGAAACACATTACGATAGCCTACATTATTGTCACATTCATATTGTAACATATAGGAATTACAATACAACAAGATAATTAAGATTAATTACACTGTACAATGTTGCATCAAATAAGGCATCAAGACAAAGTGAACTGACAGTGCGTACCAAGTAAACAATACTAAGATGTTCTACTTAAGATGAACATTAATGTTTCACTTTGATAAAGTGTAATATTTTTAGAAAACTGATTCTTGTAACAACTATTTTAACTGAAGTGAAACACAATTACATGGTTACCAAACCTAGATGTCCACTAAATTGTGTAATTTATTGTTACTATGCAGATATGCAACTGTACAACAATGACCTCTGGTACCTTTCACCAGCTGTGTAGACGTACCACAACAAGACAACTCAATAGGACAGTACTGTACCAACATTGTAACATTTATCAACTTATGATATTTCATATAAATTAAACACTTATTGCAACAACTATATCTTTACATAACTTTAGAACACGATATATATCTTCACTGTAAACAGAATGTTGCACCACGACTAAAGGGTGCTGCATTTGGCTTTGTACCTTTTTTGTCTGAAAACACATCTATGTTTTATTTTGGCACTTTCATTTTCTTGATCGAGTAACTACCAAGTACCAACATACAAGGCAAAATTGTGATCAGGAGGTTTCTAATGCAGACAAAGTTAGCAACTTTTATCTAGCATATATATACAGAATTTGGCTTGGCTAAAGGTTTTATCTGTAGATTTCAACAGCATCAGCATTCACAGACCTGCCCACAACTACTCAACACAACTAGGGCCTACTTACTTGATACACACAGCCACTCTTACACCATGACACAACTTAATGCATTTCTAAATCAAAGTATATACAATGCACATGACTGGTCATTTAACACAGACCACAAGACTGTTGTCTACACCATTATTGCATCATCCAACAGCTTTATGATATCTTCTGCAGTCGTGCTCTCAGTATGAGACACACCATGTGCCTTTGTGACCTGCACAAACTGGGCTGCAGCCGACACTTGGATCTTGATCTCCATCAGTTGGGCGCACACTTGCTCACAGCAGTTGTGGGGTGAACGACACACAGCAATAACACCTGCAACAATGAGAAGAGACGTCCCGACTGCTTGTAAGACAGGTAGACATGTCTGGTGGACCATTGCTGCACAGAAGATGGGTCTAGTGGACCACTGCTGCACAGAAGACGGTGGACAGGCAAGTTGGCCCACTATTATGTCTACAGTGAGCCCTGCTGGATGACAATGACAGATGCAGTTTCCACATATTGGAGAGACGAGGAACTAACAAGATTCTAGTGTGTCCCAACTTGTGTAGCAATATATCGAGATAGACAAATGTATTAGTACAAGCACAACAACAAAGTGATGTTAAACACTTGTTTCTCTGCTCATTTGTAGCACAGCCGTGATGACCAAATATGCATCAAAGTTACACAGATATTTAATTGTGTTTTCTTAACCACGGACACACACGAGTTACATTGTGTCAATGCTGTCACTAGAAGACAGTGGCTGGAATAGTCATACGGGCATGTGTGATGTGTGGGCACACGTGCATGGGTGTGTGTGTGTGTCTGTGTGTGTGTGTGTGTGTGTGTGTGTGCGCACGTGCGTGCGAGTGTGCGAGTGCATGTGCTCACCTGGCTTCACCTCGGACTGGTGTTGGCAATAGACAAACAGGATGCTTTCTACTTCATCTGTTGGGTGCACCCCAAACATGTCCCCAGGGAACAGCAGCCTAAGGAATCACATCACAAGTAGTCAACATCATCTACCTCAAGTCCACGAAGTCTTAGTCAAAGTTGGGCAGCATGGGTCACAGAGAAGATAGCACACATAGGATGCTCATACAATCAGCAATGCTCACACCAACCAACAGTCACCAACAAAAGCACATCAGTTAATATTATTGCTTACAATATTTGCATAAAAACTATTTACTCAATGGCTGTTAGGTGCTTGAAAAAAATATATAAACTAGTTTAGAAGTGCATTCAAATTGGATACATTGTTTTAAATGTTAATTAAGTCTCCTTGGCACTTTGTATCAAAGTTTTAAAGCAACAAAGGAATATTAAAAACGTTAACATTACATAAATTTAATACTGTTCATGTCACATTAACTCTGTTACACCTTTCATATTTCTACCAAATAGGTGACCTGTTTTTACTACAAAAAAAGTAGAAAGATCAACAAAAGATTATTAATGTGGCAACTTGCAAGAACTCACTTGAACTGTTGCATACACTGGACAGCTTTCTTGTAGTTCTGACTGCTGATGCTGTCCAGTATCAACGTCTCTATGTCTGACCGACAGACGGAGTTTGTGAGTTGCAATACTGGTTCCTGTTCCACTGCTGCTTTCTGCAGTTCCTCTTTTAGCTCCAACGTGTCTTTAGACAAGTCTGCCACCTGCATCACACTATGTGTTAAATATCTAGACGACTAGAAATGTCCTCATTTCAGAATGTTTGGTAGAATATGAATATATTTATTCATATAGAGCATATTTAACCACTTGATGTGCTTTCATTGCTATGATTGCTTTAAAATTCTTTTAAACATTTCCTGATTGAACATTTCCTGGCCTTAAAAAATTTCTGCCCCCCTTCTTAATGAAGCTTTGCTAAATAAAAAAAATTCAAGCTTAATTCTCAACAAAAACATAAAACAAACATAAAGTGACACATTTTTTACATTCACATATACGCACGCACGCACAATACAAAATGGTGTCATTAAAGATCTCTCCTACTGAAATATAAGAAACTATAAGGTAGAGAAAAATACATGTGGTTTATTCTACTAATTCACTGACCTTTGTTGGGTTTGTGAGTTTGCTGAGGTTTACAAGGAGCTTTGAGTAGCCTTCGAAGAGCTGAACAAGTTGGAAGTGGAGCTGATAGAGGCAGTGACACAGGCTCACCATGCGAGCCTTCTACAACAAACAACCACAGCTGGTAGAGGCAGTGACACAGGCTCACCATGCGAGCCTTCTACAACAAACAACCACAGCTGGTAGAGGCAGTGACACAGGCTCACCATGCGAGCCTTCTACAACAAACAACCACAGCTGGTAGAGGCAATGACACAGGCTCACCATGCGAGCCTTCTACAACAAACAACCACAGCTGGTAGAGGCAGTGACACAGGCTCACCATGCGAGCCTTCTACAACAAACAACAACAGCTGGTAGAGGCAGTGACACAGGCTCACCATGCGAGCCTTCTACAACAAACAACCACAGCTGGTAGAGGCAGTGACACAGGCTCACCATGCGAGCCTTCTACAACAAACAACCACAGCTGGTAGAGGCAGTGACACAGGCTCGCCATGCAAGCCTTCTACAACAAACAACCACAGCTGATAGAGGCAGTGACACAGGCTCGCCATGCGAGCCTTCTACAGCAAACAACCACAGCTGGTAGAGACAGTGACACAGGTTCGCCATGCGAGCCTTCTACAGCAAACAACCACAGCTGATAGAGACAGTGACACAGGCTCGCCATGGGAGCCTTCTACAACAAACAACCACAGCTGGTAGAGGCAGTGACACAGGTTCGCCATGGGAGCCTTCTACAACAAACAACCACAGCTGATAGAGACAGTGACACAGGCTCGCCATGGGAGCCTTCTACAACAAACAACCACAGCTGATAGAGGCAGTGACACAGGCTCGCCATGGGAGCCTTCTACAACAAACAACCACAGCTGGTAGAGGCAGTGACACAGGCTCGCCATGGGAGCCTTCTACAACAAACAACCACAGCTGGTAGAGGCAGTGACACAAGCTCGCCATGGGAGCCTTCTACAACAAACAACCACAGCTGATAGAGACAGTGACACAGGCTCGCCATGGGAGCCTTCTACAACAAACAACCACAGCTGATAGAGACAGTGACACAGGCTCATCATGCGAGCCTTCTACAACAAACAACCACAGCTGATAGAGACAGTGACACAGGCTCATCATGCGAGCCTTCTACAACAAACAACCACAGCTGGTAGAGGCAGTGACACAGGCTCACCATGCGAGCCTTCTACAACAAACAACCACAGCTGGTAGAGGCAGTGACACAGGCTCACCATGCGAGCCTTCTACAACAAACAACCACAGCTGATAGAGCCAGTGACACAGGCTCACCATGGGAGCTTTCTACAACAAACAACCACAGCTGATAGAGGCAGTGACACAGGCTCACCATGGGAGCCTTCTACAACAAACAACCACAGCTGGTAGAGACAGTGACACAGGCTCACCATGGGAGCCTTCTACAACAAACAATCACAGCTGGTAGAGACAGTGACACAGGCTCACCATGGGAGCCTTCTACAACAAACAATCACAGCTGATAGAGACAGTGACACAGGCTCACCATGCGAGCCTTCTACAACAAACAACCACAGCTGGTAGAGGCAGTGACACAGGCTCATCATGGGAGCCTTCTACAACAAACAGTCATGGCTAGATCAAAAGTTGTCTATCTCTGTCTTGGTCTCGTACTCTCGATGGCTGACATTGTCTAACAGCACGCTAACATTCCACCCTGTCTGCATTAGAAATAGTAGCGTTTAAACCTGCCTAACTAATTGCACATGACGGCAATACTGCTGCATTAGGTGCCACCTCAAGGTGGTAGAGGGACCATGGCACCACATTGCTATCACTACTGGTGGCTTTCACCAGATTTTGGTGGGGGTACTAGGACTGGAATTTATTTATTTTATCACTCGCTCGCGATTAGCAAAGTGTGCGAGTTTGAATTTTCAGCACAGACTGAGGAGATCCTGCAAGGTCCAGTGATGTCCTTTCATTGGCTGCCTCACGGTCTGTGTTGTGCATTTTTGTTGTGTCGATCGAGCGTCATGTGGTGTGGCAGATGCACTGAAACTGTGTCTTTGCTAAGTGTTGCCTGCTGGTGTGTTGCCATGCTGATGTGTTGCCTGCTGGTGTGTTGCCATGCTGATGCACAAAGTTTTTGTATTTTGTCATGACACATCTAACATTTGCAATAATAAATTATGTAGATAATGTCACAATTGATGCACTGTGCAACATTGTACAGTGGTCAATTTGAAACACAAAATGCCACACCTGACACCAGTGATACACCTGACACCAGTGATACACCCGACATCAGTGATACACCTGACATCAGTGATACACCTGACACCTGACATCAGTGATACAATTGGACACATCCATCAGTGTCTGAAATTAGCAAAACAATTAACTGGCCCACATTTTTTTAACTGGCCCAGTTCCATTTTGCACTGGCCCAGGTAAGTCTGAACTGGTCCCACAAAATGTATAAAATATAAATATGCATAATAAAGCAAAACGACAAAGTTTTCATGCGTAAAACTAAAACAGACACTGCTTTTAGCGTAAATAATAATTAAACAAATATAAACCATACCAAATATTATCATTTATTTCTTATAACTAGCAGACCAATATACTAAAGCAATGAATTTAATAAACATTTCAATATTAACTTTTTTTAGAAACAGTTACAATCGTTGAAAGTAACATTATTATGTTTGATGCCGATGTTTCGCACCTGCTGGCACTGGTACTGTCTGTACTACTGTGGCACTGCCACTGGCACTAGTACTGTCTGTACTACTGTGGCACTGCCACTGGTACTGGTACTGTCTGTACTACTGTGGCACTGCCACTGGCACTAGTACTGTCTGTACTACTGTGGCACTGCCACTGGCACTGGCACTGTCTGTACTACTGTGGCACTGCCACTGGTACTGGTACTGTCTGTACTACTGTGGCACTGCCACTGGCACTAGTACTGTCTGTACTACTGTGGCACTGCCACTGGCACTGGCACTGTCTGTACTACTGTGGCACTGCCACTGCCACTGGTACTGTCTGTACTACTGTGGCACTGCCACTGCCACTGGTACTGTCTGTACTACTGTGGCACTGCCACTGCCACTGGTATTGTCTGTACTACTGTGGCACTGCCACTGGCACTAGTACTGTCTGTACTACTGTGGCACTGCCACTGGCACTGGTACTGTCTGTACTACTGTGGCACTGCCACTGGCACTAGTACTGTCTGTACTACTGTGGCACTGCCAATTGTACTGGTACTGTCTGTACTACTGTGGCACTGCCACTGGCACTGGTACTGTCTGTACTACTGTGGGACTGCCACTGGTACTGTCTGTACTACTGTGGCACTGCCACTGGCACTGTTTGTACTACTCTGGCACTGCCACTGGCACTGGTACTGTCTGTACTACTGTGGCACTGCCACTGGCACTGTTTGTACTACTGTGGCACTGGCACTGGTACTGTCTGTACTACTGTGGCACTGCCACTGGCACTGTTTGTACTACTGTGGCACTGGCACTGGCACTGTCTGTACAACTGTGGCACTGCCACTGGCACTGGTACTGTCTGTACTACTGTGGCACTGCCACTGGCAATAGTACTGTCTGTACTACTCTGGCACTGCCACTGGCACTGGTACTGTCTGTACTACTGTGGCACTGCCACTGGCACTGTTTGTACTACTCTGGCACTGGCACTGGCACTGTCTGTACAACTGTGGCACTGCCACTGGCACTGGTACTGTCTGTACTACTGTGGCACTGCCACTGGCAATAGTACTGTCTGTACTACTGTGGCACTGCCACTGCCACTGGTACTGTCTGCACTACTGTGGCATTGCCACTGGTACTGGTACTGTCTGTACTACTGTGGGACTGCCACTGGCACTGTGTGTACTACTGTGGCATTGCCACTGGCACTGGTACTGTCTGTACTACTGTGGGACTGCCACTGGCACTGTGTGTACTACTGTGGCACTGCCACTCTATGTACTACTGTGGCACTGCCACTGGCACTGTGTGTACTACTGTGGCACTGCCACTGGCACTGGTACTGTCTGTACAACTGTGGCACTGCCACTGCCACTAGTACTGTCTGTACTATTGTGGCACTGCCACTGGCACTGGTACTGTGTGTACTACTGTGGCACTGCCACTGGCACTAGTACTGTCTGTACTACTGTGGCACTGCCACTGGCACTAGTACTGTGTGTACTACTGTGGCACTGCCACTGGCACTAGTACTGTCTGTACTACTGTGGCACTGCCACTGGTACTGTCTGTACTACTGTGGCACTGCCACTGGCACTAGTACTGTCTGTACTACTGTGGGACTGCCACTGCCACTGGTACTGTCTGTACTACTGTGGTACTGCCACTGGCACTGTGTGTACTACTGTGGCACTGCCACTGGCACTAGTACTGTCTGTACTACTGTGGTACTGCCACTGGCACTGGTACTGTCTGTATTACTGTGGGACTGCCACTGCCACTGGTACTGTCTGTACTACTGTGGCACTGGCACTGTATGTACTACTGTGGCACTGCCACTGCCACTGGTACTTTCTGTACTACTGTGGCACTGCCACTGGCACTAGTACTGTCTGTACTAGTGTGACACTGGCACTAGTACTGTCTGTACTACTGTGGGACTGCCACTGGTACTGTCTGTACTACTGTGGCACTGCCACTGGGACTAGTTATGTCTGTACTACTGTGGGACTGCCACTGGCACTAGTACTGTCTGTACTACTGTGGCACTGCCACTGGCACTAGTACTGTCTGTACTACTGTGGGACTGCCACTGCCACTGGTACTGTCTGTACGACTGTGGCACTGCCACTGGCACTAGTACTGTCTGTACTACTGTGGCACTGCCACTGGCACTAGTACTGTTTGTACTACTGTGGCACTGCCACTGGCACTGGTACTGTTTGTACTACTGTGGCGCTGCCACTGGCACTAGTACTGTCTGTACTACTACGGCACTGCCACTGGCACTGGTACTGTCCATACTACTGTGGCACTGCCAATGGCACTAGTATTGTCTGTACAACTGTGGCACTGCAACTGGCATATTCTCAATTAACTCCAAACGAAGCCTCCAAAGTGAACCCAAAGTGCAGACAAATATCACATTAATCAGAATGTCTTTGCAGATTATATTGTCAATCAGATGATCTGCCTCCTTAGTATCATCAGTATGTAAAGTAAATTGGCATAATATCCTTCCAAAAATTTCAAACTACGATGGTTGCAACTTCGGCAGCCGTCGATAAAAAGGCATAAATTTAGAACACTGCCAGCAGTTAGAATGATATTTTAACACTAGTGCAATGTGAAACTAACCAGTTCATCGCTGCAATGTTCTACCAGGCATCCACTGATAGACGAGTTCTTCATTGTCGTCTTGATTGCTTGAAGATGCTGTAGGCATCAAGAATAGACCAACAGTGTGAATATTTCTCAAAACAATGATAAATCATATCTTACTAAGCAAAGGTATATGCTAATTATGTATTAATACCATCTGTTTTTGAACGTTATATGACAAATTGTAAATATTCACTCAAAATGTTTATAAACATCCCCAATGTTCAAGTAATTTATTTTGATGATCAACTTAATATAAGATTTGTGAAAATAAAACCAGAAGAATAAAATAAATTTACAGATGTTTTATTTACTTTATGGACATGCATTTACAAAACCTAATGTTAAATTATTATAATAATTTATCAGAATGAAGTTTCCTATCACACCTCTGTTGTTTGTTCTCGTCTCATTAGATACGTCTCGTAGCTCTCGTGAATCTCAAGCAGACCGAACTTGTGTTTCTCCACTAGGTGGCAGGTCACCATCTGCAAAATGACACAAGTCACAACAGTCTTATACAATAATATATAAAATACTTCTATTGCGCTAAAATCCTCAGGAGACACAAGCTCGGCAGTGCACAAAAACAAAACAGGTTCAGCAGTTCATAACTGATAACCAGTTCCAGTTGTAAACAGTTGGATTGGTACACTTAGGAGCTATGGAGGACAAGCAAGTTTAAACATGTGGATTTTTAGCTTAAGGCAACAATTTTAACTTAACACTAGCAGGGAGTGAACTTCACAGAGTCGGTGCAGCAACTGAAAAAGCTCTAGTTCCGACATTTGTCTTAACACTGGGAACAAAAAGTAGATTAGAATTAGATGATTGAAGCTGTCAGGGCTGTCTTGCAGGAGTGAGCAGTGAATGTAAATATGCTGGCTGCTTGGATGAAAGTGCTTGATAGGTAATTGTACAGAACTTAAAAATAATGTAATATCGGACAGGGGGCCAGTGCACTGATTTAAGAAGTGGTACTGAGTGAGAGAAACAAGGAGACCAGGTAACTACCATTGACAAACAATTTTGCACATGTTGAAGTTTAAAGGGAATTGCAATAGTCAAGCACACCTGGGGCAGATACATCACCTATGTATCTAGATAAGATACAGATACATTGGAAATGTCAGATATAGAATTTTAAATGTATCTAGATACAGATACATTCAAAATGTATCTAGATACAGATACATTCAAATGTATCTAGATACAGATACATTCAAATGTATCTAGATACAGATAGATACATTTTCGATACAGCTTTGAACACTGTCAGGAAAAACACACTGAATGTGGTTAAATAAATTTATCAAGTCAATATCAGAGAGATGGTTTGATCAGTGTCAACTAGTAATACTGACACCGACATGAACAGCTCACCTTTTATATGATTCACATGTAAAGTAAAAGCAAAGTAAACTCAATTGCTATGATGTTATATGATGTTTGACATGTGTCACTTCATGATCTGCTCAAGATTTCCATATGAATGACTTTGAGTGATCCAAATTGCTTCGCTACTTGCATTTAAAAACATGAAACAAATATAATTACTAATTATATAATCATCAATGAAGCAATATTCCTTCATCAATATTCTTGAACTACTCCAGACTGTGAGTAATTACTGGCTTCTCTATCTAACTGCAATTCACCAATGGAATATTTCCAGCAAAATCTGTGATATACATTGTATCTGAAAAGTATCTGAAAATTCAGATACATCGGCACTGTATCTAGATACAGATACTTTTCATTTTGATCAAAAGTATCTAGATACAGATACAGATACTTAAAAAAATGTATCTAGATACAAAAGATACAGATACACATGTATCTGCCCAGGTCTGTAGTCAAGTCTACTGCTAACAAGAGCAGTTGCAATAGTTTTGGCGAGAGCAAATGACATATACCGGCGAATACGATGAAGGTCACAAATATACGATGAAGGTCACAAATATGATAACAGCAGCAACGACAAGTTTATTAAATATGCTGTCAACATTTTTATTATTATGAAAGGTGACTCCTAAATTCTGGTGTGAAACTCTGGTTTATCATAGGTGTTGGGAAAAAAAATCAAGTTACCTTGCTACTTTTGTGTACTAATAATAAGAAACTCTGTTTCATTTGCATTTAACTTTAATCAGGAAATGAACATTTCAGTGTCTGATGTGGTCGACATGGACAGTGACCTTGAGACTACTGCCACTCCCACAGATTCTGAGATTTTGGGGTTTGCCCTCATGCGCACCGAGCATTTCTGAGGGGTCAGAAAATGAAAACAACTGTGGAGATGAACTGGAAAGAGTGACACAGTTGGAGGTCACGTCATGCCTCGAACAGTTGAATGTCTACATTATGCAAGCTAATTGTAACAAAAGTGTAATCTTGCCTTTCCTGAAATTCAAAGACGTCAAAAGAGGGACACATGTACTATGCAAAGAAACATACCAAGATAACTTAGTTTTTTGCCAAGTAATTTCACAGTACTGTCACGTTTTACTGAACCGATTTGTAGGATTCATGGTATACGTCAATATAGATTGTGTTTTAAATATGTTTGTCTCAGTGTAGAAATGGTTACATCATTGTTGTTGTCCATTATTGCACAAGAAGAACTTCAAAGTGAAAGTACTGCCGTCTGGGGAGACATGAACTATGCAAAGAAACAAACCAAGATAACTTCTTTTTTGTTAAGGCAAGGGTGTACTCGGATCAAAATGTGATTTTACGAATTTTTTTCAATAAAATGAGTTTTCAGTTATTGACATTTTCATATAGAAATATTATTCAACTTTCTATTCATGTAGGTTGTACTGTCGAAATAAACAAGTTTTTATCATAAAACATGCCTTTTGTGTGATGCCTATCATTGCTAAGTCTTTGTTTTTGTCAAATCAAGCGTGAATAATCGGACATTATGTGATTTTCCGACATCGATCGTGGCCCGAAAACTACGGCAATTCCAACATGGCGCATATCATGGGAAAGCCCTGTTTTCGCTCTGCATGATGGTAGAAACCGTTCAAAAATAGCACCGACGGTGTCCGAGTAGTCTCGACTACGAACGAACCCCCCTCCAGCGGCTCGTGGACAAAGGATTGGGGGAATCCCGCGACGATTGGCCAAACGGTATCACGTGATGTCGGATTCCCCCGTCTGGCGAATCGTCGCCGGCAAGCGATCGCTCTGATTGGTTGTAATACTAATTTCCAGCCTGTCGCGTCATACGTTCGATTCCTTTGCCAACATTGCTAACTTCCGCGTTACGTTCAATTATATCGCTTTCTAAAGCAACATTATGCGGTTTAGTCAAAAGCATTGGTTAGCTACGGTGCTAAGAAGCGGTTGAAGCGTGCACAATTGCAGTTAGTGCGCGATAGCAAGGAATCTCGTGTTGAATCCGTCGATGAACCGGCTGTGTCCACAACTTCGTCTGCGACCACGCCCACGATGCCGACAAGAATGGTAGTCGGAGTAAGTTCAATTACGGATGTTTTATATATTCCCAATGTATGATTCAGATATATATGTGTGTATTTATGTTTTCTCCGAACATGGTTAGCCTTTGTGGCATATATCTCGCTGGAGAAACGTTGATGTTGCTATTCGTCCTGTGTTGACATTCAAGCCCAGCTCCAGGGTCCCATTGCACTACAGGCACACCAGAGCCTGCAGAAGTAGAGACAAGAGTTATGACTTACAACTATATTTATGTAGCTGTACAGAGGCTCAGATGATGCTGTTCTTGAAGGATGACATTTCTTCTCAGCACGTTATTCAATGGAAATGTTGTTTATATTACAACTTACCTCTATTATTAGACTATATTTATGTGTACGGCAATGAAATAAATTGAACATAACATGGACCTTTTTTGTTGTTGAACATGTTATGAATACTTGCGATGTTCATGATATACATTGGTTTTGTGTAACTGTTTCCAGGAATCAAATTGGCCGTCAGCATCACAAGACGAGAATGTCTGCAACTGAACGGAACTTTGGTTACACCAAACTTCTGGAGGGGATGTATGTCTGGTGCTTACCATTTAAGGATGTATACATGAACAAGATGCTGGTGCAGATATCTCAACAGTGATCATACTCCATGCAGTATTGCTGCTATGCAAGAAGCGCACTCACTCCGTCCAAGCTGTCGACCGTACCCTCGGCATGGGGGCGTTTTACAGAGGGTACCAATGACACTGTACTCCAGTGAACTTTATCCATGCTCCAGTGAACTTTTTATGTGCTCCAGTGAACTCTATCTGTACTCTAGTTAACTTTATCTGTGGACTGGTGTCATATTTTACAAACACGTTTTTCTGTTTTGCAAATTTTTTTGTTATGGTGCTTAGTTTTTCATATGTTGTTATTATTTTGCAGTGGAAATCATTGTGAACTCTACCTATTGATAGATTATACATTGGCTAACATATGTGAAAAGTTTCAGTCATCTAGATTGCTTTTTATGTGTTGAAATGTGTGTTCCCATGTACCCAAACTTTGAACGCGATTATCTCAGAAACACGTTTTTTCCTTACACCTGCTGTCTCCCGTGTCATTTTCCCGTGCTCCTGCTTTACAGAATTGCTTGAAACTTGCCATAGTGTACCTTGATAGTATGCTCTTGAAAACCACCAAGATAGTTTCTGGAAAACATGACCTGGTTTTTACACAATGAGTCACGAATGCAATTTTTCACCTCCGTTTTTGCATTTTCGCATACAGTAAAACTTGAAAAAATCAGTAAAAAAAAAGTTTTTCGAAAAATAAAAAAACAGCTTGGTGGTTTTCACAAGGGTTGTCTAGAGTAATTACACAACAAATTTGGGTTATCTGAGACTGGTAGTTACTGACATATTTGACACAAAAAAATTAATCCAAGATGGCCACCATACCGTGGGAAAACCCCCTAGAAAAATTCTGAAAAAAATGCACAGCTATGCTGTGAGGTGACCTCACAAACTCTGAAAGTTTTAGCTCTCTGTGTTCTATAACAGTGAAGTAATAAAATAAAGTACGTTTTGAGTACACCCTTGCCTTAAGTCAGTAATTTCTGAGTAACAGTTGTAACAAAATAATATACTGCAATTCAATGGACAATGCTCCATTTTATTGAACATATTCATAACATTCACAGCATAAATCTCCAATGTAGTTGATTGTGTGTTTTTAAATGTATTTGTCATGTAGAAGTGCTTACGTCACTGTTGTTGTCCAATATAGCGCACAAAAACATTGGTCAAGATAAGTCGAACTTTGGATAACTAGAAGTATTTCATTGGGTCCTTGGAGGTTCGACTTATCCGGAGTATACTGTATAGTTATTTATATTCTAGGAATGGCTACGACATCACCAAAATTATAAATTTAGAAACAGATGTAATTAAAATGATAGTCTAAAATTCCATGTAGTCTAGGTTAACAGAAAAGTCATAAATAAACTTCATAGGCACCAAAAGAGATTCCAAATATTGGGACCAAGATGTTATAGAAAAAAATGACAGATGTTACAATTTTTACAAGTGTTGTACTTTATCTGAAAAAAAATAAGCATCATTTCCTGTTTGTTAGTGATAACAGAAATGTATATAGATATGCGTATCATGCTTGAAATGTGACGTTTTTCGTATTGTTAACAAAACATAAACGGCCATTTATAATATTGATACGTCCCCTTAATTTGCTGCCACAATGGCCCTTTAATCTATATTTATTACATGTTGTTATCTACAATATCAGGTTATGTCATCTGACAAACACTTGGCAGGGTGTGTTTACGATCGTTTTGACTGGCCCCTTATCTGCGGGGTTACCAGGTCACATCTACGTGGCCTTTTTCCATTATAGCTTCAAAGGCACAATAATATTTGCTGGTTTAAGGATATGATTTAGTTAGGTAGATATAGTACTGATGTGTATATTATGTTCCACGCTCACAGCAAACAAATAGAGCTTGTTCAAAGATCGGCGATACGCAGTCATTACTATGGAAACATTGTCAGTGTCGGGGGGATTTCCAAAAGGAATTTTTTTTAAATGATGGATTGATGAAATACGACGTTAGTGTGGGTGATTATTTGTGGTGCCGATGTTCAGTTCAATATTTCCTAGCATGCTATGAGGGAAAAAATTAAAAAATGAACTGATACTTTAGCCGGCCCAGCTACCTTAACAGATAGTAAAGCAGCTTGCTAACAGGACAGTGAGCGAAAAAAGGGGATGTAAATAAACCGTTAGCGGCAACTGTCGGAAGAACATAATTAATTCTTAAAATACTTATCTTACTGATGACATCCAATGTATAACAACACTTAACTATTTAGATAATGTTACATGTTTTGAATTTAGTATACGAAACCATGCTGAAAAATCACCAAAAATGTGAAACCGACAAATTGAAATGTTCTAAAGCTGCTGCTTCCATGTGACCAACCCTAGAACAACGACAGTGGATTATAACATGTATTTTGATGTACTTGTAAGAATGTTTATGCGCTGGATACAGTGCATGTCTCATTGTGGTATTATTACTTCATACGGATGTGAGACGAATAAAAGTGACAACCGAAAGTTAAACACCTTTCTATTCATGTGTTTACGGAGGCTACTCAAAATTAGATGGTCATACTTAGTGTTAAATAAAGATATCCTAATTAAAACAAAAGTAAAGAAAATGAGCAAAGAAGATAGGATAAGAAGATGGAATGGGATCATACAGGTATTTAGAATGAAAGGTGGACACCTGAAGGCAAAACAGAAAGAAAGACAAAGTGAGCTGGAGAGAGTGTACTCACTGAGCTGGAGAGAGTGCACTCACTGAGCTGGAGAGAGTGCACTCACTGAGCTGGAGAGAGTGCACTCACTGCACTGTAGCCTTATGGACTACCAGACCCGAAGAGGATAGGTAGGTAAGTACTCACAGCCTCAGCATCCACAAACACCAGGGGGCACTCCATCTCTGTCGTAAGTAGGTCGAGTAGCGTTACTGTAGAGAATTGGGTTAAGGAATTGTAGAGACAACTAGCAAGAGAAACCATTACAGTGTCCTCCTGATCTTACTATTGTAGAGACAACTAGCAAGAGAAACCATGTACAGTGTCCTCCTGATCTTACTATTGTAGAGACAACTAGCAAGAGAAACCATGTACAGTGTCCTCCTGATCTTACTATTGTAGAGACAACTAGCAAGAGAAACCATGTACAGTGTCCTCCTGATCTTACTATTGTAGAGACAACTAGCAAGAGAAACCATGTACAGTGTCCTCCTGATCTTACTATTGTAGAGACAACTAGCAAGAGAAACCATGTACAGTGTCCTCCTGATCTTACTATTGTAGAGACAACTAGCAAGAGAAACCATGTACAGTGTTCTCTTGATCTTACTATTGCAGAGAAAACTAGCAAGAGAAACCATGTACAGTGTCCTCCTGATCTTACTATTGTAGAGACAACTAGCAAGAGAAACCATGTACAGTGTCCTCCTGATCTTACTACACTACACAGCACATCATTCTGTTTTTGTACGTCTACCTTTCAGGTCTGCCATATGTGTGTGCACTTTTGTTATGGTTGTGAGCATTTGAATAAAACAGCATATGATCACAAAGCGCTTTGTTAATTTAATAATATCAACAGGTTCAAATAACGCATGTAAAGGTCTAGAAAGAATAGATTTAGATTTTTTTTAAATGTGAACTGTTCAAAAACACCATTAGAGGACTATGAGAGTAACTTGTGTCAAGAAGATGTTTAAGACTATTCTCATTCAGAATGAATGTAAATACAAATTTTAATGAAAGTGGTCATATGGCTCTGGTTTCTCAACACTACATCTTGGTACAAAACACAAAGTGAACTACATTGTGGAAGGATACACAGCTGAGTGGCGAGGTTCTTGCTTGCATTACTACGCGCCAGGTAGCCACATGCATCCTTTGTGACTGAATCAACACAATGTCTTGTTTCCTGCAAAAAAACAGACACATTATGATTACATTGTGATTACAGTGATCACCCAGTTATGTGCGGGCAGTGGACGGATGTCATCACGACAGTCATATGATGACATTATCACATGGTAGTCATGATGACATAATCATATGATAGTCATGGTATTCATGTGACGACACTATTAAATAATACAGAAATATATAGGGGACACATGATACAAGGTTCATAAACAGATACAGCTTTGAAAATATCAGTAATGTCAGCTATGAATGGCACATACTTGTAAGAGCCGGGCAAACAGATGGAAGGTGTTGACAGCGTGGATGCCCGAGTTGTCTGTCATCACGCGGTTGACGTGATTACGCCACACGTCCTCGATGTCATCAGTTGCCATACTGGTGTCTGCTGGCATGGCGATGTATGTCAACCCAGCAGAGGAGGGGGAGGAGCTGGTGGGACTGAGGTCAGCTATGTCCACTTCACTGCCCACACTACGCAGACTGTGGCTGAAACACACTCTAGTCAGTCAAGTCCACTCTACACCAAATATTGCCTTGGACATTGTACATCAAACCATAGCTAACATCACATTATATACTGGTAATAACCACTGGGAGGGCGAGGGGGTGGCTGTGCACTAGCCAGTGCGTTTGTGACCCTATGTGACCCTCATTTGCATGGGGTCACAGATTTTGGCTCCCTCCAATGAAATATCCTGGATATACCTCTGATAACAAGAGTGGTATAATCAACCCATACAGGACTGTCCGATCACTCTGATGTGCAACTTGACAATTCAACATGACAAGTCAACAACACATCAAGGCATTTACTGCAACAGGTGGCATAATTTAGTTGATTTATGTTATTACCTCAACAGCATTTCATCTTTGCTAAAAAATGAACATGAACAGAGAGGGTGGACCATGAGTAGAGAGGGTGGACCAGGACTAGAGAGGGTGGTCCATTAATAGAGAAGGTGGACCATAAATAGAGAGGGTAAAAAGGACTAGAGAAAGTAGACCAGGACTAGAGAGAGTGGACCAGGACTAGAGAGGGTGGACCAAGAATAGAGAATTGACCAGGACTAGAGAGGGTGGACCATGAACAGACGGAGTGGACCATGAACTGTGAGGGTGGACCATGCAGTCAACTCAGCCAGAAACCCTGCTCATGCAGTCAACTCAGCCAGAAGACCTGCACACAACAGGCCCTGCTCATGCAGTCAACTCAGCCAGAAGACCTGCACTCAACAGACCCTGCTCATGCAGTCAACTCAGCCAGAAGACCTGCACTCAACGGACCCTGCTCATGCAGTCAACTCAGCCAGAAGACCTGCACACAACAGACCCTGTTCATGCAGTCAACTCAGCCAGAAGACCTGCACACAACGGACCCTGCTCATGCAATCAACTCAGCCAGAAGACCTGCACACAACAGACCCTGTTCATGCAGTCAACTCAGCCAGAAGACCTGCACTCAATGGACCCTGCTCATGCAGTCAACTCAGCCAAAAGACCTGCACACAATGGACCCTGCTCATGCAGTCAACTCAGCCAAAAGACCTGCACACAACGGACCCTGCTCATGCAGTAAACTCAGCCAAAAGACCTGCACACAACAGACCCTGCTCATGCAGTCAACTCAGCCAAAAGACCTGCACACAACATACCCTGCTCATGCAATCAACTCAGCCAGAAGACCTGCACACAACGGACCCTGCTCATGCAGTCAACTCAGCCAAAAGACCTGCACACAACGGACCCTGCTCATGCAGTCAACTCAGCCAGAAGACCTGCACACAACGGACCCTGCTCATGCAGTCAACTCAGCCAGAAGACCTGCACACAACAGACCCTGCCCATGCAATCAACTCTGCAATAGATACAGTCTTCTGCATGATGACCATCGTCCCAGTCATTCATTAAAAAAAACAAATTCACAGCAGGTGTCCACTAAAAACATTCAACAGTAGTTATTACATGATAATTACAGTAACATAAACCATCTGCCCTAGAAACACATGCTAGTACATAACAGTAACTTATTTATAAATACATCAACTACAAGAATTAATCACTGAGATTTGATAGCAGTGACACACCTCAGAATAAAGTGTATCACTGGGACAGTTAACACAGGATCCACTGATCACAAACCTCCAATCCAAGTTATATCAACGATGATCATACCAAAAGGAAACCTAATGAATATTCAAAAGCCAAATAGTCAGGGTTTAGTTTTTTCATAATTGAAGATTTCATAATGTTTGTAAACAGTGAACAACATATTTCATTTTCACACATAAGAATCACAGTATTAATAATGACACTGGATAGAAACAGTAAACCTGATCTTTTTTCCAGAAAGATTACAGTATCAAAGAACTATGTGTTAAAGCAATAAAAGATGGTATTTTTACCACAATAATAGGTCAAACTTGAGCAATTTTTTTACAACAAATTCAGAATAACAAACGCCATAGAACAAAGCACTAAGTTACTCTTTATCCCCAAAACAACATACATAGTGAACTACTTATGCATGCAATAAATTTTATTAAAGTATGAAATTATTTCCTTACAAAAACCACGCAAATAACAACGAAAGCAAGAAGCTATAAGATTGTTGTTTCCCACAGATCAAAGCAACAGCCACCTCAGACTCCTCCAATAACTTAACATCACTCAGTTAGATCACCACCAATCAAGTAACAAGCATCATGTTTTGTGAAGATCCCAAGCAAACTTGAGATGCAGGCAAAAGGTAATGTTTCGCAAAAGAAACAACAGTAAGAGCCGGCGGGAGAGGCAAGCAATAACAGTGATTACACTTACACAGAGCCACATGACCGACAGGTTCGTCTGAAAAACATGACAACCACGTTCATACGACCACACAACCATGTGACAATCACGTTCATGTGACAATCACGTTCGTGTGGCAACCACATTCATGTGATGTTTGCTTGTCCTCGGCCTGCTGCAACCCCGCGTACACAACCCTGCGTACACAACCCCGCATACACAACCCCACGTACACAACCCCGCGTACACAACCCCGCGTACACAACTCCATGTACACAACCCCGCGCACACAACCCCGCGTACACAACCCTGCGTACACAACCCTGCATACACAACTCCATGTACACAACCCCGCATACACAACAACGCATACACACCTCCATGTACACAACCTCACATATATAACCCCATGTACACAACCCCGCATATATAACCCCATGTACACAACTTCGCATATATAACCCCATGTACACAATATCCACACACACAATCCTGCATACTGTACATATTGTTGAAGTTTGTGAAGAATTTACAGAAACAATGAAGAATCCAAGCCTCTGCAAGTTGTTTCGTAATTCAAATATAAAAAAACTGGCTGACATAGCAGCTATGATGTCTTCGTATTTTAGTTTCTCCAGCATTTTCATGACGTACTCTCCTGGCTCAGACGTTTTCCCAAAAGAATCAGAATTTGAGTTTTGATAATATAAGTGAGCAGTAATTTTTTACACATAACTGCTATAAAAACAGACAGTCGGGTGAGGGGAGGGAGGGTAGGGAGAGGGTGAGGGGAGGGAGGGTAGGGAGAGGGTGAGGGGAGGGACAGTAGGGAGAGGGATCAAGGGAGCAAGTGAGGGAGAGACAAACAGACAGACATGCATGCATGCACACACACACACACACACGTGCACATAGTTTCATGACACACTCATAAAGAAGACTGAAGTACTCACGATGATTCCGAGTGATGTCGCATTCTTGGGTCAAGTACTGTAGGATTCAACAGTGTTGTTGAATCGTACCTAGGAAGGTCATGTGGAAATTCTTCCACAGGCGTCTACGACATAAGAAATATATTTCACGTTAGCAAGCAAAAACCACTGAATGCTTTATAAGCTGAATGTTTCATAATAATAGTTTGAGGAGAATGTTTGCATGTCACTCCCAATTTTTTTCAGTAAATTATTTTATAATAGTTTAATATAATACAAATTAAATACAACTGTATTAAACAATAGATAATGTAAGCAGGAAAAAATACAGTTGTCTAAACTAGTACTTGGAACTTTAATAGCATTGCAGTAAACACACACACACACACACACACACACACACACATATATATATATATATATATATATATATATATATATATACTAAGTCACAGTGGGCACCCATGGTGTAGACTCAGTCATATATATATATATATATATATATATATATATATATATATACATATTGATAAATATTACCAGTAAATTAACAAATATCCAAACAAAATATGATGATTTTGAAATTACAGAAATTCAATTATAGTTCTGGTTACATTACATGCCCACTAAGATTGAGTGTACACCATGGGTACCCAGTATGACTGATTGTACACTATGAGTGACCATTATGACTGAGTGTACAACATGGGTGCCCACTATGGGTGCCCACTGTGACTGAGTGTAAACCATGGGTGCCCACTGAGTGTTCACTATGGATGCCCACTGTAACTGAGGGTACACTATGGGTGCCCACTGTGACTGAGTGTACACTTTGGGTGCCAACTGTGACTGAGTGGACACTGACCTCATCATCTGAAGACTCGTCCCGGGAGCTCTCCACCTGTCCTCCCTCCTCACCCTCGTTGGTCTTCATTGAGTCACGCTTCAAGCCACCAAAGTCATAGCCAGCATCTGGATCTTCATAAAGGAAATCAAATGCCTCCAGTGCCTGGATCTGCTGATCCGTGCTGCTGTCATCACCCAACTTGATCTCCCCTGTTCACACAACAATAAATATCATCACAGTGTCAAACTAAGATATCATTTACAAAACCGTTATTGAAAATTATTATGTATAATAAATGGAAAAATATCTGTGGAAAAGTGTGAGGCAGTTATTGTCATCTATCTGTAAGCTGTGTTGTGAGCCAGTGCCATCATGACAGCTAGTTGAGGAGGTTCACTATGGGTCCATCACTGCTTCGTGAAGCAGTGATTACACATACATCAGCATAGTCATGTTGTCACCAACTGCTGATAAACTACTGTCAATGACACACGCACACGCACACGCACACACAATAACAAATCCAAGATGATACACCCATAATAACAAACCCACAATGATGCAACCACAATAACAAATCCACAATGATACACCCACAAAAACGATAAACCGACCTGGCAGACTGTCAGCAGGGATAGACCTCTCTTCACTACTGTTTGTCATAGTCGTCTGCCTTTCAAGTGTGTCGCTGGGCGAGTCATGACTGAAGATCACCTGGAGACACAACGCAGTACTATTGTGACAACCAAGATGCTCTGATGCTCTGCAGCAGTCAAATGAGTATCTATTTCACCGAGTTATACTTTCTTGATATCAAAGAATAACAAATTTAATGTTTTGTTTGATTACCATTATTTCAATTCATGGCTTAACCAATTACAAAAACGATGAAAATTAATAGTTTAACAGTGAATAGATTGGCAGATTTAGAAAAAAGATAATTATGATTTTTGTTCAAAGAAAATGTTTTTGGACATGGCTCTCCTTGCAGTAAATATAATCTAGCTAGCCATATGACAGATCACTGCCAAGTCAATGGTGTTTGCCATTGACAAAGTGAAGCACCGATTCAAGAAGGAAATGAGTCAGACAGACTTGGCAGGTGGACTGTGAAACAACAGCTGCGCTGAATGAACAGGGCATTGAGAGTAGACCAGGAAGTTCACAACAAAACATTGATATGCTATTTTCTCCACAAGCAGAAACTGCAATACATAAAATGGTCATTAAAGGAGAACCTTAACCAAAAAATATTCATAGTCTATATCGTCGTCCTTGGGGAGGGGGCGGGGGTTCGAATGAACCTGGCTGATTGTGTATGCCCAAACCCCCCTTTTCAAAAACCTGAAGATGGGCCTGTTGTCACACACCTGTTTCTTTCCATCCTATAATAAAAATGTTCTTGTAAACCCATATATGTGGACACGTATAACACCCCCTGTTCTTCTGTAGCACTAGGTCCAGTCCATGACACTGGTCAGAGCCCTTCACACCACCCTGTTCTTCTGTAGCACTGTGTCCAGTTCACGACACTGGTCAGAGCCCTTCACACACCCCCCTGTTCTTCTGTAGAACTGTGTCCAGTCCATGACACTGGTCAGAGCCCTTCACACTCCCCCCAGTTCTTCTGTAGCACTGTATCCAAGTCCATGACACTGGTCAGAGCCCTTCACACTCTCCATGTTCTCCGGTAGCACTGTGTCTAGTCCATGACACTGGTCAGAGCCCTTCACACTCCCCCTGTTCTTCTGTAGCACTGTGTCCAAGTCCATCACACTGGTCAGAACCCTTCACACTCCCCCCCTGTTCTTCTGTAGCACTGTGTCTAGTCCATGACACTGGTCAGAACCCTTCACACTCCCCCCTGTTCTTCTGTAGCACTGTGTTTAGTCCATGACACTGGTCAGAGCCCTTCACACACCCCCTGTTCTTCTGTAGCACTGTCATTTTACCTCAAAGGTACAACATCTTAGTCCATTATTAAACTAGTAAACTATACCACATACAGAACCATGGGACTTAGTAGCAGTGTTTGAGCATCAGAATTTCAGTAGGAAGGACCTGTGTTTGAATCTCATTGCTTCCATTCCATATTGGACAATTTAATTCATTACACATTGCCTCAGTTCACTCAACTGTATGCATGAGTGCCCAGGCACCTGACAACTTTCACCAGGGGTTAACCGGTGATAACTGGCATCATATCCAGGGGAAGGCATATTCTCATCAACTTGCACCCAGGAAACTAGGGTTAAACACTGACTCTAGAAAGGATTTAACTGTTTCATGTTTATGGATGTGTACAACTAGCAACCAGTCCTGATAAGAAACCCAAACTTGAACTACAGCAAGTGCAGTCACTCACAGATCCAAGCCACCAGAAAGCTATACTGAAATGATATTGAAACAAAGCATGAATCACCACTGCAACACCAGCACTCCAGTCAAGTGGCACTCCAGTCAAGTGGCACTCTCTCCTAGACACAACTAAACAGTGCCAAGCCAATCAATGGTGCTCAAGAAATCAAAGTAGATCACTGCTGACATCATATGACTAAATGTGACTAATCAACAGTCACTGTTTCTGGCCAGCAGAAGCAAGCAAGTGAACATTGACAGCCACAGGTGTTTAGCAAAACAG
Source organism: Lamellibrachia satsuma (assembly GCA_033239005.1). Lineage (NCBI taxonomy): Eukaryota > Metazoa > Annelida > Polychaeta > Sabellida > Siboglinidae > Lamellibrachia > Lamellibrachia satsuma. The sequence continues at coordinate 545,825 of BSQZ01000079.1, read as the reverse complement.
ACCTAAGACGACGGGGTGCCTCACAAATATCAACATTTTTGCACACATACAAAACCGATCACTTTATAGTTACACTATGTTCGTTCACTATGTCATCTGCACAATCAGTCAAAAGATACCATGCAAATTAACTTATCCAGAAACGAATTTAGTTTTCTACTACACTTTTATTTGTTTCTGAATTGGTGGTAGACGGAAGTTTAATTTAAATGGTTTGTTAATAGGTTCATAAAGGACAGGTTTTTCAAGAAAGAGTTTCACTTTTACTCGTGTAAACAATATTTTCACGATGATAAGAATTAACAAACAGTACTAGTTGGTTGAAAATGCTGATGATTGTGTTGGCCCCACCAATGGCTGACATGCACACAAGAACCATGTAGAAAACAGCGTGGCTGGTTGACGTATGCAGCAAGCATAACAGAACAGAGGCAGTCCACTGCAACAATGGCAGTCGACAGACCAATGAAAGAAATTCAACTGCTAGGAGTTTCCCCCTACCTGTGTATCGAAGACCTGGGGGGCAAAATTTCAGTAATATTATAAATATACTTCTCTTTCTGTAATACACAACTACACCTTTTGTCATCAGTTATAACAATTTATTTTTAATGATGGTATTACAAACGTTTTTTGCACAGTCGATAATATTATTAACATTTTTAGTACAATTTTATGAAACTTAAAATCAGATGTTTGCTGTTAGAACTTTAGTATGAATTCCATCTGTTCAATGCAAATCTGTTCAAAGTTTCTTAGAAATGTGCAAATAGAATTACACAAAATTACCAACATGGGTAGTTTTCTGCAATCTTTCCCCTTCTACTAAACTGCAAGCTCTACATCTTAACAAAGCGCTGGTTGTGAATTAACTGCCATTTGTGGTCTGCTATATGCATAAAACGCTGTCTAAATGCATGGAATTCTGACCACAATACTAACTGGTAAAGCACTGGCACATGAGGCAGGTGAAGCCATCCTATGATCTTCTGCTGCACAGGTTACAATGAACTTACAGGTGACAGTAGACAGACCAAGGAACATGATACTCACTGAAGGACTCTTGGGAATCAATATACGAGGGCCGTAACACTTGAGCAGATTGACCAGCCTCTCTCGCGTACGACTCTGAAACACACCAGTCAATGTACCTCTCTTTCCCACCAGAAGCACCCATGAGAGACATTGAGGGGGTCAGAATGCAAAATCTTCATATTCAAAGGTTAAAACAAATCCCCAGTTCTATATCACTAGAAAGACACCAGTGGGAGGAACACTGTTTCTCTTGTGTTTTACTGCTGTTGTGATGACATACCTGAAATAATGACAGGAAGCAACAAACAGAAGCTACATGACATTGCAAACTAAGTTTCAAGCTGTGTGTTGATCCTAGTAGTCACTCAGCACAGGTGTATTTCGCATTTTATCATGTCATGACAATTATTGATCCAATGTTAATGTAACTACAAAATACTGTCTTACATAACAAAACCGCAAGCATTATTAGTTAGGTATTGAGTACGTATAATATAGGTAAACATAAAATTATGACGACCAGTGGTCTCGAACACTGAACTACCTGAGATGGAAGCGGCCTCTTCCATCCAAAGCCGGTACTAGTGTCAATGACCAGCGAACCACTAGATGGAGCCTCCAGTTGTCTCTCAGACTCGGACATTTCCGTCTCAACTACACTGCACTCGGGGGAAGACAGTTCTAACAGGTCGCCTCCAATCATGGGCAGCTGTGACTGGTCAAATGTGAACTCCATGGTGCGACCTGAATGTAAGGGGACAGCAATACAAAGTTGATGCTATGGAACAGATTCAAGATGACACATTCAGTAGAACTCCATGGTGTGGCATGAATGTAGGGGGACAGCAATACAAAGTTGATGCTATGGAACAGATTCAAGATGACACATTCAGTAGAACTCCATGGTGCGACCTGAATGTAGGGGGACAGCATTACAAAATTGATGCTATGGAACAGATTCAAGATGACACATTCAGTAGAACTCCATGGTGCGAAATGACTGTAGGGGGACAGCAATACAAAGTTGATGCTATGGAACAGATTCAAGAGGACACATTCAGTAGAACTCCATGGTGCGACCTGAATGTAGGAGGACAGCAATACAAAGTTGATGCTATGGAACAGATTCAAGATGACACATTCAGTAGAACTCCATGGTGCGACCTGAATGTAGGGGGACAGCAATACAAAGTTGATGCTATGGAACAGATTCAAGATGACACATTCAGTAGAACTCCATGGTGCGAAATGACTGTAGGGGGACAGCAATACAAAGTTGATGCTATGGAACAGATTCAAGAGGACACATTCAGTAGAACTCCATGGTGCGACCTGAATGTAGGGGGACAGCAATACAAAGTTGATGCTATGGAACAGATTCAAGAGGACACATTCAGTAGAACTCCATGGTGCGACCTGAATGTAGGGGGACAGCAATACAAAGTTGATGCTATGGAACAGATTCAAGAGGACACATTCAGTAGAACTCCATGGTGCGACCTGAATGTAGGGGGACAGCAATACAAAGTTGATACTATGGAACAGATTCAAGATGACACATTCAGTAGAACTCCATGGTGCGACCTGAATGTAGGGGACAGCAATACAAAGTTGATACTATGGAACAGATTCAAGATGACACATTCAGTAGAACTCCATGGTGCGACCTGAATGTAGGGGGACAGCAATACAAAGTTGATGCTATGGAACAGATTCAAGAGGACACATTCAGTAGAACTCCATGGTGCGACCTGAATGTAGGGGGACAGCAATACAAAGTTGATGCTATGGAACAGATTCAAGAGGACACATTCAGTAGAACTCCATGGTGCGACCTGAATGTAGGGGGACAGCAATACAAAGTTGATGCTATGGAACAGATTCAAGAGGACACATTCAGTAGAACTCCATGGTGCGACCTGAATGTAGGGGGACAGCAATACAAAGTTGATGCTATGGAACAGATTCAAGATGACACATTCAGTAGAACTCCATGGTGCGACCTGAATGTAGGGGGACAGCAATACAAAGTTGATGCTATGGAACAGATTCAAGAGGACACATTCAGTAGAACTCCATGGTGCGACCTGAATGTAGGGGGACAGCAATACAAAGTTGATGCTATGGAACAGATTCAAGATGACACATTCAGTAGAACTCCATGGTGCGACCTGAATGTAGGGGGACAGCAATACAAAGTTGATGCTATGGAACAGATTCAAGAGGACACATTCAGTAGAACTCCATGGTGCGACCTGAATGTAGGGGGACAGCAATACAAAGTTGATGCTATGGAACAGATTCAAGAGGACACATTCAGTAGAACTCCATGGTGCGACCTGAATGTAGGGCGACAGCAATACAAAGTTGATACTATGGAACAGATTCAAGATGACACATTCAGTAGAACTCCATGGTGCGACCTGAATGTAGGGGGACAGCAATACAAAGTTGATACTATGGAACAGATTCAAGATGACACATTCAGTAGAACTCCATGGTGCGACCTGAATGTAGGGGGACAGCAATACAAAGTTGATGCTATGGAACAGATTCAAGAGGACACATTCAGTAGAACTCCATGGTGCGACCTGAATGTAGGGGGACAGCAATACAAAGTTGATGCTATGGAACAGATTCAAGATGACACATTCAGTAGAACTCCATGGTGCGACCTGAATGTAGGGGGACAGCAATACAAAGTTGATACTATGGAACAGATTCAAGATGACACATTCAGTAGAACTCCATGGTGCGAAATGACTGTAGGGGGACAGCAATACAAAGTTGATGCTATGGAACAGATTCAAGATGACACATTCAGTAGAACTCCATGGTGTGAAATGACTGTACGGTGACAGCAATATGAAGGTGATGCTATGGAAGAAATTCAAGATGACACATTCAGTAGAACTCCATGGTGTAGCATGAATGTAGGAGGACAGAATATGAAGGAGATGCTATGGAAGATTCAAAATGACACATTCAGTTGAAATCCATGGTGCGACCTGAAAACGTAGGGGGACAACAACATGAACAGAGACAACAATATGAAGAGAGACAACAACATGAAGAGAGACAACAATATGAAGAGAGACAACAACATGAATAGAGAGACAACAACATGAAGAGAGACAACAATATGAAGAGAGACAACAATATGAAGAGAGACAGCAACATGAAGAGAGACAACAATATGAAGAGAGACAACAACATGAAGAGAGACAACAATATGAAGAGAGACAACAATATGAAGAGAGACAACAACATGAAGAGAGCCAAAAACATGAAGAGAGACAACAATATGAAGAGAGCCAACAACATGAAGAGAGAGACAACAACATGAAGAGAGACAACAACATGAAGAGAGACAACAATATGAAGAGAGACAACAATATGAAGAGAGAGACAACAACATGAAGAGAGACAACAATATGAAGAGAGAGACAACAACATGAAGAGAGACAACAATATGAAGAGAGCCAACAACATGAAGAGAGAGACAACAACATGAAGAGAGACAACAACATGAAGAGAGACAACAATATGAAAGATATTCAACATGACTCGTTAACAGAAAAATTATCTACAACACTTCTGGTGCATTACAAATAGTCAATAAAGTGTATCCAAACAATTGTATATCAAAAACAATAATTCTCAGTGCTAATCAACAGAGAACATAATTATTGCTAGCAACAGAACACAAACATTGGTAGACACAATGGTTCAGATGTGATCCACAGACACAGTAAACAAAGATGTTGTCTCTGTTAGCGCAGTACCTGGCAGCTCCTTCTTCACCATCACTTCGGCCTCAGCAAATGATGTGTGTGACAGCAAGCCTAGTGCCCCGATGTCTAGCAACGAGCCAACATTTGCTGTAGGTGGCGCCACCTCCAGTGATGATGATCGCACCACACACAACTTGAGAATCTTCAATGATTCCTTCCAGTGAGGACTCTGCAGGAAGAAGGAGCATGTTCTGTGGGTTGGGAGAGGGGATTCTTTCAATACATAAAAACGATCTGTTGATTCCTTCACTACACACTAGGCAGTGTTTTCCTTAAGCAAAAAGTAGTAGGTCCTTGGACCTACAATATATAAAGTTGTAGATCCTGTGCAGAAGTTACAGGCCCAGGCAAGTGTGGAGCCTGGGCGTGCTCGAACGATATATATTTATATAAATATATTAAATATATATATATATACATATATATGTATGAATAGATTATTAGAAGTTATATTTGTAAATTATTATATGAAACCTGTATTATAAAACTTCAACAAAAACAAGTGTTCAACATTTTTATTCAGAATCACTGTACTTGCTCATTGTTAAATAAAACAATCCATCGTCTGACTGAACAACAGTGTCCTGCATGGGCTAAGCCAACCAATTGTTCAACATTTTTATTCAGAATCACTGTATTCGCTCATTGTTAAATCAGAATCAAAATCAGAAAAGTCATCACTGAATGAATGACAATAGTGTCCTGCATGGGCTGAGCCAATGAAGTCGCTTGTTTCTCTAACAAAGGGAAGTCCATTGCCACAGGCACCTGCTGATGAGGGCATTTATTACTTAGATCCCAGGCCCAGATGGCTGGGTCTGGGTCGAAGCTGTCGATGTCTGCTGAATGCATCTTGACTGTCATCAAGCCGCTGCATGTAGTGTCTTTGAGTCTGAAAACAAATACACAACCAGAAAATATATGACTTTGTCTCAGTTGCAAGTTTCATTCAATACTGCACCGCACATGCTATTACAAGCTGAGTAAACTTCTCAGTGGCTAACTGCTCCAAGAAAATGTTTTAATATATTTCACATGTAACTATCAATACCCTAGTCTCACCACCCTGTACCCGTTGTGGAAATCTGTCTTTGTTTGCTTCATCAAGTGAAATCCCCATTCATACTCAGCAGTGCTGGCACTGATGCTGAGTACGAACAAAGTCAAACACCAGGAGAAGGTTTAGGTACTCAGATGCAGACTCCTGTTCACATTTCCCCATGTCAGACTGGCTATCTACTTCTCAGAACTGAAATCGTATATGAGCCAACAATAAAATTAATATAGACATAATAAATGTGGATCAATGTTTATTCATCTATTTTTTAATAAAGCGATGCACCAAAACATAAATAAAATATTTATGAACTGAAATCAAGACAATACGGTCAATACTCCAAGTTGAAGCCATCAGATCAGCTGCATCCAATAGTATTTAAAAGAAGTGCTGCTGGCATACCTGTAGAGTGCATTCCTCGGGCAGATCCACTCCTCCTCCACATATTGCATAAGTGCTTGGTCAGGACCTCTGTATTTAATGACTACAAATGTCACATGTCATTCACCTGTAGGTCTGCGATTTCCAGCATCGTCTTCATAATCGTCGTTGGAAGAAATATCGTTGGTGTTAACTTCGCTAATATCACTGAAGCTCCCTCGTTCTCTTGATGTCGTAACATTTCCAAAATTTAATAATCAAAGTTCGACAAAACGAAAACCCTAAGAATTGCAATCAACCGACGTTACCATTAATCGGTGAAATGCTAAAGTTTCAAACTCATACTGGCTACTGGCTCGCAGAAAATGAGAGGAATTAATCTGATTGGTTAAACATTTAATTATGCAGACAAAACTGCCTAAACGGGTGCAAACAGGTAGTTGATTCAAGTGTTCTCACAAGGAGAGGAGAGCCTAAATAATAAGTGCACATATCCTGAGATTTCTATCAGACTGCAGGACCGACCAATGGAAAATTCATCGGTCCTGACCAATATTTATCGGTTTGAGGCTGACGGACTGGCAGTATATTAAACGCTGCCACCAGGGGGTGCCAATGTTGTCTTTGGGGTTCAGTGTATTATACTTAACAAATATTTCAAATTCTTTGAGTTTTCAGCAGCCCAGACAAACTGAGTTTTCCACAAGTGCAAGGTAAACACCAGAGTGTCAGTACATTCACTGGACGATGCTCTGTGGCATCAGTGCTTAGTGGACAGGCTATTAAGACAATAGTGATGGCATATAGCATCTCTGTAATCAGATCTATCTATACAACATGGTCGTAGTGGAGGTTAATTTGATTGAGGGGGGAGTCAATGCGTAGTTTCATGGTGCGATTGTACTATCAACAAATGACGTTTTATAACACAGCATTCAGTGAGTCTAAAGAGAACAAAGCTTTGCCAATATACAAGACAGATGTAGTATAGCAATATACAAGACAGATATAGTATAGCAATATACAAGACAGATGTAGTATAGTAATATACAAGACGGATGTAGTATTGCAATATATAAGACGGATGTAGTATAGCAATATATTAGACATATGTAGTATAGCAATATACAAGACAGATATAGTATAGCAATATACAAGACGGATGTAGTATAGCAATATACAAGACAAATGTAGTATACCAATATACAAGACAAATGTAGTATAGCAATATACAAGACAGATCTAGTATAGCAATATACAAGACGGATGTAGTATAGCAATATACAAGACAAATGTAGTACTGCAATATACAAGACAGCTGTAGTATAGCAATATTCAAGCATTGTACTGAGCCATGTAATGTTGCACATAATTAATTTTTTACCTCGATGTATTTGGCAACAACCCGCAGTAGATCGTGGATACAAAGAGATGGCAGAACGGTGATGTCGATGTAATGAACGAGACAATGGAGGATCTGCAGCACTGGATTCTGGGTATTCACTGGACCTTTGTCCAAAACCTGCAACATGTCATCCAGGCCTTAAAGACATCCACACAAGTTGCAGCGTGTCTACCTAGCCTTAAAGACATTCACAAAGAAAGTACTGTTCTACATAATTATTGGCCTAACAAACCAAAATAAATGGGGATTGCGGTGCACTGCGGGCCTAATCGGGGGTCTGATAAGCGATGGTACGCCATTACTTCATTCACACATTGGCAATTTAGGAATGGTGGATGGTGTTAATTAGGAACAACAATCTTCGCGTAAACTCTGACAGAACATCGACCATGCCAGGTACGTGGGCTTCAAACACTATATTTCCATTGACACCAGAAGGGCTGAGTTTGATCAACGAGCACAACGAAAATGCAACCGAAGAATGCTCAGTAAAATGTCAGGGCGATCATCTGTATAGTTTGGAAAAAGCCAGCTTTTCTGACGTTGGATATTCTGGCTTTGTCAACATGCTCCTAACTGTCACTGAGTCCTCAGCAGTTTCGCTGCTCTAGGCAGGCGAACTACACGGAACTCCTCCACCATGGATGGCACATCATTATTCTAAACTACAAGCATTCATTTCATTGATTGAGTGACATATTTACGATTATATTTATATTGAAAGATGAATAGATGACACTGCATAAAATAGTGGCCAGTACAAGCCAGTTAGGGAGCTTCAAAAATGCATTGCAACGCAGTAAATGTAAAATATGTAACTTTTCCTGGAGTGATTATTAGTTGCATATATTTTTGGTATTTTCAAAATGTAGGAATTGTGTACATCAAGCAAATTTTACTCCATTCTCCGTTGACTATTGTTAAAGCCGAAAGACCCATGGTCCATGGACTGAGTACTACTCTTCCAACGAGTATCAATGGTCGTGATGTGAGACCTCGGCATGTAATTCAATGCTTGGGTGCTTTTACTGTGTTCTTGTCAATCACTTTCTCCAGTACAATCGCACCCTTGATGTAATTTTAATGAAACAAAACCAACGCCTCTGTCATGGTGTTGTGCGCTAATCCAGTTATCGAGGCACGGATTACCACTCAGGCAGCAAAAAGTGACCCCTGATTACACCCACAAAGCAGGGTGCGTCCAGTTTGTCTTGAATTCTGATGTTATCATGCAAGGGGTCAATAGAGCCATAAACAAAGAAAATTACTATAATTAATCATAACAATTACCACACATCTGGACCAGTCCAGGTGCATACAATAAACTACCAATAATAAATTAATCAAACAACAGATAACAATATTAATTCAGTGTTCCAAATTTGTAAGGACACAGTCAGTGCATATTTAAAGAATGAAAGTGATTATTATATAACTAGTGATAATTAAAGCTACAGTGTAGTGTGTAGGACAACTGATAATGATGTCTGTCATGAAATAGGACAACTGATAATGATGTCCGTCATGAAATATGACAACTGATAGTAATATCTGTCATGAAATAGCTACATCAGTGATCCATGAAATCACTGATCTACCCAGCAGTACTGTACCTCAACCACGAAGTTGACCAAGTGGTCACTGATATCCGAGTAGACGTCATAGAGATACTTGACCACACACTTGGTCCACTGCAGGCTGTCCTTGGCAAACGTGCCGCGGCTATAGAGGGTCATCACTGTCGCCAGGTTGTCCAGGTTCTCAGCTTGCTCCTGACACATCTGTCAAAACATGTGCAGCAGTGTTCTAAAAATTAAGGACTTTTTATCGGCGATCGCCAATTCAAAATGCTTCCTGCCATTTCAGTTAGCCAAAATGCACAAGTTTATCGGCCCCACCCCGCCGATTCATCCCAGAGGCCACTGCTGGGGCAGACTGTATTAGTGATGCTCATTACAGTACTTTACAGTATTAAACCATGCTAATTCGATATAAAATACAATACTAACTACTTCTTCCTAGCCAGCGACAGATCATAGCCAGAGCAAAGGCGAAGTCCGAACATGCAAGGGAAACCTCTGGTATTTGTAATGGATGGATGCCTACTGGATGATTCACATTTAATGATGTTTGTATCTTGGGGAATACCAGAGAAACACCAAAGCATGGCAGATGAAATTGCGAGAATAATAGAGTTCTAAAATTTTTGTAGGATATTACGCCAATTTACGTAAATCTTTGCTTACATATACGTATTATGTATACATATAATTTATACATTTTGTGAGGCCAGTTCAAACTCACCTGGGCCAGTTCGAAATAGAACTGGACCAGTTAAAACAAATATTTGTTTTGCTAATTTCAGACACTGGTACTGGTGTGTCATCTATCTCCTAACACATCTGTCAACACATGTACAGGTGTGTCATCTATCTCCTAACACATCTGTCAACACATGTGCAGGTGTGTCATCTATTTTCTGACACATCTGTCAACTCATGTACAGGTGTGTCATCTATCTCCTGACACATCTGTCAACACATGTACATGTGTGTCATCTATCTCCCGAAACATTTGCCAACACAAGTACATGTGTCATCTATCTTCTGACACACCTGTCAAGACATTTACAAGTGTGACATCAGTCTCCTGACACATCTGTCAAGACATTTACAAGTGTGTCATCAGTCTTCTGACACATCTGTCAACCCATGTACAAGTGTGTCATCAGTCTCCTGACACATCTGTCAATACACATGTACAAGAATCAAACACTGTATGACAGACTGTTCACTAATAGCTGATTTAGAATGTTGGGTGAGTGACAACTACTGTGAAATGTCGGGTGAGTGACAACTGGTGTGGAATGTTGAGTGACAGCTGGTATGGAATATTGGGTGAATGACAGCTGGTGTGAAATGTTGGGTGACAGCTGGTGTGGAATGTTGGGTGAGTAATCACTGGTGCAGAATGTTAGGTGAGTGACAGTTGGTGTGGAATGTTTGGTGAGTGACATTTGGTGTGGAATGTTGGGTGAGTGACAGCTGGTGTGGAATGTTAGGTGAATAATGCTGGTGTGGAATGTTTGGTGAGTGGCAGCAAACATTCACATTTAGTCCACAAGATTGCTTTATGTAATGTGACTTATCTAAAAGAAACATAATCTGCTACTGTGACATGACGTAGTCTAACAGTGAAATGGTATTAGCGACCAGTTAGAGAATGTGTGTGTTACTTAAGCACTGGATAGGAAATAGAAGAAGAGTAGTGCCCCTAATGAATACTACTGCTTACCCTTGAGATGGTGTCTGCCACTTCCCGGCACTTCTCATTCGGTTGTTCATAATGTTCGACCAGACACGGTAGGAGAGCAATGACATTCATCGGGAACCCTGAATAACAACACACGTTGGCCACATTCATGGTTCAAGATGTTTATTACAGTAATGCCTACTACATACTCTTAACGTGGTTTCAAAGTGGCACACTCAGCTTAGTTATACTAAAACACTAGGACCACTTTCCTATTCAAAATAAACCTTTTTCACATTGAAATTTTTTACTAAAAGAATGTACCTCTTTAAAGCAGTATTTAGCAATAATGAGCTCAATACGGACAAGCAATTACATCACTGCTGTATTCAACAGGGTGAGTACTTGACCACTAGAGCTGGGTATATGCTTGACCACTAGAGCTAGAGTGTCCAGTGACCTACCAACCTACCGGTTATCTGTGATGGGTCAATGATTGACACAGTAGAGCAGATGGTGAGTCTGGACAAGAGCTGCCAGGTGGCCTCAGCAGTCAGCGGGGATGTGCAGCCCTTGAGGAGCAGAGACTGGACACCAACAAACTGGGGCCAGTCAATGAGCTGAAGGATCTTCTCCAGTTTCTCCTGGCACTCTGGACGCTCTGGCTGCAGGTGGTTCAACACCTACAACACCACACACAACACCTACAACACCACACTCTGGATGCTGTGGCTGCAGGTGGTTCAACACCTACAACACCACACACAACACCTACAACACCACACTCTGTATGGTCTAGCTGCAGGTGGTTCAACACCACACACAACACCTACAACACCACACTCTGGATGCTCTGGCTGCAGGTGGTTCAACACCTACAACACCACACACAACACCTACAACACCACACTCTGGATGCTCTGGCTGCAGCTGGTTCAACACCTACAACACCACACACAACACCTACAACACCACACTCTGGACGCTCTGGCTGCAGGTGGTTCAACACCTACAACAACACACTAACAACTGTAACAGCACATCCAACAACTGTAACAACACACTTAACACCTACATCACACTCAACACCAATAGCATCACACTAAACACCTACAACATCACACACAACACCTGTAACATCACACCCGTCACCCACAGCATTACATCCAGCACCTACATCATCACAAACAACACCCACAGCATTGTATCTGACAACATCACATCCATCCCAAACATCAAACACTGACAACACCACATCCAACACTGACAACATTACATGCAATATCTAAAACATCACACTCAACATGGACAGCACTGCAATAAAAAAGTTATGTTCTTATATAGCGTGGCATCCTATCCTGAGGAGTGTTCTAACGCTTTACACTTAACTCCCAGTCAGACCTGTTCATTCCAATGACGTTTCAACTTCTCTGGGAAGCATTTAGCCATGCTGCAATTACTCGTTCAGATATCCATCTCTGTCTGTAGCCAGGTACTCATTTATACAGCTGAGTGAACTGTGGCAACGTGAGAAGAACGAAATTGCCAAAGCTTCAAAACGGCAGCAAGAGGATTCAAACCCGGGTTCTCTTGACCGAGACTAACAACACTTAAAACACCACACTCCAACACCCACACTATAACAACACTTAAAACACCACACTCCAATAACAACCAACAACAGCAAAGCCAACATAAACGTCACATGCAACACTAACAACATCACACCCAACAACAAAAAAACATCATACCCAACAGCAATACCAGTACACCCAACATATCCAGCATAACATCCAACACTTATAACAGATCCAAAACTTATGGTTAACACCTGTAAATGAGCTGATGCTGGGACTACAATAAGAACACAGACAATACCTGGTTATCACAACCTGCACCACAGTTCCCCACCCAGCTTGTCCCCAAGCTCCTTCCAAGCCTCTTCCAAGCTCCTTCCAAGCCTCTTCCAAACCCCACACAATAGAAAAAGCAGGAACTCATACCTCATCTAGGAGTCTGACAGCCAGCAGGAACACATACTTTATCAAGGAGTCTGACAGCCAGCAGGAACACATACCTTATCAAGGAGTCTGACAGCCAGTAGGAACTCATACCTTATCAAGGTGTCTGACAGACAGCCGGAACACATACTTCATCTTGGAATCTGACAGCCAACAGGAACACATACCTTATCAAGGAGTCTGACAGCCAGCAGGAACACATACCTTATCAAGGAGTCACTCACCTAGGAGCTTGACAGCGAACTCATACTTCATCTAAGAGTCTGACAGCCAGCAGGAACTCATACCTCATCTAGGAATCTGACAGCCAGCAGGAACTCATACCTGACCTAGGAGTCAGACAGCCAGCAGGAACACATACCTTATCAAGGGGTCTGACAGCCAGCAGGAACTCGTACCTTATCAAGGAGTCTGACAGCCAGCAGGAACTCGTACTCAAAGTCAGACTCAAGCAGTGATATGGCGATCCAGAACATCTGGGCGAGGATGGTGAGTTTGTCATCCTGTGCGGACGAGTCCTGTAGTTGCTTGAGAGACTGGGCGCTTCGAGACCGCAGCAGGTTCGTGTTCCTCCGACAGTCCTCGGGGTCAGGTGACGGATACGGCACGTCAACTGGCAGACAACAGGTGATACTCATCCACTTCAATGACACTGGCTAAGTGACATGGATACATTTAACCAAGGTACACTGATTAACCACTGACACTGTTAGTGTCATCTCTCCAGTGATGACATGAAACATCTGTGACACAGACATATATCAATGATGGATAACAATGATCGACAAGTGACACTGACACATCACTGATGACACATACACATTAGTGACACTAAACCACTTGTGATACTAGTAAAATAAGGACACCATTTCACCATGCTGAAGCACTAGGCTTTTAGATTGACTGATATTTCACTGAACATTATTGTTAGGGATATTACATTCCGCTTGGTGCACTGCTACAAATCTGTCCTGTATCAGTTAACCCAGAATCTGTGACCTCCATCGCCTATTTTTGGTGGTCATGCAGATTTGTATCGTAATGTTATATAAATGAACGTGTGACCTTAACTGATACATATATCAACCAAAGAAAGAATGATGAAGCATGTGGATTTTTCGTGGGGCTTCTCAGAGACACTTTGACCGAGGTAAGTCTATGTTAACTTTTATGTTATGAATAGTAGTAAAATAATGTTAAATAGCAATCGAACAACTTTAATATTGCAATAAATGAAATCTTATGTACTTCAGCTTTATAATGATATGCGTATTATGACTGTGTGTATGTTCGGACGGGTACGGCGTCGTTCGGGAAATTAGCTGTGCATGTTGTTTTTTTTATATATTTTAACCGCGCATTGTTTACTGCAACCGCTGGGCTGCATGGAATGGGTGTGCCATTATAAATAATAAAATACTTTGTGCTAATAACCTTAATATTTTTATAGGCAAATTTAGTTAGTTTTTAATACATTTTCAACTGTTAGCACTGGGTCCAAAATTAGGAACACAGGCCGTAGTGGTCTGCTTTAGTAATCTAGGTCATGGCATTTTCAGTGATTCAAAATCCATGCAATCAAACTGCTTGAAACTAACTACTGACAGAGTTAGTGCGAACAAGTAATTGTAAATATGTCATTGTTGTATGACATTTATAATTATTAAGGTAGCTCTTGTGAAAATATGATAGTTTCACAATTTAAAAGTTGTATTCATAACTTCTGGTTTGTGCATGACCTAGATGCAGTTTTGACATTGTGATATTTCAGCATTTAAATCCATACCATCTGCACTTTTACAATTGTGCTGAGAGTTTTGCATGTATACAATCAATCAAACATCTATTATTTAAGGTGTCCTTCCCTTACATTAAGTTTGATAGAGAAATAAATGAAGTAAAACGAGAGTTTTGTTAGGCAATTCTTTTAACTTTTTTACATGTACATTTACTGTACCGCATATATATATATTATATATATATATTACTTGTATTTGATGTATATATATATATATATATATATATATATATTGACTTTTTTCTTAAATAAACATTTATTATTAATAGCATATCCCAGATTCGAAATCGGAATTGTCAACTTGTCAACAAAATATTTTTGTTGTGTGTGAAAAGTAAGCACGAAATTACATGCAGGAGTAAAAACAGTTTGTTTTAGCTAATTTGTGTAAAATACTTCTTTGTAGCGTAAGGTTGGGAATACACTGTCATGTTAATTAATACATTTGATGAAAAAGAACATACAGCAGAAGACAAACAAAATGATTTACGAAACAGTGAACTCTATGTGTACACTTAGCCGACAGTATCATGTGAACAATAATATATAAACATTTCTTCATGTTGAAGTGCAAGACATTAATTTATGAGACATTGAAATGTGAAGATTTGTGCCCTGGACCTGCAATGCCCTGTGAACACTGACATATACACAATGCCCTGTGAACACTGACATATACACTGGCATGTATTTATGATTTATGAATGTGTATATAAATTCTCCCTTACACCCCTCCCTGAACTAACTGATCCCACATGTCATACATAATTACTTAATTATGCCATTTTTAAATATAAATAGGTCAATGATCATTGTAGGTCAAAGTCAAGTAAATAGGTCAGTGTAAGGTCACATTATTAGGTCAACATTTTAGGGTCGTCTTCTAACTTTGTATTCCACCTCAGTATCTTACCATAGTACACATTATGCCATGCTGCCCTGCATTCAGTGGCAGCGCAGCCACCAAACATACAGAGTACCGTTTCACTAACATTCTTAATCTTATGAGCTCTTACAGACAATTTCTCTCTTAAAAATCGATTTCGCTCCTTAGCCATGATCAAAACTGAAAATTGCATTTCATAAGAATAAATCATAAAAACATTCACAGAAACGCTCTTAAAAATGCTCTTAACTTACAACGAGGTTAAACTGCTCATAAAGCAAAACATATCCATCATAAACAGTCAAATTTACCTAACTGCGTATTATATTGACTCCACTTTTACGTAGAGATCCAGTTTTTCAAAGTCAAATAAGTTTTCAAAATGTGAGCAATGAATAGCTCGTAAATTATGACTTTTGCTTGCAGCGTCTATTTTACAGCACTAACAAGTTGTGTGCGCTGTTTTACGCAAAGGTCAAGGTTGTTCGCAAAACATTTGCTATTCAATTTTGAGCAAATTTTTAGCTATGTCTAACCAAAATATGTACACTCCTGGCCTTCATATTGGTATACTCGATGATACAACTTCAGTTGAGGTTGTTGGTGCTCTCTGTGAGCTTTGTTATTGAAAACTGTTAAAACTTCATTTGTCAAAACCACGTCGCCAGCGTGTCACAGAAATAGTGTCTTCTGTGACACGGCATCTTCTTTTTTAAAATTAAATTTTTTCTCTTCACCCGTATCATCAGCCACTTTTGGACAATGTTTCTATTTATTTTGCCCAATTGTGCACACTTTGGAGCTTATGATGGAAATTTCAATCATTAGCTTATGATGGATTTTATGAGCATCTTAGTAAAACATATTTCGAAAATGCTCTTAAAAATCTATGATGGATTCTGTGTTAAGATGGATTTTCCTTATGAGCTCTTTGTCACAAGAAACAGACTCAATTCCAATAGACAAAAAGACCCTTTTTCTTTAAAAAAAGTGGAATAACTTCAATAAATAATAAAGCAAAAAATAAAGATATTGAAGAAAATAAAAAAGGGTTATAAACTGCATGTTTAAATGAATATAGAACAATTTTGAATTTTTTTAAATATAAATATTATTGTTGACATTTATTCCAGTCAGATATGGTACATTAATGATACAAACCTCGCGACTCCATCACTGGCGGTGAGGATGTTATGGCACGACGAGTCACCATGGCGACATTGTGACTGACACTACGCTGATGGTAGTATGGAACTTGGCGTATTGGTGTAACTGTGGCATTCTTGCGTATCTCCAAACCAGCTGGACGTGGATCCTTGTTGACAAGGTTGGGTGTAGACAGAAACAGCTCCTTCATCATTGGTCGCACATCAATGTCAAGATTGTCAACAGCAGCCTCCAGTGTCAACATTATCTCAGTGACGTAACCCTAGCAATGACATTTAATAATATAAACCATTATGATCAAAGTTTAGCAAATATACTTCTATGCTGTAAAGTAGTTTGTGACTCTGTCTGTCTCTGTGTTCTTTCATATCTCCATTAGTTTTGTATGTGTGGGGCTGCAATTTTGTAGGCGTGCCCGGGCCCAAGGGGATGGTTTGTAAATAAAAGTTTGTCACGTCAAACGTCCACATAAGTTGTACCGGCAGTTGTACATGATTTTTTGGGGCATGAAGAAGAATGATTTTATTTGACCCCATCAGTGTAAATAACAAGTAATATACAGCAACATATTATAAATCATAATTTTACACGTAAACACTTAGTAAATATAGAAGTACATAACAAAATAGGGTCAGGAGACTCTTCTACGACTGACATAGTTGCTATCGAGCAGCCAGCTTTTAAACTGAAATTAAATTAAATCAACTAGCCAAACAAATGACATTCTTCTATGAAAAAATATCTGACAAATCATTAATCAAAAATACAAAAGTATGTCTGCAAGTATACATATCATGTGTGTGTGAGCACGTCGTGTGTGCATGCGTATGTGAGTGGGGTTAAGTTTAAGACTTCTTACTACATGAATAAGACTAGGTAGCTAGGATGGCTATTATATGCTTGTCTTGAACTGAGCAGTTTCAGTACACGTTTTTAAGATTAACCATTTCTTCACAGATTATAGTTAAAATACTATATAATGTTCCAGATTAATAACATTTTTAGTTTTTTATTTATTTGGTTACGTTACAAGACTTTAAATTTTTTTTTGTAAATGTGAAAAAATATCCACAAAATTATATCGTTTTGAGAAAATCCCCAAAGAAATAAATGACATACATATAAGTATGACAGTGTAAGTGATTTTTTTATGACAATCGATAATTTTGGTCAACATAAACAAATTACGTGTGCTACACCACCATGAATAAGTTTGTAAAAAGTTGAATGACAACTTAAAGTGGTAGTGTGTTTTTGACACAAACCTTTCCTCAATCATAATTCTAATTCAAGTAATGTTACCTACATGCAAGACACGTTCATAGCCCAAACTGCTGCATTGTAAATGTTGTAGTTTTTTCTAAAACAGTAAATTAAGCATAATTTCCTGGTTGTTAGTGATAACAGAAATGTCAATAGATATGCATATCATGCTTGAAATGTTTTTCACTGGCATTTTACATATTGTTGACAAAACATAATGGTCATTGCTAATATTGACTTCACTTGGCTTATACCCTTGTACTCCGTGTGGAGCATAGGTCGACCGCAACCTGGCAAGTGGATGGTTCATAAGTTGTACGGATCAGTCTGAAGATCTTTTCTGGGATACCGCAATGTGCAAGTAACTTCAAAAGGGCAGTACGGTCGACGCTATTGAAAGCTTTTTCGAAGTCTATGAAAGTGATGTACAGAGGAGAATTCCACTCCAGGGACTGTTCAATGATCACTCGTAGAGTAGCTATACGATCCGTGCATGACTTCTCCTTCCGAAAGACAGCCTGTTCCTACTACAATAGTCTGTCAACCTCTGTTTTCATTCTTTCCAGAAGAATCCTATTGAACACTTTTCCTGGCATTGACAGTAATGTGATGCCCCTCCAGTTTTTGCAGTCTTTCAAGTTGCCTTTCGTGGGGAGCTTGAACAGGTGTCCATGTCTCCAGTCTTCTGGAACCTCTTCTTCAACCCAGGTCTTCCCAAAGAGCCGGTAAAGACAGTCCACTGATGTCTCTCTATCAGCCTTTATTGCTTCTGGTGGAATCCCATCTAGGCCCGGTGCTTTCCCATTCTTCAACGGAAGGATTGTTTTCCTGATTTCCTGTTTTGATGGCCTGTTGGTGTTGATGCGATGTGGTGTTTCAGCCGGAGGTATATCTGGAGGCTCATCAGGTGAAGGTCGGCTTAGTTGTTCTTCGAAATACTCTTTCCATCGGTTGAGTCGGTTTGCTTGGTTTGTCAACACCTGTCCAGTTTTGCCCATAACCTGTTGTTCATCTTTACGACATGTACCTGGTAGCTTCCGTGTAATGTCATACAATTCTTTAAGATTTCTTTGTCCTGCGGCTTCTTCTATTTGGCCGGCCAGTCTCTCCATAAAGTCTTTTTTGTCATGTTTTACACTTCTTTTTACCTCCTTGTTGGTTTCTCTATATAGGCGGTGTGCTTTTGTCTTGGCTGCTCTTGTTTGTATTAAATCTGTTTGCAATATATCTTTTATCTGTTATTAAGGTAGCTGGGGTGGATGTTCTATGCTTGCTTTGAAGATAAACAAAACATTTTTTCACAAGTTGTAGTTGCAATATTAAATCATAATCCAGATTAATAAAACTTAGTTTTTCATTTATTTAGTGATGTTTCATGATTTAATTTTTTTTAAATACCCACAAAATGCCATTTTATATAATTTGGAGAAAACAAATAAATGACATACATATAAGTATGAAGTGTCACTGATGATCCCACAAACTATTTTGGTTAACATGAACTGAATACAGCAGCTGCAGGACCAGGAAAATTTCAGCCAAATTTTTAATGACAGCCGAAAGTTACACAACTTTTTTCCGACAACCCCTCTACCATTCGTTCCATGATACTGTGTGATTTTGCTCATGGATACGTTACAGCTAATATCTGCTGGTTTAAAAACATGATTTAGTTAGGTAGATATAATAATGATGTGTACTGGAGCCACAGTAAACATACGATATGTTCTGCGTTCACGGCGAATGAATTTACACTAGTTCGAAGCACACGCAGTGTTTCCAAGAAATCAGGAGGACTTTCAAAAGGACTGTTTTTTTAAAGGATGGATTGGCAAAATACGATGTTAGTGCCAGGTGATTATTTGATGTGTCAATGTTCAATGTTCAATGTCAATATTTCCTAGCATGTTGAGGAAAAAATAAACTGACATAGCTACCTTAAGGAATTGGAAACTTCAAAATATTTTTTAGTTTTATGTTTGGACAACATTTCATTTATTGTTTTCCAGGTATTTGTCAGATTTAAATTTGTTAAAACGTGATTCAAAGTATGTTTGTTTAGCTATACAAAAACTTTTTTTTAATACAGTGTACGATTTTAGATTTCTTTTTTAAACACCTCATATTCAGACGAATCAGGGTTTGCTAATTTTAGTTGTTTATACAATTTGTGTCGGTATTTGACAGATGTCAACAGACATAGAGTTATTCTTTGCGATATTTTGTGTTTGTATCTGTTAAATTTTAAGTTGTCATAGCCACTGCCCTACCAAAACTTGCAGTGGCTGCCTTTTCTCCTGTGCAATGCCAGGCATCTCGGCTAGTCAGAAAAAATTTTCTCTGGGGTTCTGACATTATCAAGAGTATGTTACAGTGTTACATTAGGAATATGTTTCCTAGGTCTTCTGATCTGACATTATTACAGCAGCGGTAACAGCATTAAGGGTATGTTAGGTTTCATATGTGTTTTTGCACATTGTTCAATGATGTAAGGTTGGTGTCCTTCTTGGCACTGCTGCCTTCATAGAAACCTTGTTGCATATGTTTACATGGCGGCTACTATAAAACACTAACTGGCTTGAAATTAGAAAACTGACATACATATGGAAGCCAAGTGTGACATATAATATCACCTGCATGTCTTCTCCTTGTTCAGCGACTGTCTCGACAAGGCGAGACAGAATGTCAGACAAGTCGCCAGATGACAGGGGTTGACATAGCGCCCGGAACACCTAGAATGACAGAGACCAGATTACAGGGGTTGACATAGTGCCCAGAACACTTAGAGTGACAGAGAGCAGAAAGTCAAACTTCAACTCACACATATAATCAGTATCAGTGCAATAATGCTGTATTCATGGTATATGGAACAAGTGCCAGAGAAACACCCAGCCAAGAGAGCGTACCTGGAAGGAGCGGCCGGCGTAGTGTCTGGAGGAGCAGGAGAGTGCAAGGTGGAGAGCCTCCTGAGCCCAGCGTCTGTCAACGTGAGCCTGTGGCAGTGACTCATGGAACACACGCAGCACGTACTGCTGGAAGTGGGCCAGCTGCTCCGCACTACGCACCTCATGTAGCTTGGATGTGATGTCTTCGCAACGCCACAAGGGCTGGCATTTTCTGTAGTACAGGCAGACAGGTAAGTACTAACACATACTCTGGGGGTAACAATGGCAAGAGATACTTATTATATTGTGGAAACTAATATTGAGAAACAATGTTCTGTTACTATCTGATAATGTATTGCTACTATGGCTGGCATGGGAGTTCACTGTATTATGAGTTAACATATACACTAACTATGACAAATAATTAACATATACTTCTTCAATACAGGAAGTCTGGAATAAAACACAAACTGACAATGTCCAAAACTGTCATCCAGATAATACTGCAGTGGGAATTGATATACCTGGTGACAAAGAACTCAATCACATACCTGGTGACGAGGAACTCAATGAGAGCTTTAGCTGCCTGTTCCTTTGTCTCGTAGACACTGACATCGACTAGAGTGGACACACTGTCTGGTGTGAGAGTGTCCACAATCACACTCGACTGACCAGTGGTAGGACTGGCCGCACTCTCACAGTTACCCTCTGTTGATTACAAAGAGTTTCTTTACAGCAGGACAGTGATGTAATGCTAATTTCATGGCTATTCACTCAACAAATCATCTCCATATTTATGTTATTATTTAACATTAACATTTTAACTAAATAATAAGTTCAGTTACATCGTTAACAGACAACATTTTATATTCACACTGGTTCTATCCAAAACAGATCGCCAACAATTGATTTCCTCCATTCTGTTACAAATTAGTTTTAAACATTATTTAATAACCAAATGTAATTTGGTAAAATGGACACATTTTGAACTAACTTTCACGATTTCATGAAAACATAACTATCATAAATGTGAATGGTATATGAGCCAATGTGACACAAAATGTCCATAGTTTGCTGTGATACATAAATTAAAAACTCCTACCAATAAATGAGTAATCCCGATTTGTGGATGTTGTTGGCAGAGTCAACATTGTGTCTTCATGGATGCGCTTGTTGCCTAGCAACACTTTGGCAATGGAGAAGTGGTCATCATGCGTGGAGAAGGCAAGAAGAAGGTTCAGCAGGAGCTGTTTGCAGTGTTCATGGATCAACTGTTGGCTGTGGTCGAGACCTGCAATGTATCATAATACATGTAATTAGGGCAGCGTTTGCAGTGTTCATGGATCAACTGTTGGCTGTGGTCGAGACCTGCAGTGTATCATAATACATGTCATTAGGGCAGCGTTTGCAGTGTTCATGGATCAACCGTTGACTGTGGTTGGGAGCTACAGTGTATCATAATATATGTCACTAGGGCAGCGTTTGCAGTGTTCATGGATCAACTGTTGGCTGTGGTCGAGACCTGTAGTGTATCATAATACATGTCATTAGGGGGGCGTTTGCAGTGTTCATGGATCAACTGTTGGCTGTGGTCCAGACCTGTAGTGTATCATAACACAGGTAATTAGGGGGGCGTTTGCAGTGTTCATGGATCAACTGTTGACTGTGGTCGAGACCTGTAGTGTATCATAATACATGTCATTAGGGGGGCGTTTGCAGTGTTCATGGATCAACTGTTGGCTGTGGTCCAGACCTGTAGTGTATCATAACACAGGTAATTAGGGGGGCGTTTGCAGTGGATCAACTGTTGACTGTGGTCGAGACCTGCAGTGTATCATGATACATGTCATTAGGGTAGCGCTTGCAGTGTTCATGGATCAACCGTTGACTGTGGTTGGGACTTAGAGTGTATCATAATACATGTCATTAGGGCAGAATATGTAGAGATTATTATTAACTTAATTTAATGATTATTCATTTATAGATCTCTGTATAGCTAACTTGACTTTAGTTATATAAATAATTAGACATGTAAATTTGTCCTGCAATTGTCCTGCTGTGTTCACAAAAGAACTGTGTAACTATGCCACCACGTGCTCCATCACAACCAAACATATTCGGATTGACAAGGAAACGATATTCATGATACAATGCATTCTTTGCTGACAGGATCGTGTGTTAAACATTGTTGGAATGGATCATGGATACATCTCTGTTTGCCAAATGATTGGTTGACGGATCATGGGTCATTTGTATAGTCTCAATTGGGGCTACACAAAATGATCCACCAAGCCTCTAGTGGACACCTTAACCCTGGAAGTGACCACTGGGCCGAATTTGGCCTGCACGACCAGTGCGAAAAGCATTCCGGCCGATTCTGGGCTGATCTGGTATCAATTTGGTATCAATTTTTGTTTCCATCACCAATACCTCGCACGGAAACAAATGGTATCATTGGAAAGCGGAATCACTCTTCGTTCTGATATATATTTATTTATGAGCATAGCCGATGATAGCTAATCACAATCTAGCTTACAAATGTGTCACATAGTTGGCACCCATATTTGGCTGCTTTTACTATGTTCCACAGAATAAATTTACATTTCCATTTATAGTATCTAAATATGAAACACGTAATACCTTTGGAAAACTCTATGATTGGCCCATTTGAATACATGTGAATGTGAGCGAGCAGGCTATATGCAGCAAATAAGAAATCATCGTTACAACACTTGTCGCCTGGGCCATCTGAGCTTTTTATTTACTAAACCGCCATTTGGTTTTCTTACTTCGTTCTGTGTTAGTTCACTTTAGGCCGGATTATTTAAAGTTTCTGCGTCAATATTTCGGCAAATTGAATGACAGCATTAGTGAATCACGCTCTAGTTCTGACAGTTAGAACGGTGTGGTGTGGGCTTTTTTGAGATAAGTTGCCATCGCGATTTCTGCCAGCTTCAGCAGCCCACACTACCATGGTAAACTGATGGGCCTGTCTGAATCGGCATAGTCCGGTGTTGGAAAAAAATCATAGAAATAAAAGTTCTCAACATATGATTAATTTTTGTTTTATTTTGTAGCTAATATGTATGGCTACGTTTTTCTAATTGGACATAGGGATATACAGCCACTCAGTAAAATAAAAAATGTTGCTGCCTTTTTTGATGATATTCGAAAAGTAATATCCTCGTGATAAGATTATGTGCTGTAGATTTTATTATAATAAAGGATCTTTTTAGCAACAAAGTGATACCTCAATCACATTTGTGCAATAATTGTTAGCGACGTTATGATGTTTTAAAAGCACCCTTGCGAATAACTTTGATTTGTGTACACGGTTAGCATTGGTCACTCCTAGGGTTAACAACTAATCACTGCAAAACAAAGATTCCTTGTATTAAGACCACATTCATACTACTAACTAAAAATACACTATTCCGTGATGTCTCATCTGATGTATGAATAGTGCAACTAGTTGACTGTCATATCAACCCACAGGAGAAAGTCTCTTAAGTTCTCACCACACAATAATGTGAGAGGGTGTATTATACATAATACATTTGCTTACTTAAATGACATTAAACATTCAGAACACATTAACGTGTGTTGTTTGGTTATACATTCAGGTGAGTGTACCACCTGTTTCAAACAGCCAACCAATGAGTCATGTCTAAGTGCTTTGTTGTGTCCTTGAGACTCACCCAGAAAGACAATGTGAAGCATCAGAGGCAGGTGGACGGTCCAGTCAATGTCCACACAGTCCACTATCAGGTTAGTCAGCAGCATCACTGCCAAGTTACACCTACAACATACACAATCAACATGAGAGGTACTCATCACAAACATATACAATCAACATGAGAGGTACGCATCATAAACATACACAATCAACATGAGAAGTACTCATCATAAACATACACAATCAACATGAGAAGTACTCATCATAAACATACACAATCAACATGAGAAGTACTGATCATAAACATACACAATCAACATGAGAAGTACTGATCATAAACATACACAATCAACATGAGAAGTACTCATCATAAACATACACAATCAACATGAGAAGTACTCATCATAAACATACACAATCAACATGAGAGGTACGCATCATAAACATACACAATCAACATGAGAAGTACTCATCATAAACATACACAATCAACATGAGAAGTACTCATCATAAACATACACAATCAACATGAGAAGTACTCATCATAAACATACACAATCAACATGAGAAGTACTCATCATAAACACACACAATCAACATGAGAAGTACTCATCATAAACATACACAATCAACATGAGAGGTACGCATCATAAACATACACAATCAACATGAGAAGTACGCATCATAAACATACACAATCAACATGAGAAGTACTCATCATAAACATACACAATCAACATGAGAAGTACTCATCATAAACATACACAATCAACATGCGAAGTACTCATCATAAACATACACAATCAACATGAGAAGTACTCATCATAAACATACACAATCAACATGAGAAGTACTCATCATAAACATACACAATCAACATGAGAAGTACTCATCATAAACATACACAATCAACATGAGAAGTACTCATCATAAACATACAAAATCAACATGAGAAATACTCATCATAAACATACACAATCAACATGAGAAGTACTCATCATAAACATACACAATCAACATGAGAAGTACTCATCATAAACACACACACACAAGTTAGTCTATTTTGTTAATGCCATTTTTATGAATTGTGATGCACTGGACAAAAGCATGAAAGTTGGAACATATATGTAAAATTTTACATAGAATCATATTAGACCCAGATCCACTTAAGATTTTGTGTTCTTGACCTTGAATTTCAAAGTCGAATGTCACTGATCCTGAAATAAAAAAATTTCAGTATATATGGCAGAATTGTGCTCTTAATGATAAAAGCATGAAACTTATAGGTTTCCGGGGGCAGCGAATTAAAATATTTACTTTTTACCTTCTGCGACATTCCAATTCACCATTTTAAAGGATGGTGGCCATCAAAACAAACCAATATCCCTATATCTACGTCACCTAGAGTCGTCATTTTGGTCTCAATAAATAGATTTCCGTGCAGCGATATCAAATATGCTAATTCAAACATTTTGTATCTGCCATTTTTCAAGAAAAGAAAGCAAAAAACATTTAAAAATATGCAAAAATTACATTTCTTACACAAATTCGTTAATACTGTACCACTCCCAAAAATTGAACACCTCCACTCTCCCGACTCGCATGAGTCACATGACACATCAGAAACATTTCCACACAAGATTGTTCAGTTCTTCATAAACCATCTTTTGGGGTTTTAAATATTTGAGTCACATATTGCCAGCTCAACTCCCGCCCTGTCATATTGTCCTCGTTTCAGAATGAATTCTAACAATCTAACCACACAGACGTAGCATTGGCCAATGCAACTGGACCCGTATTCATAAAGAAATATTTGCGTATTGTCAGAATTAATGCAAACATAGTGGGAAAACTCAACTACAACTTTTCATGAATCAATAGTCTTGAAAGACAGCTAGATACTTTGTCACTAATTCGCAAGATATTTATGAAATGTTATTATGCACATATTGGAATTCACCATTTTACAAGTGCTCTGTAATTTGGCATACAGCACCGAGGTGTCAGTATATATCACATTATATATAACATTATATATACAACACTATATTTATATAACATTATATATACAACACTATATATATATATATAACATTATATATACAACACTATATATATAGTGTTATATATACAACATTATATATATAATGTTATATATACAACACTATATATAATGTTATATACACAACACTATATATAACATTATATATACAACGCTATATACATAACGTTATATATACAACACTATATATATAACGTTATATATACACTATATATATATAACGTTATATATACAACAGTATATATATATATAACATTATATATATACAACATATATATATATATATATATATATATATATATATATATATATATATATATTATATATATATACACTATATATACAACATTACATATTCAACACTATATATATAACATTATATACAGAGGAACCTAGCTCGGTGTTAGGGTCATCCACGGGACTGGGCAAGTGACCCTAATAGCAAGGTTACCCTAATACTGAATATGGGGCAGTGGGAAAATTGCTCAGATACATGTGATTTTAATAGCAATGCATATTAAGCAAATAAATTGTTGATATTAAGTACAGTGTAGTGTCTGGATTATTTCTGGATACAGTTACAGCGTGTACTTGCTTTTCTTAAAAAGTTAAGTAAATGTATAGAGAGAACATGATACAATAGGATTTAATAAAAACTTTATTTATGTACGCTACTGTACGTACAGAACAAAAGAAATGTCTCCCCTGGAAGCAAGGCAAGCTCTACTGCACTGCACTGTTACAGTTGTCCTTCATGGTGGTTTGTAGATATTCCCAATGGGAGAGTTTCAGCCTCAATCTGGGCAGCGCGCTGATAGACTACATCCAGTCCCCTCTTACTGGCGAACACTTTCAGATCCTCAGCTATCTACATGGTCTGTGTGATGGATGTTATAGCGGGTGTGGTAATAGTTTGTTCATCATCGATCGCTTGTTGCTTCCTGCTGACCGGCTCATTGTTCTCAATTGCAACAACAAATGTTCTTTTTTTTCAGGATTCTTCCCATTTGTGATCTGCTGATATCAAACTGTTCACCCAATTGTCGGTGGCTTCTGTCATTGCTTTCTCTAATCAATGCAACTTTTTCTTTTAAACTCTGCTCTTTCCTGACACGGCTCTTATCTTTCGCTTCCATTTTGCATACACTGGTAAAAATCTAACAATTAGTAAATCATACTGCACAGTCTTCATTTATTGGTTAATTTGGCTTCTGACTATAGAAACAACGTCATTGCCAGTTAAGCTGCTTTTGTTTGTCCGGACTACATTTCGTCACCTGAACGCACCTCTCCAACTGAGCTCAGCTCAAGCTCAAGACTGACCGGACTGTCGTGTTTATCTGGGAAATCTACTCATCCAATTAGAATTTGAGTTCAAAGTGTTACCTAAGATGACTGAGGCTGTATCTTTGGTAGTTTTCTGAAGTTTACTTGTCTCTGCGTAAATACGCCAGGATAGTGGCTTCTAATTACTATTGACATTGTTGGCAGTGCTTTTGAGTCTGACAGTGTCCCATATCTGATGGGTAGCTGCTCGGCCGACTGATCCTAATTGCGGGGTTCATCTGTGGGTAATCTGGCCATTTTAGCACTCAGTTGCTGACCCTATTAGCGAATAGCGAGGTGACCCTATTATCGGGACTAATTGTGAGGTAACCCAACCACTGAGGTGACCCAATACCAAGGTTCCACTGCATACAACACTATATATAACATTATATATACATATAACATTATATATATATAACATTATATATATATAACATTATATATATATAACATTATATAAAACATGTTTTCTTTGCACATCATGGTTTATTCGCCATAAAGTACCGAGGCAAAACCTTTCAAGGTTGATGTTATTGATGATTATTTCTAAAATATGAAAAGGATTAGACTGCCTGAGCATTAATAAATTAATAATAATAACTGTTATTTCTATATAGCACCGATCTTTCTTTCTAAATTTCTGATATTGCTATTTGATCATTTCTTTTAAAGGTACATAGTCTGATCATTGTTATTGTCAAATCATGTTTTATAGTATAAACTACAGAGGTTTATCTGTATTTTAACACCTCGACGGCCCTAATGTGTTAGAATGAACCACAATTTTTAGATATAAGTTGACCGTTATCTGTTTACATATATCAACCTTGCTGTTCAGCATGCAATGTAAACATGATATTCGGGTCGAAACATTAAAATTAATCAAATAACAGTCTAATTATATTAACACACTGTGGTTCATTAAAACACATCTGAGCGATCAAGATGCTAGAACAGGCGTAGTTTATACTGTATAACATGATTTTACTTTGATGTCTTTTTAAAAGCTGACAGTGACTGTGGTGTTGTATCACTAATAAACATGATTTTACTTTGATATCTTTCTAAATGCTGACATTGACTGTGGTACTGTATCACTAATAAACAAACTTCAGTAAAGCGTTTTAACATACGTGTTTTGTCTGTGTTTGAACAGTACAAGTGCAGATCGCGACAGTGCCCCCTCATCAGAGGGACATTTACATGGTAAAACAGTCCATACATTGAGAAGTGTCCCAACATAGCAGGTGTCCCCTTGATGGAGGATCCGTTGAAGGCAGGTACTACTGTCCTTACTTTGTGATCAATATTACTGTAACTCATTTCCTAAGGACACTCACCTCTGGTAGGGTGGGTTAGGAATGCTGTTCTCTGGCAACATCTCAGAGAGAGGTGCAAAATAACCGCCAAATGCTGGCATGGGCAGGGGGTAAGGCACATGTGATTCTGTCTTCTTGGAAATGCCATCTCCATTGCCAGCCCTTGTCATGTCCTCCTCACCTACAAGTGACAGTCAGTGGCTAAGTGACATACACCATTACTTCTGCAAAACAACCTCAACTTCCTCACTAATGCTGCATTCACACCTGCAGAATTAAAACGGTTTAGCTAAACCGTTTTAGTTAAACCGGTTTACGTTTGAAAGTTGTGAGCGTTCACACATGCAGTAGCTAAACCGTTTTAAGGAGGAAGTTGGTATGCGCACATGCGCAAGCTAGCATAACAAAATTGTTTGTTTATGTTTCAAACAGGAAGCGACGAGGCGCGAGATCGAATGCGCATGACTGTGACGTACTTAAAACGTTTTAGCTAATACGGTTGCGTTCACACTTGCAACTTAAACCATTTTAGCTAAAACGGTTTAACTAAACCACCTACTGAAGCGGTTCATCTAAACCGTTTTAACTAAAACGTTTTAGCGCTAAATCGCGTTCACACGTGTTTTTTCGGACTGGATTAGTTAAAACGTTTTAACTAAACCGTTTTAAAGTGTAAGTGTGAACGTAGCTTAACACTCTAAGGACATCACATTGTGGACAACATCTACATGAAAGGTAAGAGCAAAACCCACAAGACATGGCAGGAGGATGAACTGGTTCTGGTGTTTACCTTCATTTGACGGTGTCTTCACCGATGGCACAAGTGTTGTGCTACATCCACTGCTTGCATCAATGCGCATGGATCCTGTTGAGTTGGCACGTGGCGTCCTACAGAACACAGTGTTTGTATCATAGATGCTTATGTACAATATATACTCATAAAGAATTTGTCAATCAGCAGAAAATAATATATGTAATGAGTAAGGAAAGCATATCAAAGTTTACTTCCACACAACAACAATTCTAATTTCAATAGTCTAGTTTTACTGGATCAAAAACATAGGATTTTCAGAACAAATAAACGTTATATATATATATATATATATATATATATATATATATATATATATATATATACTTATGCTGCTAACTTTATTAATTGTAAATTTTGTAATTCAAAACAAGAATAAATATATAAAAATGACTGTGCATGAGTTATACAATAAAATCTGTGAAATGTTTGAAATAGTAATTTTACTGTAATTTGTTTGGAGGTCGGAAGTAAAAATGTGAGCTGATGTGAGCTATAGAAGAAATGCCTTAGACATGTGTTGGTGTGCATGGAATGCCCTAGACAGGCGTTGGTGTGCATGGAATGATGCAATCTCAGTTACGGTGGGCAGGCCATGTAACTCGCATGCCAGACCACCAAAGACTTTTTTACAGTGAGCTACAAGAAGGTATGTGCTCACAAGGACGGCAAAAGAAACGTTTCAAAGACACGCTGAAGATCTCCGTGAAAGCATTTGCCATCAACTCCAACACCTGGGAATACACTGCTCAGGACCGTGCTGAGTGGAGCTCCTCTCTGTACAAAGGACCATGTTGAGTGGTGCTCCTCTCTGTACAAAGGACCGTGCTGAGTGGCACTCCTCTCTGTACAAAGGACCATGTTGAGTGGTGCTTCTCTCTGTACAAAGGACCATGTTGAGTGGTGCTCCTCCCTGTACAAAGGACCATGTTGAGTGGTGCTCCTCCCTGTACAAAGGACCATGCTGAGTGGCGCTCCTCTCTGTACAAAGGACCATGTTGAGTGGTGCTCCTCCCTGTACAAAGGACCATGTTGAGTGGTGCTCCTCCCTGTACAAAGGACCATGTTGAGTGGCACTCCTCCCTGTACAAAGGACCATGTTGAGTGGTGCTCCTCCCTGTACAAAGGACCATGTTGAGTGCTGCTCCTCCCTGTACAAAGGACCATGTTGAGTGCTGCTCCTCCCTGTACAAAGGCATTGCAACCTGTGAGGTAAACAGAACTGCTGCAGCAGAACAACGGAGGCAAGCCAGAAAGTCAAGATCCAGTGACCCTCTGACACCACATGCAGTTCCCATCCCCTGTCCATACTGCGAGAGAACCTTCCAGGCACAGATTGCTCTTCAACCACCTGTGTACTCACAGATTAATGCAGCCCCCTCAACTCCCGCGTGACTGAAGTGGTCCTCATCACTTCGTGATGGACGAACAACAACAGACATATGTTGGTGTGCATGGAATGCCCTAGACACTACAGCTTCACATTCACAACAGACACACTATTTGCACCAATGCCTTACTTCTCCAACAATGTCATGCTGACCAGCTTGGATGAGTCCTCAGCACTGTGACGTTTCGTGTGGATCTGCCCCTTGTTCAATGCCGATATCACTTGTGTGGCGCCATCTGCTGCTTCACCTTGTGATGCAGTGACCGTCGTTTTCTTGAGGCTGGTGAGTCGGTAAAATGGAGGTGTGGGTGTCCGCTCAATGTTGAATGTCAGTGGTTCAATAGTCTGAAAAAATCAGTTTGATATTTTGGTCCAAGTATCCTTTGAAGAACCTTTTTCCTATTTGTCTACAACAGGTGTCATAAACAGACAGAAAATGGTACATATTAGGGATAAGTCTATTCAGTCAGAGAGTTATTTATAATGGATTTTAGTAAAATACCTTTAAAATATGACTTTTGCTCTCTGCTTGTATACACACTGGGACTTGTAATAAACACTTGCCTTGCCTACCCTAGGAAAATGGCATCGATAAAGGAAATTCAGATCAGATGGCCACTCATGGTATTTCTTGTCTTAGTACGAACTGGGAAATTAGTATCAGACAATACTGTATAATGTAATGAACATTTATGTTGATAAAACCTATCATATTTTAGCTGACGTACCTTCAGCACATTGACACACATATTATTGTGGTTCCGTGAAATAACTGGCAAAGTCAAGGAACGAGTGAAACACGGCGTGGCAACTTTGACAGTACACAGCAAGTACATGATCATTGCATACATCAACACGTTTTTATCGAGTTTTATCTGATTTTAAAGACGTTTTTATTCTGTCAATCAAATTATCACCCGCGAGGGACTTGATGTGTAACCACATTGAATGCCAACATGACTCAATTCTGTCCTGGACGCCAGCTGCAGACTACTGGTGTGTGAAGGTGCGACTGACAATCTTAAGTGGGTTTCACATGCATTTTGACCATTCTGACGTAATGGGTACGCCCAGGTCATGCATGGTGACTGAATGGAGAGATGACACAGGTTACATCAATGCCAATAAAGTCGGGTCACACGACCTACTAGGTATGACAGAGACAGCTGATAGTATTATCACAATTAATGACTACGTTCTGGCCTACACAGTCAGCCATATCCACCAGCGGCCAAGGGAACAAGTGAAAACGGTCGTTTTATCGCACTTCACAAAGTGTGAAATTTTAGCCGTGAAACACGCCTCGTGGGAAGTATATAACCCTCTGGAGGCCTTTGACAAAATCATCCACAGAGTGGACACAGCATCGAGGGGTTCTGAAGACGTGAACACTGACGACATATTGACTGCATTGGCAAAAGTGTTTGCTCTGAAAACTCCCCCGTGTGTGATGTTACATGCAAAGGACATAATGCGACTGCCCAGATACTCTCCCGGTGAGTTGCTGGAGCCATCAATAGCGGAGCAGCTTGCGGTGGTGGAACACCAGTTGCTCAGTGATAGCGTCAGCAGAACACAGAAAAACGTCTGCGCACGGAGGGTGATCTAACTACACTTTAAAAGAAAGCCAGATCCGTCCCCAGTCAGTCTTATGCAGAAACACTGAAGACTGCTACTGGCGAGCAGCAAAAGAAACTGGCTGTGAAACTACCTCCGGCCAGCACCAACCATTTGCAAACACATCAGATGAGAAAACTGGAATCTGGGACTGTGAAACGAGTGAGTCGCCAAGCACCACGTGTCATGAGGGTCACTGATTCGACTACTCAAGCAAGCAAGCAAGCAGTCAACAATCTCATTTACGATGTTGCCATGCAAGAACGCAGCAGATGACTCTGATAAACCCTTCGAGGTTCCACGCTATCTCCAGCGCAAGAACGAGAGGCGCATAGCTCAAAAGACACTCACTGGAACAGCTACCTCAAAAGACACATTCATGGCAGCCAGAAAGGGTAATTCGGTTAGAGAATTATTTGTCTCACGGGTGTCTAAAGAAGTTAAGCTGGATGATTTAAAGAACTATGTGGAAAGCAAGGGCTTCACTGTGTTGAATGTTAAACGTGTATCACACAATGAGGCTAAAAATAGCTCATTTAAATTGACAGACCTGTCTCTGAATTTGATAAGCTGTTTGACAGCAGTGTGTGGCCAGAAGGCATCAGCATTCGTAGATTTTGATTCAAGAGCATGCATAGTATGTCCTGATTTACTATTTTCAGGCTAGGCTAATCGCCTTACTATTTCTAGTTATAATGTACTGGCTTTGGTCCAGGCAAGCCTGAATTTTAGATGTTTACTTTATATGCACACTAATCACCATTTAAATGTATCAAGGAACAATTCCATGTCACTGTGTTTCTCCAATACCAATGGAGAGATGTAGGGAGGGTTCTGTCCCCCATTTTATTCTCTATCTATATTGATGAAACGTTAACAAGACTATGCATGTCTGGATTCAGTTGTATGATTGGTCATAAGTACTATGGTGCAGTTGGCTATGCTGATGATTTATATCTCTAGTACCGCCATCAATATATTATGCACTGAACAAAATGTGTCATGTATGTCTAGAATTTGCATATGAATATGATTTACAATTTAACCCGTTAAAATGTCAACTTACCAAATATCAAAGTAGTACCGACTGCCCATTTTACTTTGATGGCAGTTGGTGAAGAGTTGCATGTAGGCCACATTATTGGTCCTGGCACTCACCAGGCTATGGTTAATTGAGTTATTACACTGAGTTAATTCATCAGAAGTGCCTGGGACTGTATATAAGACACTTACACTGAGTTAATTCATCAGAAGTGACTGGCACTGTACATAAGACACTTACACTGAGTTAATTCATCAGAAGTGACTGGGACTGTACATAAGACACTTACACTCAGTCAATTCATCAGAAGTGACTGGCACTGTACATGAGACACTTACACTGAGTTAATTCATCAGAAGTGACTGGCACTGTACATGAGACACTTACACCGAGTTAATTCATCAGAAGTGACGGGCACTGTACATAAGACACTTACGCTGAGTTAATTCATCAGAAGTGACTGGGACTGTACATAAGACACTTACGCTGAGTTAATTCATCAGAAGTGACTGGCACTGTACATAAGACACTTACATTGAGTTAATTCATCAGAAGTGACTGGCACTGTACATAAGACACTTACACTGAGTTAATTCATCAGAAGTGACTGGGACTGTACATAAGACACTTACACTCAGTCAATTCATCAGAAGTGACTGGCACTGTACATGAGACACTTACACTGAGTTCATTCATCAGAAGTGACTGGGACTGTACATGAGACACTTACACTGAGTTAATTCATCAGAAGTGACTGGCACTGTACATGAGACACTTACATTGAGTTAATTCATCAGAAGTGACTGGGACTGTACATGAGACACTTACACTGAGTTAATTCATCAGAAGTGACTGGCACTATACATGAGACACTTACACTGAGTTAATTCATCAGAAGTGACTGGCACTGTACATAAGACACTTACATTGAGTTAATTCATCAGAAGTGACTGGCACTGTACAAAAGATACTTACACTGAGTTAATTCATCAGAAGTGACTGGCACTGTACGTAAGACACTTCCACTGAGTTAATTCATC
The DNA here is from genome assembly GCA_033239005.1 of Lamellibrachia satsuma. Classification (NCBI taxonomy): domain Eukaryota; kingdom Metazoa; phylum Annelida; class Polychaeta; order Sabellida; family Siboglinidae; genus Lamellibrachia; species Lamellibrachia satsuma. Next base: position 510,595 of record BSQZ01000079.1, on the reverse strand, counting down.
AGAAGTGACTGGGACTATACATAAGACACTTACGCTGAGTTAATTCATCAGAAGTGACTGGGACTATACATGAGACACTTACACTCAGTCAATTCATCAGAAGTGACTGGCACTGTACATGAGACACTTACACTGAGTTCATTCATCAGAAGTGACTGGGACTGTACATGAGACACTTACACTGAGTTAATTCATCAGAAGTGACTGGCACTGTACATGAGACACTTACATTGAGTTAATTCATCAGAAGTGACTGGCACTGTACATGAGACACTTACACTGAGTTAATTCATCAGAAGTGACTGGCACTATACATGAGACACTTACACCGAGTTAATTCATCAGAAGTGACTGGCACTGTACATGAGACACTTACACTGAGTTAATTCATCAGAAGTGACTGGGACTGTACATAAGACACTTACATTGAGTTAATTCATCAGAAGTGACTGGGACTGTACATGAGACACTTACACTGAGTTAATTCATCAGAAGTGACTGGCACTATACATGAGACACTTACACTGAGTTAATTCATCAGAAGTGACTGGCACTGTACATGAGACACTTACACTGAGTTAATTCATCAGAAGTGACTGGCACTATACATGAGACACTTACACTGAGTTAATTCATCAGAAGTGACTGGCACTGTACATAAGACACTTACGCTGAGTTAATTCATCAGAAGTGACTGGGACTGTACATAAGACACTTACACTCAGTTAATTCATCAGAAGTGACTGGCACTGTACATGAGACACTTACACTGAGTTCATTCATCAGAAGTGACTGGGACTGTACATAAGACACTTACATTGAGTTAATTCATCAGAAGTGACTGGGACTGTACATGAGACACTTACACTGAGTTAATTCATCAGAAGTGATTGGCACTGTACATAAGACACTTACATTGAGTTAATTCATCAGAAGTGACTGGCACTGTACATAAGACACTTACATTGAGTTAATTCATCAGAAGTGACTGGCACTGTACAAAAGATACTTACACTGAGTTAATTCATCAGAAGTGACTGGCACTGTACGTAAGACACTTCCACTGAGTTAATTCATCAGAAGTGACTGGGACTATACATAAGACACTTACGCTGAGTTAATTCATCAGAAGTGACTGGGACTATACATGAGACACTTACACTGAGTTCGTTCATCATCTCATCAACAAGTCTCTCAGGCTTGGCACGGCCCAGGTACACAACGACTCTCTTGGCCTACAACAGTGTCACCACACAAATGACACATTGTGACACGATACACATGCACAGCAGTACACATCATGACACACCATGACACACAGGACACAGCCTGACAAACATGAAATATGTCAAATTAACGTAAATCTAGCAACATTAAGGAAAAAATTAGCTAGCTTCTGGTACTTTAAAGTATGCTAACATTGGATTTTAACATTACAAATTAAAATTTATTTAATTTCTATCACATGCATGCATGCACATACGCACACATGGACAAACACACGAACACAGAATAATAGGCTGTTGACAGGACTCTTACATAGGGCAGCAAGACATTTGGAGCGAGGCCAGTGATGACAATGATGTATCTGATGATGACTTGCAGGTTGCCAGGCCAGCAGACAACCAGCGTGGCCCATAAGTCTTCGATCGCCTTCGCGTGGTCATCTCCGTACTGCAGACAACAACACAAGCTTATGACATTCGAAGGGCGGTCATCTAAGTACTACACAAACAGCTGATTCAGGTGAGAGTTCATCTATCGATACTACAGGATTTGCTAAATTAAGGTAGCTAGGGCGGCTATTATATGCTTGTCTTGAACTGATTAGTTTTAGTAGAAGCTTTAAAGATAAATTAACCATTTCTTCACAGATTGTAGTTGAAATACCATGTAATATACCAGATTAAAAAAAATTTAGTTTTTCATTTATTTGGTTATGTTACAAGGTTTTTAAAACATTTTTGTAAATGTGAAAAAATAGCCACTAAAAATAGTTTAATCATTTTGAGAAAATCCCCAAAGAAATAAATGACATACATACAAGTATGGTTAACATAAACCAGTTATGTCTGCTACACCACCATGAATGAATTAAGCAAAAGTTGAATGACAGCCTAAAGTGGCAGTATATTTTTGACACAAACCCTTCACCAATCGTAATTTACTTTACGTTGCGTGCATGTAAGACGTGTTCATATGCAAAATTGCAATGTCGTGTTGTAGTTTTTCTCAAACAATATTTGAAACATCATTTCCTGGTTATTAATGAAAACACAATCCCAACAAATGCTTGTTTTTGTGTTGCTGGTGTTTTATGTATTCTTGACAATACATAATGGCCATTTGTGATAGTAACATGTCTTCTTAATTTGCTGCCATAATAGCCCTTGGATCTCTACTTGTAATGTGTTGTTGTCTACGGTATCAGGTTACGCCAGCCATCTAACAACCACATGGCAAGGCATGTTTATGGTCATTTTGATTGGCCCGTTATCCTGTGGGGTCACCAGGTCCCATATGCATTGGCATTTCTGTTAGTGTTGGCATTTCCATTAGTGTCAAAGGCACGATAAACTACACTGATATTTGCTGGTTTAAGTACATGATTTAGTTATGTAGATATAATATTGATTGATATGTACTAGCATTACAATAACCACACTATGTGTTTCGCTTTTACGGCTAGTTCGAACATCGTAGCGAACATGGTTCGAACATTGTCGCTTTTCCGGGAACTCAAAGGAATTTCCAAAAGGACTGCATTTTTAAAGGATGGATTGGCAAAATATGACGTTACTGCCGGGTGATTTTTTGTGGTGTCAACGTTTAGTTCAGTATATCCTAGCATGTTATGAAGAAAAAAAATCAACTGACATGCTAGCCGCCCCAGCCACATTAATATGAACAATCAATAAATGTGTTGTCACATAAAATAAGCATGTTTGTAGGTGACTGCACAACATAGTAATTGGAAAGATATTCCACATGATAACCCTCAGCTAAAAATGACATCCAAGCAGGAGAAACTGACTGTTGACATTATGGCTACTGACAGTTGATGTAAATGCAAGTACATATTCTAAAATTGACAAATAATGTTAAATTGTAATCCCCAACCCAACACTTCTGAGAGGGAACCATCCATTGGAAACACTTCTGAGAGGGAACCATCCATTGGAAACACTTCTGAGAGGGAACCATCCATTGGAAACACTTCTGAGAGGGCACCATCCATTGGAAACACTTCTGAGAGGGAACCATCCATTGGAAACACTTCTGAGAGGGCACCATCCATTGGATACAAGTAGACCAATACCAAAGTTACATAACAGGAGGTTAACTTGTATTAACAGTCTATGAAGGTGTAAACTGTACAGATTCCACTGTTAGCTGTCCCACCTTTGCTGTGATGTAGAAAAGATTGTTGAGAAGCATCTCTGTGGCCTGGGCTGAGCCCCACCCCTCGCCCTTGAGGGGCGGGGTCAGATACTCCGGGAATGCATCCTTCATGTTGCCTAAGCTGGTTAGGGGGCTGTAGGGAGGCAGGTTGGGATCAACCAGCTCCATGTTTTGTAACCATGGCAACAGGTACTGGAGCAGCAACTGTCTCACAGAGGGCAGGGCAGTCTGGAAACGGTGTGTGATCTCTGCAACAGAACAAACTGATGAAAGCATCAATATTTTCATATTTTCACACGACAGCACATCTTCTTGTCAAGTGGTTCACTGCTGTGCCACAAGATGGTGTCAATGTTATGTCTAGCGATTCGGATGAACATGAACTGATGTTCGTGACATGTGAATTTTGGTAAAGATCTAACAACTGTCAAATAAAGGTGAAATATGTTTTGTTTGGTGAGGGTAGTCACCAGAGAAGATGGGCACTGTAAACTCTGGGTAGACTCACCAGAGAAGATGGGCACTGTGAACTCTGGGTGGACTCCCCAGAGAAGATAGGCATGGTGAGCTCTGGGTGGACTCACCAGAGAAGATAGGCATGGTGAGCTCTGGGTGGACTCACCAGAGAAGATAGGCATGGTGAACTCTGGGTGGACTCCCCAGAGAAGATAGGCATGGTGAGCTCTGGGTGGACTCACCAGAGAAGATAGGCATGGTGAGCTCTGGGTGGACTCACCAGAGAAGATAGGCATGGTGAGCTCTGGGTTGACTCACCAGAGAAGATAGGCATGGTGAGTTCTGGGTGGACTCACCAGAGAATATAGGCATGGTGAGCTCTGGGTGAAGTCTAGCGAGGGTTTCTGACAGACATAGTTGTGAGCGACTGTACGGCCCGGACAACAACATCGCCTCCAGCGCTTTCTTGTCAAGTGGTTCACTGCTGTGCCACAAAATGGTGCCACCACCATCATCGTCACGGTCGACACAGACAACATCATCGAGAAAGAAGCGTTTGTAGAGGAGATGCAGCAGCTGAACGGCCGTCTCATGGACTGTGATACGGGGACAGCCCGTGTAGAGCAGTGTGACATTGAGCATGGCCACATGGTCACACGGGTACTCTCTGCAAGCAATGACAGACACATTCAGCATGGCCACATGGGTACTCTCTGCAAGCAATCACAAACACATTAAGCATGACCACATGGGTACTCTCTGCAAGCAATCACAGACACATTCAGCATGACCACATGGGTACTCTCTGCAAGCAATCACAGACACATTAAGCATGACCACATGGGTGCTCTCTGCAAGCAATCACAGACACATTAAGCATGACCACATGGGTACTCTCTGCAAGCAATCACAGACACATTAAGCATGACCACGTGGATGCTCTCTGCAAGCAATCACAGACACATTAAGCATGACCACATGGGTATTATCTGCAAGCAATCACAGCCACATTCAGCATGGCCACGTGGGTACTCTCTGCAAGCAATCACAGACACATTCAGCATGACCACATGGGTACTCTCTGCAAGCAATCACAGACACATTCAGCATGACCACATGGGTACTCTCTGCAAGCAATCATAGCCACATTAAGCATGACCACATGGGTACTCTCTGCAAGCAATCACAGACACATTCAGCATGACCACATGGGTACTCTCTGCAAGCAATCACAGACACATTCAGCATGACCACATGGGTACTCTCTGCAAGCAATCACAGCCACATTCAGCATGACCACATGGGTACTCTCTGCAAGCAATCCCAGACACATTCAGCATGACCACATGGGTATTCAGCATGGCCACACGGGTACTCTCTGCAAGCAATCACAGCCACATTAAGCATGACCACATGGGTACTCTCTGCAAGCAATCACAGACACATTCAGCATGACCACATGGGTACTCTCTGCAAGCAATCACAGACACATTCAGCATGACCACATGGGTACTCTCTGCAAGCAATCACAGCCACATTCAGCATGACCACATGGGTACTCTCTGCAAGCAATCACAGACACATTCAGCATGACCACGTGGGTACTCTCTGCAAGCAATCACAGACACATTCAGCATGACCACATGGGTACTCTCTGCAAGCAATCACATACACATTCAGCATGACCACATGGGTACTCTCTGCAAGCAATCATAGCCACATTAAGCATGACCACATGGGTACTCTCTGCAAGCAATCACATACACATTCAGCATGACCACATGGGTACTCTCTGCAAGCAATCACAGCCACATTCAGCATGGCCACGTGGGTACTCTCTGCAAGCAATCACAGACACATTCAGCATGACCACATGGGTACTCTCTGCAAGCAATCATAGCCACATTAAGCATGACCACATGGGTACTCTCTGCAAGCAATCACATACACATTAAGCATGACCACATGGGTACTCTCTGCAAGCAATCACAGACACATTAAGCATGACCACATGGGTACTCTCTGCAAGCAATCACAGACACATTAAGCATGACCACATGGGTACTCTCTGCAAGCAATCACAGACACATTCAGCATGACCACATGGGTACTCTCTGCAAGCAATCACAGACACATTCAGCATGACCACATGGGTACTCTCTGCAAGCAATCACAGCCACATTCAGCATGACCACATGGGTACTCTCTGCAAGCAATCACAGACACATTCAGCATGACCACGTGGGTACTCTCTGCAAGCAATCACAGACACATTCAGCATGACCACATGGGTACTCTCTGCAAGCAATCACATACACATTCAGCATGACCACATGGGTACTCTCTGCAAGCAATCATAGCCACATTAAGCATGACCACATGGGTACTCTCTGCAAGCAATCACATACACATTCAGCATGACCACATGGGTACTCTCTGCAAGCAATCACAGCCACATTCAGCATGACCACATGGGTACTCTCTGCAAGCAATCACAGCCACATTCAGCATGACCACATGGGTACTCTCTGCAAGCAATCACAGCCACATTCAGCATGGCCACATGGGTACTCTCTGCAAGCAATCACAGCCACATTCAGCATGGCCACGTGGGTACTCTCTGCAAGCAATCACAGACACATTCAGCATGACCACATGGGTACTCTCTGCAAGCAATCACAGCCACATTAAGCATGACCACATGGGTACTCTCTGCAAGCAATCACATACACATTAAGCATGACCACATGGGTACTCTCTGCAAGCAATCACAGACACATTAAGCATGACCACATGGGTACTCTCTGCAAGCAATCACAGACACATTAAGCATGACCACGTGGGTGCTCTCTGCAAGCAATCACAGACACATTAAGCATGACCACATGGGTACTCTCTGCAAGCAATCACAGCCACATTCAGCATGGCCACTTGGGTACTCTCTGCAAGCAATCACAGACACATTCAGCATGGCCACATGGGTACTCTCTGCAAGCAATCACAGACACATTAAGCATGACCACATGGGTACTCTCTGCAAGCAATCACATACACATTAAGCATGACCACATGGGTACTCTCTGCAAGCAATCACAGCCACATTCAGCATGACCACATGGGTACTCTCTGCAAGCAATCACAGCCACATTCAGCATGACCACATGGGTATTCAGCATGGCCACACGGGTACTATCTGCAAGCAATCACAGCCACATTAAGCATGACCACATGGGTACTCTCTGCAAGCAATCACAGACACATTCAGCATGACCACATGGGTACTCTCTGCAAGCAATCACATACACATTAAGCATGACCACATGGGTACTCTCTGCAAGCAATCACAGCCACATTCAGCATGACCACATGGGTACTCTCTGCAAGCAATCACAGCCACATTCAGCATGACCACATGGGTATTCAGCATGGCCACACGGGTACTATCTGCAAGCAATCACAGCCACATTAAGCATGACCACATGGGTACTCTCTGCAAGCAATCACAGACACATTCAGCATGACCACATGGGTACTCTCTGCAAGCAATCACATACACATTAAGCATGACCACATGGGTACTCTCTGCAAGCAATCACAGCCACATTAAGCATGACCACATGGGTACTCTCTGCAAGCAATCACAGACACATTCAGCATGACCACATGGGTACTCTCTGCAAGCAATCACAGACACATTCAGCATGACCACATGGGTACTCTCTGCAAGCAATCATAGCCACATTAAGCATGACCACATGGGTACTCTCTGCAAGCAATCACAGACACATTCAGCATGACCACATGGGTACTCTCTGCAAGCAATCACAGCCACATTAAGCATGACCACATGGGTACTCTCTGCAAGCAATCACATACACATTAAGCATGACCACATGGGTACTCTCTGCAAGCAATCACAGACACATTCAGCATGACCACATGGGTACTCTCTGCAAGCAATCACATACACATTCAGCATGACCACATGGGTACTCTCTGCAAGCAATCATAGCCACATTAAGCATGACCACATGGGTACTCTCTGCAAGCAATCACATACACATTCAGCATGACCACATGGGTACTCTCTGCAAGCAATCACAGCCACATTCAGCATGACCACATGGGTACTCTCTGCAAGCAATCACAGCCACATTCAGCATGACCACCTGGGTACTCTCTGCAAGCAATCACAGCCACATTCAGCATGTCCACATGGGTACTCTCTGCAAGCAATCACAGCCACATTCAGCATGGCCACGTGGGTACTCTCTGCAAGCAATCACAGACACATTCAGCATGACCACATGGGTACTCTCTGCAAGCAATCACAGACACATTAAGCATGACCACATGGGTACTCTCTGCAAGCAATCACATACACATTAAGCATGACCACATGGGTACTCTCTGCAAGCAATCACAGACACATTAAGCATGACCACATGGGTACTCTCTGCAAGCAATCACAGACACATTAAGCATGACCACGTGGGTGCTCTCTGCAAGCAATCACAGACACATTAAGCATGACCACATGGGTACTCTCTGCAAGCAATCACAGCCACATTCAGCATGGCCACGTGGGTACTCTCTGCAAGCAATCACAGACACATTCAGCATGGCCACATGGGTACTCTCTGCAAGCAATCACAGACACATTAAGCATGACCACATGGGTACTCTCTGCAAGCAATCACATACACATTAAGCATGACCACATGGGTACTCTCTGCAAGCAATCACAGCCACATTCAGCATGACCACATGGGTACTCTCTGCAAGCAATCACAGCCACATTCAGCATGACCACATGGGTATTCAGCATGGCCACACGGGTACTATCTGCAAGCAATCACAGCCACATTAAGCATGACCACATGGGTACTCTCTGCAAGCAATCACAGACACATTCAGCATGACCACATGGGTACTCTCTGCAAGCAATCACATACACATTAAGCATGACCACATGGGTACTCTCTGCAAGCAATCACAGCCACATTCAGCATGACCACATGGGTACTCTCTGCAAGCAATCACAGCCACATTCAGCATGACCACATGGGTATTCAGCATGGCCACACGGGTACTATCTGCAAGCAATCACAGCCACATTAAGCATGACCACATGGGTACTCTCTGCAAGCAATCACAGACACATTCAGCATGACCACATGGGTACTCTCTGCAAGCAATCACAGCCACATTCAGCATGGCCACATGGGTACTCTCTGCAAGCAATCACAGCCACATTCAGCATGGCCACATAGGTGCTCTCTGCAAGCAATCACAGCCACATTCAGCATGGCCACATGGGTACTCTCTGCAAGCAATCACAGCCACATTCAACATGGCCACATGGGTACTCTCTGCAAGCAATCACAGACACATTCAGCATGGCCACATGGGTACTCTCTGCAAGCAATCACAGCCACATTCAGCATGACCACATGGGTACTCTCTGCAAGCAATCACAGCCACATTCAGCATGGCCACATGGGTACTCTCTGCAAGCAATCACAGCCACATTCAGCAATGTAGATGTTTGTATAAGAGACAGTTATGCTTTGACAATCACCAACCTGTTGTTGAAGACCACCCCAAGAGCATTGAAGCAGCCATCTGCAACCTCATGTGACCCCGTGTAGCAGCGGTCAATGACCCAGTCCAGCAAGGTCTGTGCGTCTGGGTTGAACTCAAGAAGCAACACAACTGTTTCTTGTGCCAGTCTGTAGATCTACAATACACCAAATTAACTGTTAAATCAAAGCTTCCCCATTGGAAAGGCAATGTAATGTGCACTACAATGAGCTGTGCACATTACATGACTGTCAGTGCTAAGAACATTTGAAATATATGGTAGATGAAAATCTCCTGGTTTTAACAGCATAAATAATTAATACCAGGAGACTAAGAGGAGACCAAATAGAAGTGTTTAAAATAGTGAATGGCTATGAGGATATTGATAGGAATATGTTCTTTAAACTTAAAGAAGGCAGTAGAACCAGAGGACACAAAGCAGCATTAGTTAAGGAACTGTGTTGGACATAAGAAAGAACTCTTTCTCACAGAGGCTGATAAATGAATGGAACAAACTGTCAAATGATAGTGTGAATTATGCTTAAAAATAGAACTGACAGACATCTGATAAGGGCGGGATATACATAGATGATAAAATTGTTGGACTCTCGATAAGCTAATGGCTTCCTTGTCCACTTGCCATCTTGAACTTGTAGTTTGGGATGGCAATCTATTTAAATCTTGTTAAATGTTATTAACAATGCAGTTAATTTGTCTGCTTTCTCTCCACCAGTTAGCTTTTTGACAAACAAGCACACACACATTCACGCATACATACTTTATACCTTCTTCCCTTAGACTAGGAACCCTGCTGGGTCTCCATTACATAACATTACATAACATGCTGGGTCACCATTACATAACATTACATAACATGCTGGGTCACCATTACATAACATTACATAACATGCTGGGTCACCATTACATAACATTACATAACATGCTGGGTCACCATTACATGCAACTCACACACATATCGCAAGACATAAGTAGAAAAGTTGATGAAACCATGTCGCACAAAAGCTGACTGCTGTTAGAGGATAAAGGCTTTGGGAAACAGTGAGGTGGGAGGGACGGCAAAGTGTCAAACATACATGTGGATGAACAATGACAGTGAAGAGGTGAATGCGTCTTAATAACATTTCAATCTGCTGATGGAAGCAGTGGGGGTTTGTGACTTGTGAGAAGGTCAAAATTACACTACTTCAAGTAGCTGCTTTCTAACACATTTATTTTAATTAATCCAAAAGATTACCAGTTACTCTTTACATGATTTGTCCAATCGTCGGCCATAACAGGGCTACTCTACAAAATTGTCTGACAGTTGACTTCGGAGAGGTTTTTTTCATGTTCTCCCATCTCTGTTCTCATAGATCTACAATTGTTAGTGGTGACCTGTTACACATTGCAATAGGAAAACAAAAATATTCTAGTAATTTAATTTGGTGTTGGCATCATGGCAACAGCACTTATAACAGGAACTATCCTTTGTATAGTGGGATGGTTCTTTTGCCATGATGTTGCACACATTCCTGAAGTTTTCCAATCGGTGCTATTACCAAGCATCCATTTGGCCTTTTGCAATGAGAACATCATTCCAAGATACCATTAGGCAGTTAAAGTATTTTCATCCTGAACATTCATCGTGTAGTGTTCCGTGTGTGGATGCAGTGTAACAGTGTTCTTGTTGACATCTAGATTTCTTTAATGTTGCTTGACAGAATGTTTTCTACAAAGTTCATTTGCACAGTACATGTCCTCACTGAAGTTGTCAATGACCTCTTGTATCACAGCGTACTGACTCTTGATGAGTTCATTCTGTCTGATAGATACTTTTCCAAGGAATATATTCCTTGGAAAACATCTCCTTTAATTCCTCAGCGGGTTCCTCCTTTGTCACTAACATAATCTGTTTATAGCCAATATCCAACTCATTTCGCTTACACTCTGACATCTTAATAGATCTTGTATTGCCTGCAGTAGTTTCTCCTTCTTCTGACGCCTCTGAGCGAAGTCATTAAGCTGTGCAACACTAAAACTTGGTACATGGTGTAATAATAATCACCATACCTTGGCACCGAGCGTAACAACCACATGACAATATTTTAAAGCAAAGTTGAGGTGTTTTCTATATAATATTCTAACACTGATGTTTACTCTGCTAATAAATGTAGGACAATATTATGAAAAATATTAACTTGCTAACGGACAATAGTTGACACGTTTTGGCAACAGGTGATTAGCTTGGCACCGGGCGTAACAGTTCTGGTGAAATGCTGAACATTCATCTAAATGGGTTTCTCCTGATGTGTTATTGATAGTATCCCATGAGAAAGCATTCATATATATATATATATATATATATATATATATATATATATATATATATATATATATATATATATATATATATATATATATATATAACAATTATTGTTATTTATCTATATGTAAATTTTTAAGTAATTATTTTCATTTATTATGTCTCAATCCATAAAATAATTTGGTACTGGGTGTAACCAGATAGTTTGACAATTTGTTGGACAACATGAAGATCAAAAGGAAAGGCACTTATTCAAATAACTGCTGTGAAATAATACATCCATCATAAAATTTATCATATTCTGCTTTCTAAACAATGCTAATTTTGGAAAATCAGTCATTTGTAGTATTTAGATATTGGTGCTGGAGCATGGTATTTGGTGTAACAATATAAATGGGTTCATTAACAAACAAAATAAGTTTGGGTAGGAGCAGCTATTGTAGGGGCCTATATTATAGTTGGTGAGACACATTTGAAAGTTTACTTCAACATAGGACACTTCAAATTGTGAATTATCACCACATTTTGTCTCTTGGTTCAGTGTTATATACATCCAGATTCAACATCGTGGTTTGGATAGCATAACAAGTTATTTATCAATCGCTGTAGTTTCAGTGGAAATATTCAAGCAAGAGTTCCTACAATCAATTACTCTTGAATGGTTGGTCCCAAACATAAAGTCCCCCATTATACATTATGACGGGTATGGCCACAAGTTTATGGAACATGTAAACAAATGTCAAAGACTGGAGACCTCATAGCCGTCATGGTCTAAAGTAGTCTTACACAGGGTATCTCATCAATGATTTTACAACAAGGATAACCATACTGCATAATGCAGGATAATCACATTTTCCTAGCAAATTATTCTGCCCAAATGTACAAGAGGCAAAGTATCATCTGTTTTGGTCTATGTGAAAATTTATAACTTTGTTGAGAATAAGTCAACAGGGGAGACAAGAAAGCCTGGCAGAATAACACTAGCAACAACACTACCCATGCATGCCTTTACTCAAGACACCAGCAACACTCCACTTGACTGCATTCAAAGTAACTGATCATCAACTAACAACAACAAACAATGCTTGTCACCTGGCAACAATAAACAATGCTTGTCACCTGGCAACAACAAACAATGTTTGTCATACAGCAACAACAAACAATGCTTGTCTTCCAGCAACAACAAACAATGCTTGTCACCTGGCAACAACATACAATGTTTGTCACCTGGCAACAACAATGCCTGTCTCTTGGCAACAACAAACAATGCCTTTCACCTGGCAACAACAAACAATGCCTGTTGCCTAGCAACAACAAACAATGCTTGTCACCTAGCAATAACAAGCAATGCTTGTCACCTGGCAACAATAAACAATGCTTTTCTCCTGGCAACAACAAACAATGCTTGTCACCTGGCAACATCAAACAATGTTTATCACCCGGCAACAACAAACAATGCTTATCACTAGGCAACAACAATGTTTGTCACCTGGCAACAATACCAACGCAGGAAAGGTAAAATGTAACCACTGAAACATCACCAAGCAGCATCCAACAAGATACATACCTGTGCTTTTATCTGTTGTGTATGGCACAAATGGAAGAGCAGAAAGTGAGAGTGAATGCAAGCAACAGTTGCAACAGAGAGCTTCAGTACTGTATTACGTCTCCTATCTGTTAATAGCAATGCTCCACCATCACACAATAGTGCAGGTATATCTCACAGAACACATTGATTTATAAGTATGACAACAGAGGAAGGCTTTTGAAAAATATACTTTAAAAAAGTATTTCTATATGTGTTAAATTCATGTTTCATATGTGAACATGAAATCCATGGAATGCACATGATTAGAAAGTCAGTTAATCACTTAATGAAATGATTAGAAAATCAGTTAATGTGTTTGTGGAAAATTGTCTAGTCTTGATCCTCATTTCATTTCATCAGAGATAAATGAGCTGAACTGGTGAGTGAACTGCCAGGACTGATCAAAGCTACATGGAACTGTTAGAACATTGACTTCAATGAGCAGAGACGACTGGAAGTTAAGAATGCCAGGTAAATGCTGTTCCTGCTGTCAACAAATATAACTATCTCCACCAAAACAATGCTGTTTCCTAAATATATAATATTCATTACTGATGACTTTCTGTAAAATGGTACAACAGTACATATCTATTTATAAACCTCCCCAGGGATAGCTGACTGCCTGAAGACTGGATGAAGGAACCAAGGCATTTGGGCAACAGCGACTCTGCACTCCAGGAAATGGTCAACTAACTAGGATGGTCATCTGAACCCTCACCTTCTGGTCAACAGTGCCCAGCAGGGCGTCCAACCACGAGTAGATGTAGCCGTCGTCATTCAGGCCTGATGGGTCAAAGACTGAGCCACAACAGAGGACAGCAGACATGGTCTGGACAGCGGACAGCTCCAGGGCCGTGCAGCACTCCGTCCTGATAGGTCTGTTTAAATAAGACTCGTAAAACTAGATGTTGCAATACATATGCAAAACTATAGTATGTTTCTGAAACATAAAATATTTGTTGTGATATTTAATGCACCTTCATATTGCACGGATCCACCCTAATTTCTGTATTTATACATCTGAACCTACCTCTTGCTGCCTGGCCAGAATGCCTGGGCGAACCTACCTCTTGCTGCCTGGCCAGAATGCCTGGGCGAACCTACCTCTTGCTGCCTGGCCAGAATGCCTGGGTAAACCTACCTCTTGCTGCCTGGCCAGAATGCCTGGGCGAACCTACCTCTTGCTGCTGGCCAGAATGCCTGGGTAAACCTACCTCTTGATGCCTGGCCAGAATGCCTGGGTAAACATACCTCTTGCTGCCTGGCCAGAATGCCTGGGCTCACCTACCTCTTGCTGCCTGGCCAGAATGCCTGGGTAAACCTACCTCTTGATGCCTGGCCAGAATGCCTGGGTAAACCTACCTCTTGCTGCCTGGCCAGAATGCCTGGGTAAACCTACCTCTTGCTGCCTGGCCAGAATGCCTGGGCGAACCTACCTCTTGCTGCCTGGCCAGAATGCCTAGGTAAACCTACCTCTTGCTGCCTGGCCAGAATGCCTGGGTAAACCTACCTCTTGATGCCTGGCCAGAATGCCTGGGTAAACCTACCTCTTGCTGCCTGGCCAGAATGCCTGGGCGAACCGACCACTCCAGGTGGCAAACAGGTAGAAGAGACTGTAGCGTAGGTCTTGAGAGATGAACCGATGTCTTTGTGAAACTGCAAACAAACACAATTGATGAAGGTACCTTACAGACACTCTGTATATCGCTAGCACATACAACTGATGAAGACACCTCAGACACTATGTACCATCTAGTAAACTTGATATGAACAGATGCAACATCAACAGTGATAATATTATTCATTACACACAGTCCCTTGTTTCTCCCATACTGTAACACAGTAACAACACACACGCCCAATTGGACAAATGTAGCTATACATTGCATACAGCAATACAAAGCAACAGTGAATCAAATATGTCGAGAACTTTTGTTTTTATAATGTTATTGTTGAATCATATAAAATACTGATGATTTTATGCATTATTTTAAGCCACCATTGCATCAGAGGAGGTTGGCAGGCTCGTGTCATTCGTAGTAGATGTTTACATGTTAAGCTACGCCTACTTAGTAAGTTTTATGGACTCTTGTGTAATTGCTGCATGCTATGAATTTATGTTTTATATCGATACATGGTTAAACATTGATTTAGGGCAACAAAATCGAAATCGTTATAATTTTCAGGATCCGTGATTAGTTTTCATAAGTTGAACTTGATAAAAACAAGTGCATGTGTTTTCGTAAGCACAATCAAATTGCAAAATACTCATTAATCGTTAAAGATATAAACCATACTGAAACACCAACCTATTCATAGTGAAATGTAGTATCTAAGTTTAAAAAGGATAATTAGTGTATTAATCTGTTCTTTGGATACGTTGAAGCATAATGTTATCACTGTGCGTGGTTTATAACAGAACTGACCGATGCATCTTGGGAGGCTACCTGGGATCACCTCACCTCAGGGGGCCTCTGACCAATTAGAAGCATTATCCCTGCTATGGGAGCTGGCAGTACCCCTATATTCCCTCACTGCAGGGGGCCTCTGACCAATTAGAAGCATTATCCCTGCTATGGGAGCTGGCAGCACCACTTATATTCCCTTACTGCAGGGGGCCTCTAACCAATTAGAAGCGTTATCCCTGCTATGGGAGCTGGCAGTACCCCTATATTCCCTCACTGCAGGGGGCCTCTGACCAATTAGAAGCATTATCCCTGCTATGGGAGCTGGCAGTACCCCCTATATTCCCTCACTGCAGGGGGCCTCTGACCAATTAGAAGCATTATCCCTGCTATGGGAGCTGGCAGTACCCCCTATATTCCCTCACTGCAGGGGGCCTCTGACCAATTAGAAGCATTATCCCTGCTATGGGAGCTGGCAGTACCCCCTATATTCCCTCACCGCAGGGGGCCTCTGACCAATTAGAAGCATTATCCCTGCTATGGGAGCTGGCAGCACCCCTTATATTATGAGGTTAATGATGTGCTTAACATGGTGTGCTGCATCCAGGACCTTTATAAATATTGCTAAACACATCCCTTATATATTGGGGCATTCGGTCTAAACACCTCTTTTTGGGCTGGTTGAACACCCAGAGGGGTGCAGACCCCAGGATTCTCTGGCCATGTGACCGCAGTCGCATGATCACGATCAAGTAACTGGCCCAGGACTGCAGTCTGGTCACGTGAAATATCCGGGTCTCGCATCCAGTTCTCAGGGCATCACAGCTGGCTCCCGAGAGATCTGGCCGGACTGTCCCATTTTATTGCCAAGATGAATAATAAATGTGAAGCTTTTATTACATGAGTCATTGTGTTGTTCTGTCATAAATGCCCATTCCTCATTATCGTCCAGGCACATTATTGTCTTTTAAAATATATATTTTACGACTTTTGTTGCAAGTAATGTTCCCTGTTTTCAAGTTTCTGGCACTGAAACGAATACGTCTCACAAAACGTAATAACATTATAAAATGATGCATTATTTTCATTCATAACACTCTTGATCAGGAATGAATTATTGAACAACCTTCGACAAACTGCTTGTCACTATCAGTGTCATCCTGTGTTTGTAGACACCTATTCACTGCTAACAGAGTAGAACATTGGCGTCATAGGCGTCATAGGCGACGCCACAAGGTCACAGTAATACAAGTGGCTAATTAAGTGCATTTGCATGCAAGAGTTTTTTTTAACCATGTTTTCGTAATATTATACTGAATTCATTGCATGTTTTTAACCTTTGGCTTTGCTTAGATATGTAATTATGTATGCAGTAGACATATAATTATTATGATTGCAAAAATTCATCTAATTAATTATAATATTGATTACTGTTCTAGGTCAATGCAAAAATAGCAAAATGTTTAAACATACAATTTGTAAAAATAAAAGTGTTTAAGATGAAATTCCCATTAAACTACCAAAACAGGGCTATTTGCTTATCAGCTACAACTTGTCAGCCACTGTCAGCGGGGCATGGTGACATAGTGGTTAGAACAACAGACTCTCAATCAAGAGAATTCAAGTTCCAATCCTTA
The DNA here is from genome assembly GCA_033239005.1 of Lamellibrachia satsuma. Taxonomy (NCBI): domain Eukaryota; kingdom Metazoa; phylum Annelida; class Polychaeta; order Sabellida; family Siboglinidae; genus Lamellibrachia; species Lamellibrachia satsuma. The sequence continues at coordinate 493,201 of BSQZ01000079.1, read as the reverse complement.
TGATGCTGTTTCAAATCTTGGGCAATTTCATTCACACCATATTGCCTCAGCTGTATAAATGAGTACTTCATTATTGACAGCGATATGTGAACAAATAATCGTTGGCAAAAAGCTTTCACAAAAGAAATTTAGTATTATTATTATAAAATGCACAAAGGCTAAACACAATGAAACAGTTAACATGCAACAGTATTTAAAACAAATAGAAACTCTTGAAAATGTCCCATATTGGTGCATTGTTTTTAAAAACATGTTTTTCTGATAAGTAAAAAGTTATAATGTCATCTTAAAGGTGATTTTGTTTCCCCACAAATCAGTTCAACATATATATTCACAAAAGTGCATGTTTTGATAAACTTATCCTCATGCCACGATGCATAGTAGAATAATGTTGATTAGTATTTAGACTTTATCTAACATATTGTTACACTACTACATTTCATAAAGAATAAACATGTATGCTATTACCCTGAAATAATTATGTGATTAGGACATGTCAACTGATATTTTATTACGCATTTGAACCCTTCTGAGGTGTTTCAAATGACAAGCACATTTTGAACAGAATGTTTTTATTAGAAAGCTGCACACAAGTATAGAGGCCATAATTATTATAAGAACATTGACAAGCTGAAAAGAATACAAACATGAGCAACTAAGCTTATCCTTGAAGTTCAATGTTTTTTCATGCCATGTATATAATGTTAATCTAGTTGAGTCATCAATTCAGACACATCATTCCTTATGATGGTTTGCATCAATTCAAGTCACTTGTTATCAGAGTATGGGTCAATTATATTACCAGTATAACAATTCTAATTGCACACCAGTTACAGCATATCAATTCTAATTCTACCTCAAAAGTACCAAATTTGTTTACATACCTGTACCAGATTCGACTACTTAATAATAAAGTTTCCCTCACAATGAATTTTGATCTGTACTTATTTATTTTGATAACTGTGACTTGTGTATCAAGTACATTTTCTAACGTGACTGCAATGGATACTACATAACATTTATCTGGTTTCACTGTGTTAGTTAAGCAATGCAGTTACTTTCTCTGCAATGAACATTTTGAGTATTAAAAATCTTTACATAAGAAATTATGCAAATATGAATAACATACATAATTCTTGTGGTTATGTATTAAGCCATGTAAAACCAGATTATGCTTAATAATTACTTGTTTTATGTTACTGAATTTATTTAAGATTGGTTGAATTTCTCTGTGTTTGCAAAAATGTGCTGTACTGCGACTGCCACAATGTATTACCACAACAATGTGCTGTACTGCTACTGCCACAATGTATTACCACAACAATGTGCAGTACTGCTACTGCCACAATGTATTACCACAACAATGTCACTGGCGGGTGGGGGGGGGCAATTTTCGAGAAGGGAAATGCATGTTAATTGAATTTTTATAAATTGACAATAGCAAAGAGTACCAACAAAGTGTCAAACGTTTTAATATTATCATGAATGATGTTACCATCTCAGAAAAGTGATTACTTTGAGATTACGAAATGAAAGTGGTTGCCGACGAAGGTCTACCTTCACCGTCAAACACTGTAAACAGACTAGCTCGCAACTTCCAGCGATCACTAATATTACCCGATTTTTGCACATGTGCAGAGCCTGCCAACCTCCTCTGCCATTGCATAAAAGATTCAATAAACAACATTACCTGCAGTTCGCAAATAAGCATACATAACGATGCAGAGGTGTTGTACGAAGTCACTAATTTGTAACCGTATCTCTACCACTCACCTGGGACCATACGGATGAGGTGTTTGGATGAAGTCACTAAAGTGCAACCATATCTCAACAACTCACCTGGGACCGTGCGGATGAGGTGTTGGATAAAGTCACTGAAGTGTAACCGTATCTCCTGCAGGGCCACTGAGTCCTTGTCGGCCTCACTCTCTAGGAACATCCTTGCTCCATCAATGTACTCGACAAAAGTGGCACACAGACTGCCTGTAGCATGGTCCAGGATGTCTGCCCGGCTGAAACAACACACCGAGGGATGAACACAGGGACTATTACTGTCGTTGTGCCAAGTACGTGATCAATGAGATTGACCTCAGAGGTAAATGAGATTGACCTCTGAGGTGAGACTGGCCCCTGGACAATGAGACTGACCTATGGACAGCGAGACTGATCTTTGGGCAGTGTGAATAACCTATGGACAGTGATACTGACCTCTGGGCAGTAAGACTGACCTTCGGCAGAAGATGCCATTCTGTGCCATGTAGTGAAAGATCTGCACAACAGCGAGCCGCACAATGTCTCGCTTCCTCCTCCGCTTCACATTCTCCTGCTTTCTGTCTATCGCCTCCCTGATCAGTGGCAACAGTTCCTCCACAATGTCCCTGAAAACATAATGCAAAGGTTTAGTTAGCATAATACCTGTGTTGTGTGTAGACATATAATGCAAGAGTTTAGTTAACAAAGTACTTGCGCTGTGAATGAGTGACTTACTTTGAGGCAGTGGGGTTGTAGTGAGTGACTGAGTGACCACTTACTTGAAGACAGCGTGATTGTTGAGACTGAGTAACTTACTTGAAGGCAGCGTGATTGTTGAGACTGAGTAACTTACTTGAAGGCAGCAGGGTTGTAGTGAGTGACTGAGTGACTACTTACTTGAAGGCAGCATGCTTTTTGAGACTGAGTGACTTACTTGAAGGCAGCAGGGTTGTTTTGACTGAGTGACTTACTTGAAAGTGACTTACTTGAAGGCAGCAGGGTTGCAGTCACTGAGTGACTTACTTGAAGGCAGCAGACTTTTTGAGGCTGAGTGACTTAATTGAAAACAGCAGGGTTGTTGTGACTGAGTGACTTACTTGAAAGTGACAAACTTGAAGGCAGCGGCATTGTTGTGATGTGAATGACTTACTTGAAGGAAGCAGGGTTGTAGTGAATTAGTGACTTATGTGAAGTCAGCAGTGTGGCAGTGACTGAGTGACTTACTTGAAGGCAGCAGGTTTGCAGTGAATGACTTACTTGAAAGTAGCAGGGTTGTAGTGAATGAGTGACTTACTTGAAGGCAGCAGGGTTGCAGTGACTGAGTCCTTTGATGACGGCCTCTCTCACCATGTCAGGCCCATCACATTTGAGAAGTGGCACCAGTGTCTTGAAGAGGTCACGCGCCGTGATCCCATTACTGGACAAGTGTCGCGCCTCTGCCCGCTCTGGGACTATGCCATCCACTGCACAACTATGATAAAATTTATATCATTCAAGGCTGAGTCTTTAGGAAAAACTGGAATTATATTTCATGAATTGTTCACTGAATCCAAAACACCCTACCTGGGCTCTGGTGAAGCTGCCCTCAGTTTCTCAAAGCTGTGACTAGGTGGGGCTATACAACACCCCATGACAACGTAGGTTTTCCACAAGTTGACATAGTTATCTCGCTCACTTGTCACTTTCTTGGTGTTTCGGAGCAATGACGAACTCCGTCCATCACTCACAGTTGTACTGTAGACAGAATGATACAGTCAGACATAACACTAACAGTGAATGATGAACTCCGTCCATCACTCACAGTTGTACTGTAGACAGAATGATACGGCCAGACATAACACTAACAGTGAATGATGAACTCCATCCATCACTCACAGTTGTACTGCAGACAGAATGATACAGTCAGACATAACACTAACAGTGAATGATGAACTCCGTCCATCACTCACAGTTGTACTGTAGATAGAATGATACGGCCAGACATAACACTAACAGTGAATGACGAACTCCGTCCATCACTCACAGTTGTACTGCAGACAGAAAGATATGGTCAGACATAACACTAACAGTGAATGATGAACTCCGTCCATCACTCACAGTTGTACTGCAGACAGAAAGATATGGTCAGACATAACACTAACAGTGAATGACGAACTCCGTCCATCACTCACAGTTGTACTGCAGACAGAAAGATATGGTCAGACATAACACTAACAGTGAATGATGAACTCCGTCCATCACTCACAGTTGTACTGCAGACAGAAAGATATGGTCAGACATAACACTAACAGTGAATGATGAACTCCTTCCATCACTGACAGTAGTGCTGTAAACAGAATGATACGGTCAGACATAACACTACCAATAAATCACACCTTTAAAAAAATTAAGTTATGAAATGAATGAATGCAGTTCCTCTTGAAGTGTAGCTCATCTAGTACACAAATAGTTTTATTGGATACAAAAAATATAAATAAAATTTGCTATGGTATAAAATGGATGCATTTCATTTAAAATTTGTTTCCGTCTTTGATTTTTATGTTGTCTGAATTTAAACATTATTATTTACTTGTAAAAAACTGCATCAATTTAAATAATAATCTTCATATACACAAAGCATACAGATGACTTGCACTGCTTCTGTTATTATGGATTTCTGGATAATGTATGTTAAACACTATACAGGGGTGTACATACTTTGGGTCAATGTACACATAGAGAGCCTGTAGTCGGTTGTACAGGACTGGCCACGCATGAGCGATCACTGAGGAACAGTTTCCTGTCACAAAGTCAGGATGCATGAAGATGGAGATGCACTCAATCCAAGGGTCGTACGTGTCATCGCCCATAGCAATCACATTGCCATCGGTCAGTTCCTGATATGCGCCGCAGGATGACCAGATAATGGATGTGCGGTCAGCCAGCCATTGAAAGTCCAGTGGCAGTGCAGAGAGAGCGGCCGTCTGAAACAGTCCACAGGTTCACACTTTCACATGACAGGCTAACATGTCCTGTAGCTACAATGTATATGCAGACCTTGACATTAAGCTTTTGTACCCAGTGGCCTGTCAGGCCAGTAGATTTAAAAAGTTACTGGCCCCCCAAAAAAGTTACTGGCCTGAAATCTTTTTACAAATAAATTGATTAAAAAAACACAATTTTGGCAATATGTCGCAATACAAGTCGAAGGATGCGAGCATGGCCGTTATTTCTTTTGCCCATTGCCGTTGGTGATTTACTTTTATGCTTTCTGTCAGTATTCTGCTGCTGGAATCGTTTGAGAATCAGATGCCCCTGTTGAAGCCACAGCAAGCTGCGTTTTGAGATCAATGGGTGATGCTGCCACGTGCGTACTGTTGGCATTTTTGACAATCCGTATCAAGCTACAGCTAGTTATACTTGAAAATATGACAGGCAAACCGGACCTGACACTGTATATAACTACGAACTGAGTTTTATTTCTTTTGAATATAATCTTTTGGACTGAAGTACAAAGGTCCTGTAATGTATGCTAGGTACTGTTGTGACACCTAGCGGACAGTCCATGAACCATTTGGTTTACATGAAATCGGTAGGTCAAAGGCGTATTGCGATAGTCGATATGTATCGCGCAGAAGAAAATGCTTTGATATGCACAACCCTAGTAAAAATAGTTGTCTGCAATGCACGAGCTGCACAAAGTCTTTTTTGTGAAGCTCATACATATCAAAACAAGATGGCAACTATACGAAGTAACAACATGAAGTCAGATGAGATGAAGGTTTTGTTTAATTGTAGCACTGCATTGGATGGCAAGGACAAACGATTGAAACCATGATCTGTGGCTATGACCAATCAGATAGAAATGATCTGAAACTATAGTGGCCCACCAGGCCAGTATAATATGAAAACTTGTGGCCCGAACTGGCCTGACAGTCCAAAAAAGGTGCAGGGCCAGTGTTAAAGGGAATAAAAACAACGATTGCTTGAAATCATATTATTTTACATCTTACATCTATTTACATTTCCACAACACCGAAAATTTCATTAGAATTCAGTTAATTAATAATTCCAAATAATGCCCTGTCCTACCGGCCTGCCTCGATTATGCATATTTGTCCCGCAATTATTGGCAAGCTTCAATGTGACATTACTTGTGACTTGGAAACACAGCGAAACTAGGACTTTCCATTCATTCAATGTTTACAGCGATAGTGGTTGTTTCGAAGCATCTGAATGGTTTATTGTTCGCCATTCGGTTGTAATGCAAACAGTAGTAAGAATAGAGTCGCATGTAGTTCGTTTAAGTTCCCTATCCAGTGAACTTTGTTAAAAAATGGATTGCGAAAATGAAGCCTTCAAACTTCAAGCCAATGAAGCTCAAACTTATTTCGAACACGACCTGGAGAAGATGGCAGCCCTGGGTTATCCTGGTGCCAAAATATCTTTGAAAGAGGAAAATGTGCCAACATTTTTCCCAGTAGCAGAAGCTATGTTGATGCTATTAATCCGTAGAACCCATACGCAGTCAGCAACATGGGCAGCGACAACGATGTCACTTGGATCAAAGGCAACCGACAGCAACAACGATGTCACTTGGATCAAAGGCAAGCGGGCCTTACAAATGGACTGTCACTGACAGTCAGTGCGATCTTTTAGTTTCTGACGTGAGCAGGAAAACAACAACCTAGAGCTGCCAAACTTCTCCTCATATATCTACCATACATATATGTCACGTTGCCAAAAAATACTCTTACTTCCATATAACGATCAACATTTACAAAAACTAAAACTCACCACATGAAGCTAGGCGTAGGAGATGGTGAGTTTTTTTTTTATTTTTATAGTTATGCAGAAGTAAGAGTAATTTTTGACCACATGACATGTGTACATGTATTTTAGATATATGAGAAGTTTGGTGGCTCTATGTAGTCATTTTCATGGTTAGGTCAGAAAGCAAAAGTAAAGTAAAAGTAAAAAGCTAAACTGAGAAAATTGCCATCACCACCACTAGCCACAGTGACGTGAGTGAAACTATGCTGAAGCAGTGCTTAGAAATCACTGACTGAATGTAAACGAATGTCATCAGTGACGTCACAAAACAATAATATCATATCATTAACTTCAAATTTTACGCACACTTTGCAAGTTAGATGCACTAAACATGTAATTTTACCTATAAATAAATGTTTCTGTTAAATTGTTATGTTGGCATATAGTACAAACAATATTAAACTTTGCGTACACACTACACACCGAAACAGCAATTTAGCTAGTGCCTTATTGTTTGTCCCTTGAATGTTGAGGCCTGATATGTATCAGTTCTTCAAGCATTACTCTCTATTGTTATGTTCAAAAATGTTACTTTACTCTATTGTATGTAAATGTTATAATGATAAAAAAATGTTTCACAGTAAACATTATAAAATATATATTTTACGTTCCTAAAGGTTGCAAGTTTAAAACATAAATATATAGGTAAATATAGTACTATTTAAGATTAAATATTAACATGAGAGCATATTGTAAAATGCAGTATAAAAATACTTTGAAACAATGGATTTAGATAAGCCAAGTAAAAATGCTTTAATTGTTGGCCCTTAGATTAGCAGTTGTTCATGTACTAAATCTGAATGATTGAATGATAAGCAATACAAGTTAGAAATCAAATACAACATGTTTGCTTTCAGCTGAAAACCATGCACACACCTTCTCAGGCCCTGGTAGGTGAGGCAAGGCCTTCTCTATGACCAGGGGACATGACCGGTCCATCAAGTCCAGAACATACGGCTCTGTGTCCTGCAACAATAAACAACTCTGTGCACCCACATGTACAGCACATTACTGCAAAAGGCAATAACATGTTGCATATCGACATGTTATGACACTTCTGTCACAGTCTGAAACCAGTGATAATCTGTCATTATTTTACTTTTAGTGAACACATTCAAGAGGTGTTTAAATAACATACAAACTAACCTAAGTAATACATTATTCACTTTCAGTATTACATATTTATTATTATTATCATCACTATATGTAATGTTTTAAGAGTCTACATTTATATAATGATATAAAATTGTTTTATCAATGTTTTAGTATTTTAATATGTTAATGAACTGACAAATTCATAAGCAAATACTACATTAATATTATTAAAATGCTACATTAAATTACATTAATTCATATGCATGCAATATATACATAAAAACAACATTATACGATCAACAGCAGCCAACCTATCCTAGTTCACTGCACTGGCTGAAGGAGGGAAAGAGATACCTTTGGAAGAGATAGCATGGAGAACAAGTTGCGGGCCTCCTTGAGAACAACGACGGCGAGCTTGCGAATGACTGGCTTACAACTGCAGAGACTGACGAGGACGAAGCCTTCTATGGTGTAGAGGGTGAGCTGTGTGCTAATGCTTTCCTCCTGGTGATGGTGCTTGTGGCCCAGGGCACACGAGATCTCAGCATTCGTCTCATTCTTCTCCCGCTTGCCCTGCAGACTCCGTTCTAGCTTCTCCTAATGACAACGTCATCACTGTCAGTTGGCGTGTGAACGCGTTCATTTGTGCATGTGTGTGTCTGTGTGCATGTGACTACGGTTATGCACGCATGTGTGGGTGTGCATTTGTGAATGCATGTGTATGTGTGTTCGTGCACGCGCATACTTGTGTCAGTGTATGTGCATATGTGTGCTCATGCATATGTGTTTGCAAACACATAAAACTGAAGTGATTGATGTTGACTAGTGTAAGAACTTCCTAATAAAAAAATGAAAGCTGACTGATGAAAGTGCTGACCACAAAGATACACCAATCAAGTGAGCTACCAATTCAGTGACCACTCGCCCATCCATCCATTCTTCTCTCTATCCAACTATTCACGTGTCATTCCACAAATCCATCCGCTCACCCACCTACAGCACTCGACTACAATTCCTGATATCAACCTGCCTCTACTCCATCCTCCTGTCTATTTGTCTATCAGTATAACACACGCCTGCTTCATCCACACAGTGTACGCAATACACAAGCTGTGTTCAACAATCTATAGACGACTGACCTTGACCCCACAAACGTTGCCAGTACCAGTGGTGGCAGCACTGGTCTGTGTGGACTGTGCGATGGCCCGCCACTGGGTGATGAGTGAGATGAGACGACGATGGCACTGGTCCAAAAGCTGAGGGAACGTGTCAAAGACGTCTCTCTCTATGAACTGGACAAAACCTGCAATGACAGAGTGTAGAGAGTGATGTTACTGCTCTCATCAACTTAACACAAATCTGAAACTGTCAAGTGACAATCTTGACAACCTTGCTATTGTAAAGCTATTGTCCTAAACTGGTAAAACATATCACACCATAATAATGAAACCATAAAGAAAGGTTTGTTTGCATATTGGAAACAAATGTTGCACCAGGTTTGTGTTAATAATAATTATCAATCAGAATGAATGAACTACGCATAAAACTGTTCATGAGCTTACTGAGCAGGCAGCTTCACCTCGTACAACTTTCATGTTCATGAACTATTCATAAAGCTGTTTATGAAGCATGCATAAATCTCACCTCGTACAATGCTGTTTCTCCAGTGTGGAAGATCAACCAGCATACTTTGTAGAGCCTGAAATGCCAACCTGCAATACACAGCAACACGGCTACTCAACAACAATACACAGCAACACGGCTACTCAACAACAATACACAGCAACACGGCTACTCAACAACAATACACAGCAACACGGCTACTCAACAACAATACACAGCAACACGGCTTCTCAACAACAATACACAGCAACACGGCTACTCAACAACAATGCACAGCAACACGGCTTCTCAACAACAATACACAGCAACACGGCTACTCAACAACAATACACAGCAACACGGCTACTCAACAACAATGCACAGCAACACGGCTTCTCAACAACAATACACAGCAACACGGCTACTAAACAACAATGCACAGCAACACGGCTACTCAACAACAATGCACAGCAACATGGCTTCTCAACAACAATACACAGCAACATGGCTACTCAACAACAATACACAGCAACATGGCTACTCAACAACAATACACAGCAACATGGCTACTCAACAACAATACACAGCAACATGGCTACTCAACAACAATACACAGCAGCACGGCTACTCAACAACAATACACAGCAACACGGCTACTCAACAACAATCACCAATTTGGCATATATCAATGGTACAAAATATTAAGCTATTACAAAAATAATTACGCTATTACAATCGGTGTACTCATTACTTTGCCCAACACATTGTACTTCCTTCTAAGATGTGGCCTAAATTATAATTCTTGACCAAGTGGCATGGTAATTGTCAGTAAATAATGGGTCAGCCCACTATAGTAAATATAAAATGGCACTGAACACTATGAACTTAATTATTACTTATAAAATAAAACTGATTAGGTTATGAGTCTTATGACAGGTGAAAGTGCTTCCTACTTCCCCAGTTCATCATCCATATGAACAGTGAGTCTGGACAGGAGGTCAACCAGTTCCACCTGACTCAACCCCTCTGGCAGGAGGCGAGGCATTGCTGCCACGCATGTACGGAACAAGTCAATCTTTGGCTTTCTCTCGCCCCTGTAGTCAAACAGCAATTATAATTGTCATTATCACCAGGCATTATCTACTGTCTATCTAAATGAGTACTGGACTACGAGTCCATGTTACACATTTACCCAGGGTGGTTATGCAGCTTAGATCCATTTAGTATTTGAATACCATGTGGATTGTAACTTTTTTCACTAGTCTGTCTGCACAGATGCACATTTGGAACTAAAGTAAATTATAAAATAATAATGCTCACGTGATAATCTCCTCGGGTTCTCGGTTTGCATTCTCTGTCTTGATCATAAGCAATGGTCGCCCAACTTGTGAGTCAAGGTGCTTCAGTATTGATGCAAATGCCTTACCCACATGGCTGTAATAACTGACCATGCCAATAGAGCGCGCTGTGTCCTCTGATAAATGCTTGTTGATGAAAGTTTTCTTGAAACGAAGTGTGTTGCCCGATGGCAGGACGCCCATGGTCTGTGGCATTGGTGGCTCCCCCTCTCGCTGCTGCAGACTGTCAGCAATGACGAGGAAAGCCCGCAGTCCAATGCTCATCCGCTGGTGACACCAGTGCAGCATCACAAATACATTCAGCACATCTTAAGAAACTACATAAGCACTCTATGCACACACAAACAATAATATTAAGAACAAAACTTCTATTGCACCAAAATCTTTTGGAAACTCGAGGTCAGAGACACATTAAAATAGTGGGATAGGCAATCTAAAAATCGATGCACAGTCCTAATTTATGGAGAAGAAACATGAACAACTGGATGGATGCTACTCACCTACTATTACATGTATGGGCACGAATGAGGAAAACAATTGGTGAAAATAGTCAAAATGACAAAATAAAGAAAAGTAAACAGTCAAAAAGACAGTAACTTTACTTTTCAGGTATTCAGATATCAAATGAAAAACCAATAATCCTGTAAGTCATTGGATTCCATTCCATGTGTCATTACACATAAATACTTAATTGTAGAAAAAAATCCTTTTGGTAAACATTACAATATACAAGGAACATAAAGCTACTGGCTTTGTGTAGCAATTCAACACACAAATTAATAGTTAAGAAAATATGTTATGTCAATAATTTAAGGGAGATTATTTCCTACATATTCAATACATTAACTGTTGTCTGCAAATATATCACCTAGATGCGTTTCTATTTACCTCGGGGGCAAATATTTTTGTTGGTTTGCCGACACACAGCAGGTCATAGATGATTTCTCTCATTGCAAAGTCACGTCTCTCCTGCAAGTGAACCAGACACTGTAGTCATCAGGATATTATTGCTACTACCATATCAAATCTCAAAACTTTAACAGATCAATAAAGTATATCTTTCAATATCAATGTTATTGTAGAAATTGTGAAATCAGCTGTTTTATTTTACATTTTAAAGTAATCATTATTGTTTTATACTGTTAAAACTATCTCAGATTACAGTCTACTAACCTGAGCAATAAACTGGATAATCTTGACGAAGATATTGAGGGGCGTGTCACGTGGCATGATAACCTTTGACCCCTTGGGAAAGAGACTGTTAACAATGCTCTGAAGTCGACTGGTGGTTGCCATGTTACTTTCACACTTAATGCGAATCATGTAAACCCTGTAAGAGAGAGAGACCGCCATGACAATGCCCTCACACATACACTCAAAATTATAATAGTATTAGTTTTGTTAATTAATCGACTTAAAAACAAAATGATTTTTGGTAAAAACTAAAACCTGGTACAATGCTTCTGCTTAGCGTATAAGCAAAGCCTAAAATATAAAGCCAGAATTTATCAAGTCTAGTCCTAGACTTACATAACTCCCAGATCACCAATGTGTCTCGGCTTAATAGACAGTTTCAACTATAAATTTGTTGCTCTATGTATCACTAGTTCCTTAACTTATAGGCACTGACATCAGCTGAATGTGTCTGCCACATGTTCTCCATCAGTTCCGCGACAAGATATGGAAACGTAAATACTGACATTACATAATAATTCCAATACTGGATTGTTGCTGCGTAAAGACTTTTAAATCTTTCATACCCATAACATTGACGTTTGTCCAACGAGTTATGCCATCTAGCTACGGATATACAGCCACAAAATATGGGTGAACATGTGGACAAAAGTCACTAATTATGAAGGTAAATTGCATAACCCATGAAACATGAGGAGAGACAAACCATAGCAGTCGATACAGTGACTCAAGGGCCACACGTGCCATTTTTGGGTCCCTGTCCCTGAGTCTGGACAGACTGAGTGTGAGGAAGCCAGGCCAGTTGCTGAGGAAGAACTGCTTCTGGCTGACGCACAGCAGACACGTCACCATGGGGAAGAGGGCCTACAACAAACCATACAGTCCACAGTGTGTCATAGTACTAGCATTAGATCATGGAACATTATATGCAGTTTAAGAATGAGTAATAATGCCATGATAACATAATGATGCTAAACCCCAAAAACTTGACCAGTTTATACACTGTCTGAACTATTGAGGACCAAGTAAGCAATACAACAGTAGGGGAGACTGGGGCTAATTGTAACAAAAACAGCATATTTCAGGATTGTAGTTTGAATTGTTACTAGATCGAAACGTTTTTAATGCCTACGAAACTGCAAATACCTCCTGCAGATAGTAAGTGCATAAATAAATTGTAAATTGAAACATGTTTTAACATTACAGCAAAAATGTAACATACCAGTATAAGAAATTAATGGCTATGAAGACTTAAATGGCCCTACCTAAAATACTTAATATAAACAGTAGACCCCTAATTGACAGATACCCTATTGGAACACCGTGCAAACACTGTAATGTACAGAATCATGTTAATTACAAAACATCTATTAATCAACATGCGATTTACAATGGATGGCACTTTCCAAACACTGCTTGACCCAGGTGAAATGTTTTGCCTGATACCGCAATGTTACAATTTGTTTTGCCTGATACCGCAATGTTACAATTTGTTTTGCCTGATACCACAATGCTACAATTTGTTTTGCCTGATACCGCAATGTTACAATTCGTTTTGCCTGATACCGCAATGTTACAATTTGTTTTGCCTGATACCGCAATGTTACAATTCGTTTTGCCTGATACCATAATGTTACAATTCGTTTTGCCTGATACCGCAATGTTACAATTCGTTTTGCCTGATACCGCAATGTTACAATTTGTTTTGCTTGATACCGCAATGTTACAATTTGTTTTGCCTGATACCGCAATGTTACAATTTGTTTTGCCTGATATCACAATGTTACAATTTGTTTTGCCTGATACCGCAATGTTACAATTTGTTTTGCTTGATACCGCAATGTTACAATTTGTTTTGCCTGATACCGCAATGTTACAATTTGTTTTGCCTGATATCACAATGTTACAATTTGTCAATTGAAATGTTACAAATTGCCCCAGCACCATCTCATTCACAGTACCTGTGATTACATCATAACATACTTAATACACTGCTTAATGGCCTATGTAGCAGCTAGAGCTTATATCCATGACTAGAACTACCAAAGGAAGAACATCATAGGATAAGTCATGTGCATACAAAGCCTTAACCGGTAGACAAGCGAAAGTTGAACAAATTACAGGTTTTTTTAAAGTGGTGAAATTTTTTACCTTTTCAACAGATCCACGCGATATCACAGATGACATGCTTAAAACTATTGATGAATATACCGCTGCTACTTTGCTGAATAATTTGGATTAGTCATTTTGTCTGTAGTATGTGTGTCACAAGTTACCCATGTTACAACTAGCCCCAGTCTCCCCTATACTTAGTAAACCACGTTATAACAGTGAGCCATGGCAGACCACTGGTGTAATGTAATGTAATATAATGTAATGTAATAGTATCAGTTCAGTCATTTACACATACACTTAAATTTGTTTTACTTTGGGTGTACTTGTTTGGGTAAAAATACTTTTCTGAGCGCAGTCATATTGACATGTGAGGAAACTTTAATAACACACAATAAAATTATGCCTAAAGATTCCCAAAGTTCAAATACAGCCACAGAAATAGACAGAAATCATAACACAATTTATGACAATGTACAATTGGACTGAATGTTTCAAGGACTGTCTGCGGGCTGCCATAAATCTTGTACAAACCAGACTGTGTTTCTTTTTGATGCACGAGTCTAGAGTTGGCGTATACATCATCTCAACAAAGTTCTTTAGCACTGGCACGTTCACCTCATTCTTAGCTACCTGAAAGAGGAAACAACATGTGACAGCAACACTACACACTAAATAAGTAATGTCTGCCAGGTTTGATTCTTTCGGGCAGTTACAAAGCACTTTTTTTTTTAATCGGCCAAGTGTTTTCCAAATACCACAAAAAAAACATTATTTCAGAAGGAGCATAACAACAAAATACTAATTTACTGACATGAAAAACAAACACAACTTTTAACAAATAAGCATGCTAATGTTTTATGAACATTGTGAAAAGGTGTTCCACATAACAAGTAGAAACAAGTCAAACATGAACTGGGCAAAACAAACTAGTTTTTCTTGTAAGATTCTCCTAATGAGACAGTTCATGTTTGAAGGGATGCATGGCAGGTTGTACTCACAGCAGCAACCGGGAGGAGGATCTCAACAAAGAGGCCTGCGAGAGCATGTCTGATGTCTTTGTCCTTCACTTCGAGGAAGTAGTTGCCACACTCATGCAGGAACTGCACACAGGCCTGCAACTCCTCGATGGGGTGCATCTGGAACAAGAAAACAGTGGCACCTTCTGGTGGCAGGAAACAGAAGAACACAAGGAACCTAGATCATGCTACTTCATTTTCTACAGCCTACACAAACCCTACCACTCCAAGATACAAAACTGTAAATACAGACAAAGGATTTATTTCGAGGGCAACTTCCACTGGGAAGTAACGTCATTCTAATTCCTAAGAACCACTATGTTGGTGAGACTAAACAGTTGAGCAAGGAAAGCACATTTAATAATTGTATAGGTGGAACACCAATTTAAAAAGATTCCATTTGAGGTAAGGAAGTGGTTAACTATACTAGCACACCACTCCAATATCAAGAACATGTATTTCCTCGACATGTGAACCACACCGACCTTGACCCTGAAGAACTTCATGCCCATGAGTAGCCCCACAATGCAGTGGGAGGTAAATGGGTTCTGATCCTTTGCACGGAGTTCCTTCAACTCAGACAGGAATCTCTTCTTCACTGCCCCAAATCTGTATCAACAACAGACTCATTGTTCAGATTATTACGATAACTTATCATTTCTGTTCTGCCAACATGTGTTTAAAAGTAGGCATAGGAATTTTTTTTTTACTAATTTTGACATACATTTTTTGCCTATTTTCTGGTGGTATTATATTTTATTAGCAATTACAAAGCTGTATTTTTATCAAATTTTCATTCTAAATAACTTGTAGACAGATTAAATAGTGCTACAGCTTAGAAAGAGATGTGTTGGGTGTCCCACTTCACTCTATAGATTCTTTGAATCCGGTTGTTTTATGGCTATCAGAAGTGTCTCCTCTTTCTCTGTTGGTGCAAGTGTTCCGAACCCACATGCACACCATATGCACGCACGCACGCACGCACGCACGCACGCATGCACACAGACACACATGTTGGTATTACATGGGCATCTATCACCTTTTTAACTTCCTACATGATTCTTTTTTTTTCACTGTCTTCCATGCTGCATTCCAAGTTAGCACCCTTCTATGTACCTTCCTACCACTTCCATCATCCATGCAAACTGTTTGTACCCTCCAATGTATATTCCTTCCACTTCCATCATCCTTGCAAACTGCTAGCACCCACCTATGTACCTTCCTACCACTTCTATCATCCTTGCAAACTGTTTGTACCCTCCAATGTACCTTCCTACCCTCCAATGTACCTTCCTACCACTTCCATCATCCTTGCAAACTGTTTGTACCCTCCAATGTACCTTCCTACCACTTCCATCATCCTTGCAAACTGTTTGTACCCTCCTATGTACCTGCCTACCACTTCCATCATCCTTGCAAACTGTTTGTACCCTCCAATGTACCTTCCTACCACTTCCATCATCCTTGCAAACTGTTTGTACCCTCCAATGTACCTTCTTACCACTTCCATCATCCTTGCAAACTGCTAGCTCCCTCCTATGTACCTTCCTACCACTTCCATCATCCTTGCAAACTGTTTGTACCCTCCAATGTACCTTCCTACCACTTCCATTATCCTTGCAGACTGTTAGCACCTCCTATATACCTGCCTACCACTTCCATCATTCTTGCAAACTGTTAGCACCCTCCAATGTACCTTCCTACCACTTCCATTATCCTTGCAGACTGTTAACACCTCCTATATACCTGCCTACCACTTCCATCATTCTTGCAAACTGTTAGCACCCTCCAATGTACCTTCCTACCACTTCCATCATCCTTGCAGACTGTTAGCACCTCCTATATACCTTCCTACCACTTCCATCATTCTTGCAAACTGTTAGCACCCTCCAATGTACCTTCCTACCACTTCCATCACCCTTGCAAACTGCTAGCACCCCCTATGTACCTTCCTACCACTTCCATCATCCTTGCAAACTGTTTGTACCCTCCAATGTACCTTCCTACCACTTCCATCATCCTTGCAAACTGTTAGCAACTCCTATGTACCTTCCTACCACTTTCATCATCTTTGCAAACTGTTCTTCCCAACTATACAAAACAACCAACTTGCTTAATCATCTTTCCACTTGTAAGTAGTAACATGTCCACATCCTGTTCCCCTAATCACATTAGCTTGGTGATCCTCAGTTCATACAGAGGCTGTGTTTGAACCATTCTATCAATGTCCTCTACAGTTCTTCCCTGCAATCTGCCACCAATGCCTGGTCATCTGCCTATATATATTCCCTAGTACTTCCTGTTTCGATACCAGGCACTCCCTGTCCATGGCAATCTGAACCAAGCAAGCTGTCATAGACATAACCATGACTGGAGATTACAGCACATACCTGGACTGAGCCAGCACACCGTTTACTTCTGCGTACAAGTCAGCTATCATGTTGATGTTGACTGCATTAGGACTTGCTTGAACTCTGCGAGGGAAAAATGCTTCATATGAGAACATTTAGTTACATCATTGAAGAGGATTACAACTGAGAAAATTATTTATATGAGAACATCTATACATGCCATTGAAATAAGAACTTTACATTCGTTGGATAGATGCTTTACATGAGAACAGTTAGGCCATAAAAGTCAGAGCATTACAATCATGGGGGAGAATGCTTCATATGAGAACATTTATTGATGCCATTAAAACCCCACCCTCAACTGATTTAGCCTACTGTAAATCTGGTTCGTTGATGTCCAAATATGTAGTGTGTGAATAGTTTATGTAACATCCACAGACGATTTAATAAAAAAATGCCTATTTTGTTCAAATCATCAAAAGAATTGACTGTAGTCATTAGATGTGATAAGGCTCAAAATAGAGGATATTAAAAATGGTAAACATTGTAGGTCAATGCCGATCATAGGCTTGACTTCCATCCCCTCGCCAATCACATGACAAAGTTACGAAATTTAATGTGTGTATTTATAATGTGTGTACTTTCACAAAGAATGTTCATGCTATTAGGACACAATTTCGTTTTAATTTCAGACAAATTCTATGCTACCCAGTTTTAATAATGACACTGTCATTAAAAGATAGTCACAAAGCGTTTTTAAATACTACATTGATTAACCATTTTAGTACGACAGGTCGGAATTCCGGCATTGGCGACATTCACCATTTAAATCGCTTTTACACATAATTATCTACTATGCGGAGCCACCTGTTATATATGGTTGTCATGGCGAATGAATCTATCTATCCTGTAATGGCATTCGTTGATTATTGCTCTATTTTACGGAGATTTTCGCAGTTTTTAATGAAGGATTATCAAAATCTGATATGGCCGCAATGGCAGACAGCATTACTTCAACTGACGATTTACCAGCGTATGTTTTGGACAGATTATTTGATAGTTTTAGCAATGAATCTTTGTTGGATGTTGACGATCGAAACAACAATGATGTTGGCGAACTTAGCGACCGAGCCGGAGGCAAAACTGATACTGACAGCAGGAGTATTTTCGATGGCTACTCAGACATCAGTTATGATGAAAGCGACAATGTAAATGCTGAGGATGTATCGTACTATCAATGCTGGATTATGCATAGTTTGATTTTTGTAAGAAGGAAAAGGTGTCTGTGAATCCATCAGCATGCAAAGTTTGATTGGAATCGGTTCAGTAGCGATGGATGTGTTAGGAAATATACAAATAAACACTTCTGTTATATATGTTTAAAATACAGATAAATAACTTGTTTTTCACTTTCTTATACTCCACAAAATGTACTTTATATTGTATTTTATATCATAGTACACTCCTGTTGCATGATCAACATTAGCAGTTTACATTAAATATGTACGTTGGCATACAACTGCATTCAGCAACTGCAAAAACGTTGAAATCATGGTGGCCATTTAGATTGCTGGTTACCATAACGACGAAATGTAAATGATATGGCTCATTTTACTCGATGATTATCATACTTTCAGAATATATATAATATTCCTATTCAAAAATGCATTTTTGTTGCTGAAATCTTGATTTGAAGTGATGCAGTCGATTTTCTTGCATATTCACTGGGAATGCAGTATTCAGTGGTCACAGTACATCAGAGCTGTAGTACTGCAGTGGTTAACCACGGTCACAGTAACTAAGATTCATGGAAGGAAAAAGTAAATGCGGAAGGCAGACACTGGAATACAGTGACAAATGTTAACAATGAAGTAGCAGGATGAAAATATCCCAGAGTCTAGAATGTTCAGCCACTAGCCAAACAAACCTGGCAACGACGCAGGTCAAGACTGACGAAGCTGCTTCCATAAAATATTACTTATTCTACAAAAGCTGATGTCATCAGAGTTTTAGAAATTCTGTTGTGCTGAAGTGATGAAGAAGGGTGTAAGCAAGTATACCCTACCCTTCTTTGTACTTGAAGTGTCGGAAGACCTGGTCAATAACGTGGTTAATCAGGTCATCATAGCCAGGGTGGTACGGCAGCTGAACAAACAACACAACACGTATAATACTGCTAATATGTTGCCTTGTAGCTATCCGATGTCCCAATTTGCTCATAAAAATTAATACCTTGATGTATTTTGGGGTAAAGAACATTTGTCTTCGTTCTTTAACCACTGCTCAACTAACCCTCGCATGGGTGGCTCAAGTAGCCCTGTTTCGACAATTAAGCTTATTTAATTAACTTCTCATTAATGCACAAAATTATGTAACTAATTTATTTTCTTCTCTGTGCATAGTTAAACCATTTTTAAGTGCACAAACAATAAAGTCTAGTTACATGTGTGTGTTGATAGTTTATACACCAGCAGACATTAATCACAATTACCAAAATTATATTACAAAAAAAAACACATACTTTTAGTTCACATGTTCTGGCCGTTGTGACAAATGTAACCTATTATCAATTGTGTTCTAATAACTAAAACATTACATGATACCATAACTGTCGCTGCTGTAGTTTCCCGGAAAACATGGGTGGCTCAACTAAACCAGTGGCTCAACTAACACTGCCTTCCCCATAACATGTTTTCTAGAAACTGCAAATATTCATTAAAGTTATAATTCAAGAAAACCATAAATTGTGATGCACTAAATATAAAACCAACATAAAAAATAATGTACTATATGCTGGATTATGTTAACTATTAGTGTTACTTTACATACATTGTAACATATATTTAGTTACAGTTAGTTACCTTGCCTTAATTGTATTACACACCTGTTTGAGAACTTCAATGAGCACTAGACAGTAGAGAAAGTCGACAGCCAACTAAAACAGAGAAACCAGATTCAGCATAGACATTCTACATCATGCCGTTTTTAAATAAAATCCATAGCTAAATGAGTACCAGTTAGTTTGAAATAAATCTGCATTGTTTTCTAACAACATTATTGTTATTTTTGAGTTTGTATTAGTTTGTATTAGTAGTTGTACATAACATAACAATGCAACACTAACTTGAATAACAACTACACAGATGGAACACCTGGACTGTAAATCATCCATTAACTAAAACCACTACAGATAGTCAACATATATTTTATAGTAATACATTCCAGTTACATGAAATGTTCAAATATATTTAATACTTACATCTCTCTTCTCATACAGGTAATCTTTCTCACTGAAGTAATAAGAAAACAGACGACATATTAAACACAAAACAATTATCTCGTACATAGGCTGACTCCACACGGGAAAAAGGACTAACAGCTGAAAAAACAGACTACTATACGTACATTGCTTGTTTGACAATACAATTTCATATATGAAGATTCTGCCATAAATATTTAAAAGATTGTTATTCAGGGGACAGAAATTCATGGTAGAATATTGCAATGAGGTTAAGATGGACAGCTAATGGTACTACTAATGTTAGTGGAGAGAATACAACTGATGAAGGGTTGCTACAAAGGGTACTGACGTTAGTGGAGAGAATACAACTGATGAGGTGTTACTACAAAAGGTACTGATGTTAGTGGAGAGAATACAACTGATGAAGGGTTGCTACAAAAGGTACTGACATTAGTGGAGAGAATACAACTGATGAAGGGTTGCTACAAAAGGTACTGGTGTTAGTGGAGAGAATACAACTGATGAAGGGTTGCTACAAAAGGTACTGGTGTTAGTGGAGAGAATGCAACTGATGAAGGGTTGCTACAAAAGGTACTGATGTTAGTGGAGAGAATGCAACTGATGAAGGGTTGCTACAAAAGGTACTGGTGTTAGTGGAGAGAATACAACTGATGAAGTGTTGCTACAAAAGGTACTGACGTTAGTGGAGAGAATACAACTGATGAAGAGTTGCTACAAAAGGTACTGGCGTTAGTGGAGAGAATACAACTGATGAAGGGTTGCTACAAAAGGTACTGACGTTAGTGGAGAGAATGCAACTGATGAAGGGTTGCTACAAAAGGTACTGATGTTAGTGGAGAGAATGCAACTGATGAAGGGTTGCTACAAAAGGTACTGATGTTAGTGGAGAGAATGCAACTGATGAAGGGTTGCTACAAAAGGTACTGATGTTGGTGGAGAGAATACAACTGATGAAGGGTTGCTACAAAAGGTACTGGTGTTAGTGGAGAGAATACAACTGATGAAGTGTTGCTACAAAAGGTACTGACGTTAGTGGAGAGAATACAACTGATGAAGAGTTGCTACAAAAGGTACTGGTGTTAGTGGAGAGAATACAACTGATGAAGGGTTGCTACAAAAGGTACTGGTGTTAGTGGAGAGAATGCAACTGATGAAGGGTTGCTACAAAAGGTACTGATGTTAGTGGAGAGAATGCAACTGATGAAGGGTTGCTACAAAAGGTACTGATGTTGGTGGAGAGAATGCAACTGATGAAGGGTTGCTACAAAAGGTACTGATGTTGGTGGAGAGAATACAACTGATGAAGGGTTGCTACAAAAAGGTACTGATGTTGGTGGAGAGAATACAACTGATGAAGGGTTGCTACAAAAGGTACTGGTGTTAGTGGAGAGAATACAACTGATGAAGGGTTGCTACAAAAGGTACTTATGTTAGTGGAGACTGGAGAGAATACAACTGATGAAGGGTTGCTACAAAAGGTACTGGTGTTAGTGGAGAGAATACAACTGATGTAGGGTTGCTACAAAAGGTACTGATGTTAGTGGAGAGAATACAACTGATGAAGGGTTACTACAAAAGGTACTGGTGTTAGTGGAGAGAATACAACTGATGAAGGGTTGCTACAAAAGGTACTGGTGTTAGTGGAGAGAATACAACTGATGAAGGGTTGCTACAAAAGGTACTGATGTTAGTGGAGAGAATACAACTGATGAAGGGTTGCTACAAAAGGTACTGGTGTTAGTGGAGAGAATACAACTGATGAAGGGTTGCTACAAAAGGTACTGGTGTTAGTGGAGAGAATACAACTGATGAAGGGTTGCTACAAAAGGTACTGATGTTAGTGGAAAGAATACAACTGATGAAGGGTTGCTACAAAAGGTACTGGTGTTAGTGGAGATAATACAACTGATGAAGGGTTGCTACAAAAGGTACTTATGTTAGTGGAGAGAATACAACTGATGAAGGGTTGCTACAAAAGGCCTCAAGTGGTGTGTTGTTGTCCTCCACCCACCCCTTGCACTTGGAGCCATGTCTTTGCACTGGCTCCCCACTGTCATCTGTTGGCTTCTGGCGGTCATACCACTCAAAGAAGGTGCGCAGTAGCGAGGGGAGACAGTTCTCCGCCACGCTGCCCAGTGAGCTGACCAACTGTCATAAGCAACAATCACCCAGGAAATATTCAGAAAACTGTATTATTGTTCAACTGTAGTGACAGTCATATCTTGTGGCTGAATAGTTCACATACTGACAAAAATAAAATACTATAATGAGATTAGTTGGTATCATAAGTCTGTAATATTTATATTACAGAATATGGTCACAGCACAAGCTGATCTTACCTATGAACTAAACTGCTCAAAGTCAACATCTAAGTGTAAGAATTTTTGCAAGCATCAGATTTTGGTTGCAGTTTTTCACTGGATAATTTATTGGTCTGTCAAATTCCCATTTGATACAATTTGACAAAAGTATGCATTCAAATGGTTCTTCTTGTAAATCAAAGAAGATACCATATTTCATATTAAATTCTAAATGTTCTAGAACAGAATGGTTACTATATGTAACCAAGTAATTAAATTAAATTTATTTACCTGGTCAAAGTTTGGGTCCTCACCCCGCTGCAGTAACTTTGACAGGGTTTTCTCTTTATTCTGAAAACAAACTGAAATATTTTAACAACTGCAAATATAAGTAAATGTGCTCAAACAGCAACGAGTACAAGACACCAGGCATGGGTTCTGTTACAGACAATCTATTACTATTACTTCTTACTGTTTCTATTACTATTACATTAATTATAATCTATTACTATTACCAGCATATATATTACTATTACTATTACTGGGTTGTTATTACTATCACTGAATGTCAATTAATAATTTTTGATGGGTCTGTGAACCCTAGAATTGCCTATGAACTCAGTCTTTGTAGTACTAACTAAACATACATTTGTGCACCATTTGAAGATCTGAGGTAAGCATTTGTCCAAATTGGAACAAAGGGTCTGTGTGGAAATGTTACCATGTGGCAATTGGCAATTTGAAAAAAACAACTCAGAAGTTCGGCTCAAATCAAAGCTTACTTTGAATTCAATACAGGTTGCAGCTCCTGCTCTAAGATAACATTTGTTGCCTGCCTGCACATATCTGAAACCATGCCCTTTGTGTGTGCTAGGAATGTGTGAAGCCACAGCCACCCCAACTAGGCATCTTAACAATTAGTAATTGGCTTGCTACTCCTGCATTGTTTCATTGAGCAAGTATTTCTGAATGCATCAAATTATCAGCCTACTGGTCTTTTCATGTTGTTTGAATAAAGATTCAGCCATTGTCTATACATAGTTTACATTTACTAGCAGTTGGAATATTTTTGTAACTTTGCGGCAATTATCTATTACTTTAGGATCTATTACTATTACTTTTGAAAAAATCTCATCAATTAATATTACAGAAAAAAATATATTACCTATTATAATTACTATTACCCCATGCCTGCAAGACACAACCAGCAAAGCCCTCTGACACTGACTTGTGGTTTCACAGCCCACACTCTGCCTTGTCTGGTGCAATAAGTGAAGGATGAAACTTGCTAGGCAACTGTGACTGAACACCACACAATTTCAGTATTTTTACCATCACGATATGATACCATAACACATGGTATTGGTAAGAGTGAGGTGTTAAACATGACAGTAATTGTAATTGATTGTTATTAACTATGCTTTATGCTGTAATCACAAACTCGCAGTTCAAAATATTATCAAAGGTGTAATCATAATGATGCCAGGCATCAATGCAACTAACCTACACTTCGAAAGAATCAAAAGAACATTTGTATACGTGTGCAATTTATTACCATTTATCCAAATTGTTGGGGACACGCATGCACATACACGTGCATGTGTGCACGCACACACACACACACACACACACACACACACACACACACACACACACACACACACGAACAGCTGAACATACAAACATACTCTTTTGGGTCCATATATAAATTTAGGCACTGAAAGTGTATTTTAAATCAACTGACGTTTTTTATTTATTGTCCGAGCTACAATTCAAATATTGTATATAAAGTCATTACAATAAAATGTATGTAATTAAAAATGCAATTGTATTTTGAACCAGACTGATTTTATAATTTTAATGACAACATTTAACCCACCCTGAATGAGAATATATAGCCTAAGATAAGTCTCACCTGTGGCTCAAGCACTTGGTTGATCTTCTTGTTGGCAAGCACGGTGAACTCAGCAAACTGGGTCTGCAGAACAAACTCGCCTGGCTTCACGCTTGGGTTGAGGACAACTGATTCTGGAAAGTCAATCTTGTCCTTGACAGCACCCCAGGGAAGGCAGGTTCGGGGGGATATGATTTCCACTTCTACATCCAGCTCACTCAACAAGGTGCTGGTCTCTGGTGTGGAGGCAACAATATATTTAACAAGATTTAACAAGTCTGCCATCCCAAACTACAAGTTCTAGATGGCAAATGCACAAGGAAGCCATTGGTTTATCGAGAGTCCAACAATTTTATCATCTATGTATAGCCCACTCTTATCAAATATCTGTCAATTCTATTTTTAAACATCTTCACAGTATTAGCATTAACACAATCATTTGACAATTTGTTCCATTCATTGATCACCCTCTGTGAGAATGAGTACTTCCTCGTTTGTATTTACTCTATAACATGTTAAAATATTAACCTCAAACAAGTAATAACTTATTTATATTACAGAATATATGTGCAGTGGTCAGCACAAGCTGATTTTACCTATGAACTAAACTGCTCAAAGTCAACATTTAAGTCTAAGCATTTTTGCAAGCATCAGATTTTGGTTGCAGTTTTTCACTGGATGATTTATTGGTCTGTCAAATTCCCATTTGATACAACTTCTGATAGTAGTAATACACTAGTAAATTTCTAGATAACATATATCAGTGCTTACCTGGTTCAAATGTGCTATCACATGGTGATTCAGACATTATGACTGACTAGACATCTGTAAAACAAACAATTGCAATAAAAAAGCATGTCCCTCGGGTGCTCTTCATATTGTGTAATAATGCTATGTTTAGAAAACAGCAGATTTTTTAAAAATGTATTAAAAACCTAGGAAATGTTAAATTTTTACCTGAAATAAAAAATCTTTGTATTCGTGAACTAAATTTATGTATATGAATTATGCAAGTAAATGTAGAAAATGTACTCAATTAGCATAAATTCACTGAGCATTACTTTGAGTGTGCAGATACATGACACAGTGCCTTGATCTAGCACGCAGAATAGATGCTGCTGAAGAACACACACTATGTATGATAACAACACTTCTCGCATAAAGAACACACACTATGTATGATAACAACACCTCTCGCATAAAGAAAGCAATTGCAGCAATTGAAGTTGAGAAAGCCATTCACCAACATCTGTTGAATGAGGCCAAAGACAAATAAAAGAACAACTAACTGGGAACAAACACCAAGTCAAGGCACTGCTGATCAACAGTCTTGTACAGAAAGACTGACTGGGAACAAACACCATGTCAAGGCACTGCTGATCAACAGTCTTGTACAGAAAGACTGACTGGGAACAAACACCATGTCAAGGCACTGCTGATCAACAGTCTTGTACAGAAAGACTGACTGGGGACAAACACCATGTCAAGGCACTGCTGATCAACAGTCTTGTACAGAAAGACTGACTGGGAACAAACACCATGTCAAGGCACTGCTGATCAACAGTCTTGTACAGAAAGACTGACTGGGAACAAACACCATGTCAAGGCACTGCTGATCAACAGTCTTGTACAGAAAGACTGACTGGGAACAAACACCATGTCAAGGCACTGCTGATCAACAGTCTTGTACAGAAAGACTGACTGGGGACAAACACCATGTCAAGGCACTGCTGATCAACAGTCTTGTACAGAAAGACTGACTGGGAACAAACACCATGTCAAGGCACTGCTGATCAACAGTCTTGTACAGAAAGACTGACTGGGAACAAACACCATGTCAAGGCACTGCTGATCAACAGTCTTGTACAGAAAGACTGACTGGGAACAAACACCATGTCAAGGCAATGCTGATCAACAGAACGACTGATGTACAGAACAACTGACTGGGAACAAACACCATGTCAAGGCACTGCTGATCAACAGTGTTGTACAGAATCCTACAGGTTCCTGTTGAGATTTAGACAGGACATTGTGACTGCAACTGAATGGTATCTGTACATGACACATCACTAATTACAACGGGTATTCCTGTGCCTCTATGGGGACACAGCTTGTGAGTGCAGTACCAAGCTTGTGAACTTCACAAACCATTCACAAGTCCTGACAACCATGGATGTGGATTCACAAACTCAGTCATTGTGACAATATCTACAGTGTACTGTGTGATGAATGACTCATATTTTAATAAGATTGATCCAGATTGCTATCCAAAGCAACAAGTTCTGCATGGCTATGATTGCACTCAGAAGAAAACTGAGAAGAGTGGTAAATCACTCTTTGCAAGCTCTGCGGATAGTGAATCAATCTTCTGGTCTAGATGATAAATTAATAATAAAATAAAGTTTATGAAGTTCCACTGATACAAACAAATCTGGTGTTAGACAAGTCTGGCAACTCAGGTGATTCATAAAAAGCCTGTAAGACTTATAGCATGACCATATGTAGAATGCATGTGGAAAAGTCACATGGGGGTCAATACATTATGTAATATTTTTACCCCGGGTCAAACTACCATGACACATGGTTGCACTCCTCAAAACAGAAGCTTTGGAAGAACAATAGACAAAAAGGCCAACAGTAAACACATATAACTGTGTTATGGAACGGGCTAGTGATTCTGGACAATTTAAAAAATTTTGCAGGTGTTTTGGTAAAATGACTTGTCATGTGAAATGACTATGTGCATAAACTTCAGGTGTTTGTTAATTAAAACAAAACTGCAGTGGACTACAACGGTCAACTTTAGTTGGACTTGCAATAGTTCCTTGGAAATGTTTACTTCAACTTGTACATCATCTTGTCAATTGTGTGGTGGTGCCTGGTTTAATTTCAGTCATGATAACATTTGAATCAAACCACAGAAGTAGAAAGAAATCACTGGCCAGGCTTTAAATAACTTGTAATAATGGGGCAGCCCTAATAGTGACCTGTAATAATGGGGCAGCCCTAATAGTGACCTGTAATAATGGGGCAGCCCTAATAGTGACCTGTAATAATAATGACAAGAAGAAAACTTCTATTGCGCCTATATTCTTGGAAACCTGAGCTCAGAGGAGCTTCAAGTTAAAAGGGGGTTAGGCAATCTAAAAATTGGTATGCAATGCTAAATACTAGTAAAGTTGTCAACAGATGGACGACAATGCTAGACATAGCCTCATAGCCGACATAGGGAGATGACGACAACATTTGATTATGTTTTCTACTGACCTTACACTAAAAGGGAGTGAATTCCAAAGAGTTGGGGTGGTTCCAATAACTGAATAAGAAATGGCCATTCACATTGACGATTAATAACGTGTGTGTCAACTCTGTCTCTGTCTCTGGGAATAAGATGAAGTTCAAGACAAAAGTCAAATAGTCTAAAAGATAATCGAAGCTGTCCAGGCTTTCTTGTAAGTGAATTCTCTGTGACAAGTAATCCCGCACCTCATGAGACATGTAACAGTGTACCCCATCATGGCATGATGTGACATGTAGTAATGCATTGTCTGTAGTGTGACAGCGCCAGCAGTGGCAGTGCTGATCTGTCACTGTCAGTGACCAAGCCCGATAAAAATGCAATGACACATAGTCATAGGTGCGACAAAGCTAGCAGATAACATGACATTCACATTGCATCACAGACTAAACTCACCAAACATGCCCGCACCACAACTAAACTTAACGTCCGCAGAATAAACCTTATTACAAATCCAGCCTTTCGTTTATTTACGGCATTTTTAGACATAAGCTGGTCTGAAGAATGGCATACTTACTACAGAGCCATTGATTGGTGAGCTACTGGGGCGGCTGATATATGTAGGCCAATCACAGCAGTTGTTTTGAATAAGAAACACTGCGTAACTCTTCAAAAGAGGAGAATGGATTATGATCATTATCTTCCGCTGTTTTTCGCCGCATGGATTTGTTAACGTTTAACCATGTTTAGCATTTCTGAACACAGTTGCATTCTTTCTTCTACATAATTGCCAAACAACTGGTCATACGACAAATATGTGGCGGTCAAAGGTGTTCTTAAAAAAAACTAAGAGGGGTGGGATAATTAAAATTGTCAGGGAACACTACCTCCGAGACGATATTTGGTGTGGATCAGAACTATGTTCGCTGTGCGAGCACGAATCTCCCATTTTGCAAAGTCATGTATCAGTGAACAGCACATTATGTCCATACCCACATTACATAATTCCTGACACGAATGTTGTGCTGCACCAGGTAAGACACTTAGCTAGTTATGATGATTGTGAGTGGGCGATAATATGTGAAACATGTGTCCGCATACGGGGTCAGATCATGATTTTTCTTTTACGCATGCGCGCAATCCCCATAAAGGATCATCATGATTTTTCTATTTTTGCACCCTGAAAAATAGTTTACGGGCAAGGAAAAGAGCACAGCCAAAGTTATAAACTACAACATTTCTGGCTCTTCTGCACACAGGCTTTTCCTTAATTAATTTTTTTCGCTTGTCTCGTTTTTGGAATAATTTTTACAAAAAAATCAAGCCTATCTTGTAGTATCCATAACGACATGCTAACTCGTTTACAAGTGCAGATAAACACGAGAGCTGGCATAAGAGGCAGTACAGCATAATAGCCAGAAGAAGACCTGTAAGAAAAACCTGTAATAATTTAGTTTTTTCAGATTCCAGAAACAACATAACTGCATTTGACCTAAGAGCGTACTGTACGCTTGAAAAAACTTGGGCAATGAAAAATGTCAAGAAATCTGTTCTTATGAGCATACACAAAATTGGTTTCTCTAGACAATAAGGTAACTGTTTAGCACTAGTGGTGTCATTTGGTGTCTAGAGTAGAACAACAGAAAAGTGGTGCCAACTGATTAACACTAGTTGGTGACACTATTTAGTTGTTCCACACTAGACAAATTACAATCACTATGGATCCTGCTGATTAAAAAAGTGGATGTATACTAAATAGGACATGTACGCTTAATAGGTTGAATACAGCACATTTGTCTGTACAGAAACTAACAAAATAGTATCACACACAGCCACATTTACACCAATGCATTGTGGTTTAATTGGGTTAACAGCAGTTTCTGACATCAAAATGTCAGAAACTGTCAGAAATTCCATTTTTTAGACAGTTTCTTTAAAACAAATTATCACGTCATTTGGTTTAATGTGTAGATTGTATACTAAAGAAAGATTCAAGGCATGTCCAGGCAATCATTTGAAGTCCCAATTTCCAGAGCTGAACTATCAAGTGAGCTACTACTAAATGTTGTAAAAATATTGTCTTAGCTTGCTTTTATCATATATGCACCTGTCTGTGCTTGATGGAGGTGTAAGCTGATTGGCCCAATGCTTTCTATTTAGTAAGTTGCTTGGCCAGTCACCTGTTGCTACACCTTCACACAAAGATACACTGTTACATGTAAAAGAAGTGCAAACTGATTACCCACATTTTTTAGACATTGTCGTATTGAATAGTGACTTTAATAGTGCTAGTGCAGCATGTTTAAGGGTGGCAGACCAGCTAAGGCTGTGTGGGAACATTTTATTAAAGTGGAAAGTAATGGAAAATTATCAGATGACACCCAAATGTGATAGAATGCTGGTTGATCACACCAAGTGCAGTAACAGTGACAGTACTCTGTTATAATTATATAACCATGGATATAAGGAACAACAAATATAAGGAAGAGTTTGACCAAGTCTCAATATGTTCCTTGAACTTCATTCTGAATATAGTGAGAGTCCACTGTGTATAATTTCTCCAAACAGTCAAATGAAGTCAGTAGACATTTAATTATCACTCATCCATTTCATAGTTTATATAATTAGCAAAATCATAAATTTATATAGCATATATTAGACTCTGACAGGTTTCTGACAGTTTCTGATGTCAGAAACCAATCAGAAACTAGTTTCTGACAGTTTCTGACATTGTCACATCAAAAATACCTTTCTGACTGTCAGAAACCCAACCCTGGCTAGCAGGCCCTGACATTTAGCTTTTGTACCCAGTGGCTTTCCGAGCCAGTAGATTTTTAAAGTTACTGTCCCCCCCAAAAAATTATTGGCCCCAATTTTTTTTTAGATAACACATTTTTGCAATTCATTGAATCACAAGTCGAAGGATGCAAGTTTGGCCATTATTTCTTTTGCAATTGGTGATTTACTATTATGCTTTCTGTTAGTATTCTGCATGCCAGACAATATTGCTGCTGGAAACGTTTTCAGAATCAGATGCCCCTATCGAAGCCGCAGCGACTTGAGTTTTGAGAACAATGGGTGATGGTGCCACATGTGTGCTATCAGCATTTTTGACAGTCTGTATGAGATCTGTAGGTTGGACAATAAAAAGGATTCAACTTTGCTAAAGTGAACACATGTAAATCACAAAACTTGTATTCACTTCTGCTATTCAAACTTGGCATTGTTGATGGATCATTCAGACAATCTTACAGCTAGCTATATTTGAAAATATGACTTGTGAACTGGACCGGAAACTGTACATAACTATGACTGTTACAATTGTGTTTTATTTCTTTCGAATATTCAGACAATTTTGCAGCTAGTTGTACTCAAAAATACAATGGGCGAACCGGACCTGAAACTGTATATAACTATGACTGTTATAATTGGGTTTTATTTCTATCGAATATATGAACTTTTGGACTGAAGTACAAAGTTATGGTAAATCTGTGCCCTAGTGGGTCCTGGAGTGTATCTTAGGCGATGTCATGACATTTAGCAGACAGTCCATAAATCGGTCAGTTTATATGAAATCGGTACGTTGAAGGCATATCGCTTTACCAATACGTATTGCGCAGAAGAAAATGCTGTGATATACCGATATACTGGTAACACTGCGCAACCCTAGTCAAATAGTCGTGCGCAATGTATGAGCTTAACAAAAAGTCTGCATGTCGTTGCTAGTAGGAGCTCATGCATATTAAAACAAGATGGCAACTATACGAAGTGACAAGTCAGGTGAGATGAAGATTTTGTTTAATTGTAGTGCTGGGGTTGATGGCAATGACAAGCGATTGAAACGATGACCTGTGGCTGTGACCAATCAGATAAAAACGATATGAAATGTGTGGCCCAACGGACCAGTAAAATATGGAAATTTGTGGTCCGAACTGGCCCGACAGCCCAAAGAAAGGCACCGACCAGTGGGCCAGTGTTAATGTTGAGGCCTGGATAGTGTCTTACACATACACTAGTGCATGGTGGTTTAGTTGGGTTAGTGTCTTAGGTGTTATCTGCCGCATCTTGTCTTGTGAGTCATTATAACAATAGCAGGTGGGATATAAAATAAAACATTTGGTTCTACTAAAACGGATGTACTAATAAATACAGAATTATGTTAACACTTAATGTTTGACATTACTTTCAGATTGATGTGCTTGAAGACAAGCTCATTACTAATGTCATCGTGCTACAAACTGTGCTACAAGAGGTGAATTTTCATTGCATTCTATTTATTTGGATTTTGTTTGAATATTCAGAATTTGGCTTTATTGATATTTTTTGACTGGCAAACTGTTAAGTCTAAATCATGTAATTATTAATTATTGCAATTATTAAAAGTAAGTATTTAATGTCAACCACTGTTTCCTCAAACTATGAACTTAAACTATGACTTAAAGCATAACTTATTTGCTTTTGCATGAATTTATTGTTTTACTTATATTGGCTAATCGCATTCACATCATGCCAGTCACAAACTACACTGGATCTAAGAGTCTAAGCCTCTTATCATGTACAGCAATCTCTAGCAAGTGTAAAGTACCTTTACATTGTTTGACAAAATGAGTCATTTTCCCAGGTTCGTCATCGTAGTGCGCCTGCCTATAAACGTGTGAAAGACTGCTGCACCACGTCAGAGAAGCACTTCTACACATTTGTCAATGAGTTTCACAAGTGAGCAAGTGCTGATTACTTTGACATGACACTGTGTGTGGCTGTAAGAGCAGTACATTGGCTATTGTATGTTATCTCTAGGAATATGCTGTATATTGTTCCAGTTATGACAGCCTTCTCTACATAAAGTTTGAATGTGGATATCTAGTTTAGTGTGGTAGCACTGAAACAGAGCTTTGAGTTTTTCAAAAATGGGGCTAGGGTTTGATTGTCTTGCTGTCATTGAAATTATCAGGTCTGCCAGTAGAAAATATACCTGTACAAGGAATGAGGCACTTTGGATAATAATTATAAATAATTCATATATTATAAAATGCACTAAAGTGTTAACATTTTAGTTTTGATACTAACATGTTTGAAGTGTTAAATATGAAAGGCTATTTGTAATGTTTTCTTGCATGCCAGCTATTCTTGTTACACATGTAACATTTCTAGAGACACATATGTTGAGCGGGAACCAGGTGAATCGTCCAATGACAGGAATGACCGTGCCATTCGTACAGCTGCCAAATGGTACCAGAAACACCTGCATCTCTGCTCGGAGAATGCTGGGACAGCTGACAAAATGAAGGTGGTCCTTTTGACAAACGATACAGAGAACAGGAACAAAGCAAAAGCAGATGGCATTATGACATACACAGGTATGTTTATGACATACACAGGTGTGTTTATGATCTTGTAAAAGTAATCTCTCTGTTAATTCTTCATTACGTCATGCCCTAGCCAACGTGCTCCGTCTGCATTTTAGTTTTTGCTTATATTTTAGTTTACAGTGTTCTTGTTGTAAAGCTAACAGATAATTTTATTTAATGCTCATTGTATATTTTATATTTTAAAGGTTATTCTGGAAGTATGCTTTTGTTTAATCCATGTCCTTTTTTATATCAACTTCTAATCTGTATTTTTTCTGACTGGGAAAAGAATGGGAGAACTTGTGCTTTTTTCATTTCCCCCTCATAATATGCTAGGAAATATTAAGCTGAATATCAGTGCCACAAATAATCATGTGTCACCAATGATGTATATTGCCATTATTTGGTAATGTTTTCTGTGCTCCGTTGCTTACAGTGCATGAATACGTCAAGAGCTTGAAGGGGTCAACAGACCTCATTGATAGGCTAGCTGGACTCGACAGTAAGCCGGTCAGTTAACTGTTTATGTGTTGTAATCTGACATACTTAAATTGGTCCAACAATTTTAAATTTACTTTATATCCTGCTGATAACATAACAAATAAAGAACAATAGTAGCTTTCTCTTGAGTAATTTTACAAAGTTTTGAGCTAGTGAGTCTCCAAGTGTGTTTCATTCCTATCTCCGCTGTTAGTGATCATCATAACGTCGAGGCATTGCAAGTTTTAGAAATGATAAGTCAGTACATTCTTTGGTCCGCTCATGGTGCCTTACACTTCACCCCTAATAAAGCTTTTTGTTCAAAACCCCAACTTGACTTCTCTGTGAGACATTCAGCCACACTATAATTATTGTACAAAAGTATGAGCTGTGTGAGTGAGATGTCTTATTGTATTTGCCAGACTTCTGGAATTCAGGCAGATTATTTGTTTAAAGCATGTTAAAACTAATTTTGTCTAAGAACTATACAAGTTTATACTTTCTTTGCCGTCATTCCTACATAATGACCTAACTGTCATGACACACTTGTGACCAGGCGTTTGACAGTAACCGGGTGGTGTATCCAGAGCACCTGGCGCTGTCTGAAATCCAGCGAGGCTTGAAGAGTGGGCACTATCTGCAGGGCACCTTCCAGGCGAGTCGCGAAAACTACCTTGAGGCAAATGTCAGCGTTGCCAGTCGAGAGGAGATGGTAGGTCTACTTGTTTGCCTTTTCAGTGTCTGTGTCTGTAAAGTGAACAGTTTGTTTCAGACTACAGAAGCAGCAATGGCAAACACTTAGTTTTTAATAATTACTTGACAGGCATGAGATATTTCCGTGAAAACATGGATTTCCTCAGTTTAGAAAGTCATTTTGGTAATTTTTTTATTTGTCCACATCCGAAGAAAAGTTTTTTCTTTTATGTGGGGGGGTGCATTGGCAAAAATCAAGAATGAATTCCTTCGACAGTAAGCCGTCATCCGTGTTATAAATCAAGTGGCTACTGTTATCTTTTCTCTGATTGGGCAAGAGACACCATTCTGGCCAATAACTGCCCAGCTTACATTTTGTTGTGCGATGAAGGAAATTGGAAATCGAATCAAAGAGATTGAATTTGGTAAGTTATTTTGGTGTTTTTGAAATGATGATTGAGTTATATTGAAATAATTATCGACATGTAAGTAAATAAGCGCAACCACTGTACGTTCGTTTCTGACACGAATTTGAATAATTTATCTTGTATCGCGATTGTCATCCTGATCCGTTAGCGTCCTATAAACAAGTCATACTATTAGTCTCCTATACATGGTTGACTGATTATTGTTTGAGACTTTGGCAGCTTTCCGAAAACAACTAAAAACTCACTTATTTCGTTCACACTACCTGCCTTGATGACACTTATTTGTATTCTATGACGCTGCTTGGTTTTAAATTGTTCGGTTTGAAATCGTATTTTTACACACTAATTTATTGTTTTATAATGATTTATCTTAGATTATTTCTTTATTTTTACTTACTTATTTCTCTTAGATTACTTATTTATTTACCTTAGACTATTAATTGGATCTTATCTTATGTATTTAATTAGTCTATATTTTAGATTTGGTCAACACGTCATAGTAATGTGTTCTTATTTGTTTTATCTTAGCTTATTTACTTATTTATCTTAGCTTATTTATTGTTATCTTACCTAATGTATTTAGTGAATTTATATTTTAGATTTAGTCAACACATCATATTAATGTGAAGCGCTTTGATTGGTATTTAGTTAGCTAAAAAGCGCTATATTAAGAAACGTTATTATTATTATTATTGTTTGACCAAAAACTGATTTTGAACGTCTTGGGTGAGCGATAATACCTTCAGTCCTTGGTGAAGCAGAAGGAAGAAATGAGGAAGAAAGCTAGAAATAACAGAATGAAATGCAGCACCGAAAGACCAAGAACAAGTAGTGATCTAGTGTACACATCCGTCGATTCAGAAACCTACTGCCATAACATTTCTGGACACTTGTGTCAATATTATGTGTAACGATACCTGTTGCAGAATTAAAAGTGTTTTCCATAATAAATAATATGTTATTTACAGAAAATTTACATTTGTGAGTTGGGTTTAGTCTGTGTACAAGTACAACGTTATGATTAGTTAGAAAGACTGAACATATGAGAAGAGTGTGGCAAAAAGTCACTAGAATGCACTACAAACAATATAGCTTCCAAAAATTTTTGTGGGCACACCCCCTTACCACATCGCACATAAAAGTTCCTTTGAAAACATCTTTCAACTCTCACATGCCTGACTTGAATCTCAATATTTTATCTATTTCAAACTGGTTATTTAATCATAATGAAAGCACAAGAACCTGAACCAAGCCATGCAGGAGGATGTTGTTGCCATTGAGATGTTCTGTCCTGTTGTAGGTGTATCTCCAGGGCCACAAGAACCTGAACCGAGCCATGCAGGAGGATGTTGTTGCCATTGAGATGTTCTGTCCTGTTGTAGGTGTTTCTCCAGGGCCACAAGAACCTGAACCGAGCCATGCAGGAGGATGTTGTTGCCATTGAGATGTTCTGTCCTGTTGTAGGTGTTTCTCCAGGGCCACAAGAACCTGAACCGAGCCATGCAAGAGGATGTTGTTGCCATTGAGATGTTCTGTCCTGTTGTAGGTGTTTCTCCAGGGCCACAAGAACCTGAACCGAGCCATGCAGGAGGATGTTGTTGCCATTGAGATGTTCTGTCCTGTTGTAGGTGTTTCTCCAGGGCCACAAGAACCTGAACCGAGCCATGCAAGAGGATGTTGTTGCCATTGAGATGTTCTGTCCTGTTGTAGGTGTTTCTCCAGGGCCACAAGAACCTGAACCGAGCCATGCAGGAGGATGTTGTTGCCATTGAGATGTTCTGTCCTGTTGTAGGTGTTTCTCCAGGGCCACAAGAACCTGAACCGAGCCATGCAGGAGGATGTTGTTGCCATTGAGATGTTCTGTCCTGTTGTAGGTGTTTCTCCAGGGCCACAAGAACCTGAACCGAGCCATGCAAGAGGATGTTGTTGCCATTGAGATGTTCTGTCCTGTTGTAGGTGTTTCTCCAGGGCCACAAGAACCTGAACCGAGCCATGCAGGAGGATGTTGTTGCCATTGAGATGTTCTGTCCTGTTGTAGGTGTTTCTCCAGGGCCACAAGAACCTGAACCGAGCCATGCAAGAGGATGTTTTTGCCATTGAGATGTTCTGTCCTGTTGTAGGTGTTTC
The DNA here is from genome assembly GCA_033239005.1 of Lamellibrachia satsuma. NCBI lineage: Eukaryota > Metazoa > Annelida > Polychaeta > Sabellida > Siboglinidae > Lamellibrachia > Lamellibrachia satsuma. The sequence goes on along the minus strand of BSQZ01000079.1, from coordinate 456,136 downwards.
TCCAGGGCCACAAGAACCTGAACCGAGCCATGCAGGAGGATGTTGTTGCCATTGAGATGTTCTGTCCTGTTGTAGGTGTTTCTCCAGGGCCACAAGAACCTGAACCGAGCCATGCAGGAGGATGTTGTTGCCATTGAGATGCTGCCTGAGTCTGAGTGGTCCTGTCCATCATCCATGATCCTTGAAGACGTTGAGGAGAAGGCGGACGATGAAACGGAACAGGAGGTGTGGCTCATGTTATCGTCTTGCACTCTTATAATGGTAGACACAGTGCACCAGCAGCTGTTTTAAAGTACCAATACCCCCAATAACAGAACTTTTTCATTTGTAGTACAAACTCTGTGGAACTCGCTCCCTATCAGCATTAAGTTAGCAGGAAATATAATAATGTTTCACCACCACCTGTTTAAACTCGATTATCCTCCATAGCTCCTCAACATACCAATCCAACTGTTTACAAGTGTAATTGCTAATCGATTAGAAACTGTCTAACCCTACTTGTGCACTGCCGAGCATGGGTCTTCCGGGGTTTTTTTCGCAATGGAAGTGTTTTATGTTGTATTGTATTATTTTGATTTAAGTTGTTACATGTATCGTTCATATGATGCAACTTGTTCATGCATTATTTATAAATGCAAATGTCACCTGACATGCCACCTCATATGTCACCCAATGTATCACCTGATATGTCACCCGATATGCCATTGGATAGATGTAAGCACATGATGCTTTAACCTATGCACTGCAATTGCTGTTTGACATCCTTCTAAAATGAATTTATCAACCACATAACTTGATGCATTCTGAATCTATTTAAGTGGATGTTCTAGATTGAATGAATGGGGCTGATGTGTTTCTGATGTTATTGTTAGGATGCTGTTGTCAAGACAAAGGCTGCCAAGGGCCCAAAGTTGCCAACAGGTCGTATTGTAGGGGTGATTAAGCGTAAATGGCGCCAGTACTGTGGCATACTACAGAAATCTGTATTACCCGGGGTAAGTAACACTCTATAATTGATAACATTGTTGTATTGTAAAATTGCTAATTATTTCATTCTAACAATTCTGTATTAATTCAGAATTAAATCATTCGTAGTTTGTGTTCACTCCAGAGCTTAGTTTATATACAGATCATTTTCTGATAAACTCTGTGGTTTATGCCTAGTGGTCTAGGTTTTAAGTCAGATCTTGTTGTCAAATGTTTGAGAATTAGTCATGTATGTTACAGAATGTAGGTGTTGTTTCCACTCGGACACATCAGTGTAATATTGCTGTGGTTGAACAGGGCACGAGGCATCTGTTCATTCCTGCTGAGCGACGCATCCCCAAGATCCGTATTGAGACAAGGCAAGCAGAGGCTCTTGAGGGTCAGAGAATAGTTGTTGTCATTGACTCCTGGCCCAGAAACTCCAGGTATCCACAGGTGAGTGCAACATCAGTTAAACTGGTTTCTTATCTAAAATCATAAAAATATTACTTTTTCAAAGAACAATGTTTAATTGACCAGTTTTACTTCCAAAATATTTATTAATTAACATTATAGGACATTCAGGAATTGTATAGATTTGTTCAAGAGCCCAGTTGTGTCTATGCTTATTTTTTATGTTCAAAATGCCTATTGCTTCAGAGTGGTCATCTACTTGCTTTGTTGCTTCAGAGTGGTCATCTACTTGCTATGTTGCTTCAGAGTGGTCATCTACTTGCTATGTTGCCTCAGAGTGGTAATCTACTTGCTTTGTTGCTTCAGAGTGGTCATCTACTTGCTTTGTTGCTTCAGAGTGGTCATCTACTTGCTATGCTTTGTTGCTTCAGAGTGTTCATCTACTTGCTTTGTTGCTTCAGAGTGGTTATCTACTTGCTTTGTTGCTTCAGAGTGTTCATCTACTTGCTTTGTTGCTTCAGAGTGGTCATCTACTTGCTTTGTTGCTTCAGAGCGTTCATCTACTTGCTTTGTTGCTTCAGAGTGTTCATCTACTTGCTTTGTTGCTTCAGAGTGGTCATCTACTTGCTTTGTTGCTTCAGAGTGGTCATCTACTTGCTTTGTTGCTTCAGAGTGGTCATCTACTTGCTATGTTGCTTCAGAGTGTTCATGTACTTGCTTTGTTGCTTCAAAGTGTTCATCTACTTGCATTGTTGCTTCAGAGTGTTCATCTACTTGCTTTTTTGCTTCAGAGTGGTCATCTACTTGCTTTGTTGCTTCAGAGTGTTCATCTACTTGCGTTGTTGCTTCAGAGTGTTCATCTACTTGCTTTGTTGCTTCAGAGTGGTCATCTACTTGCTTTGTTGCTTCAGAGTGTTCATCTACTTGCTTTGTTGCTTCAGAGTGGTTATCTACTTGCTTTGTTGCTTCAGAGTGTTCATCTACTTGCTTTGTTGCTTCAGAGTGGTCATCTACTTGCTTTGTTGCTGCAGAGTGTTCATCTACTTGCTTTGTTGCTTCAGAGTGTTCATCTACTTGCTTTGTTGCTTCAGAGTGGTCATCTACTTGCTTTGTTGCTTCAGAGTGGTCATCTACTTGCTTTGTTGCTTCAGAGTGGTCATCTACTTGCTATGTTGCTTCAGAGTGGTCATCTACTTGCTTTGTTGCTTCAGAGTTGTCATCTACTTGCTATGTTGCTTCCTGGTGTTATTGACACCACAAACACACAGTGTCCAGAAATGTTGTGTGTGTGTTTGTTAAACTGTTGCTAGGCAGATTTGAACTTCTCAAATCAAACTCTGACTTTTACTCAAGACTATTATATGACATTTATTGTAAATTCAAAATTGTATAGATTTTAACAAAGAAACTCACTGTTTTGCAAATTCTGAAAAACAATGCAACCATGATGTTTTTCTGAAGAAATATATATATATATATATATATATATATATATATATATATATATATATATATATATATATATATATAGAAGCTGGCGTTCTACTCTTTTGAAATTTCTCACAAAAAAAGAGTAAATCTGGTGTCCAAATTTCCAAAATCAGATAATATTAAAGTTAACCTTGATAACCTTGGAATTCTGACAAACACATTTTCTTTGTGCAAACATAACTTGATTAAATAAACTATTTAGATGCTATATTTATTTACAGATGTGTTTAAATAATTTATATAGTAATCATTGCCATGGGATCATTATACCTTTTACAGATGCAGATTCATGGCTTTAAGAAAATTTATATCAAAATAATTACATTGGGGTTTCTGATATGTTAACAACTGTGTTTTAGGGTCACTACGTGCGCAAGTTGGGTGCAATTGGGGACAAAGACACAGAGAATGAGGTTCTCCTGTTGGAACATGACATACCTCATTCAACATTCTCTGAGGCTGTCCTCAACTGTCTGCCAAAGCTTCCTTGGAGTATCACTGACGAGGTGTGATGTCAGACATCTGTCTGGGTCTACTATGTTGTATTTATTTGACTTGGTATGACAACCGAATTGTAATAGTCATTAAGGTTGTTGAAAGCTTTTTTAGTAAATGATGTTTTTAATGAAAATCACTGCATTTTAAATTCAGGGAAGAGTTAATCGTTGTTCTGAAATTGTGCCGACACATCAACTGTTTATAAATAAAGAGTACATTGTTTTCATTAGCAGTGGCTATGTTAGTAATAAGATTGTTGATGTAGAAAAGAATAACATGTGACATGGATGATGTGAAGTTGTGAACATGTTTGTTCGAAAAGGATCTAGCCAAGAGGACTGACTTGAGGTCAGTGTCCATCTGCAGTGTTGACCCCCCGGGCTGCACAGACATTGACGATGCACTGCATGCATTCCAACTGGACAACGGCAACTACGAGGTATTGAGGTCGACTGCTTGTCCTATAGTTTGAAAACTACAGTCTTGTTCTTGACAATAATATGGAATACTTATTTGAAACTGATGTGGGCATTCTTGAAGTGCTGGCAACTGTACATTTATTGGCACACTGGTTTGTGCGCATTTCAGAGATAAACTGGCCTCTTCGTAGTCAACCATTTTATTGCTCTGTTCTAACTGGTTTCTGCATTCTGGAAAAAACACTTCTAAGGTAACTACAGCAGTTATTTTATTCAGAAACTGTTTTACACAAACTTGCGATGTTTTCATGTAAGGCATGGTTTCTTCTTCCTTGTTATTGCTAGTAATAACATCAACAGGAACCACACTCAGCCAAGATGATTGTGTCTAAAAACAAATTGCTAATTTATTCTACATTGAGAGATATTGCACTTACCATCAAGTAGAAGCTAAGACAACTTCATGTGTTAACCGTGGGAACATGAAATGGGACTCAGTTGTAAAAATAACAGTGCATTTCTCGCAGACAGATTAGGGCCTAAGATGCCTCGCTGACCTCAACCATTTTGTATCCGGTCTTGTTGCTGTGTCAGACGAGAAGATGCTGCCACTTATGAACCCTCTACAGTAGTCATTACACACATCACTGATTGCAACTTCTGCTGCCAGGTGGGTGTGCACATTGCCGATGTGTCGCACTTCATTCGGCCTGGCACTGCTATTGATCGAGAAGCTCTGAACCGCGCCACTACTGTCTACCTGATTGATAAGGTGAGGTCATCCCTGGCCAGCAGGTTGTAAAAATTATCATTCTAAGGGCAAAACATGATTGATGTTGGAAGCTGATGAGCCGAAGAGAATTTGTTAAATAATCTGCATAATTAAAAGGCTAGAATTACATGTCTTCATGCGGAGATATTTGTCATTGTTCTTTGCAGTGTTAAGGCAATTTCCTCCTGAACAAGTGGTCATCTACGTCCAACAATAGTCTGTGAAATGTTGTGATCTAATAACTTGTAATATTGTTGTTCTCAGAGAATTGACATGGTTCCTGAGCTGCTCAGTTCTAACCTGTGTTCACTGCGAGGCAATGAAGAGAGGTAAGACACACGTTATCCAAGTCATCATTGGGGTTTGTATCCAGATGTGTAAAAGAGAAAGGCTTTAAGTTATAGCTGTGGCAGAGGGAAAGTAATGGAAACATGAGCATTACAAATGTGTACTCAATCCTGAACAATACTATTGAATTAGCTACTTGAAAATAATGACATTTTGTAGAACTTATGTTAGTACTAGACCTGTATATTTTGCATTTGATTTTATTATTATTTATTAATCATTGCAAACCTGAATGACTACCACATGATAGTTGTTGGAATTCTGACACAGACACATTTTCCAAAACGTTAATAACCAATCTCAATGATTTGATGCTTTACTTATTTACAATTGTTTTATTTGTTTAATTGTGGCTTACTCCAAACAGCCCAAACTTGGGCTAACGCAGGAGTTTGTGGTGGACTGTGCGCATGCACTGTGGGTGGTACATTCGATTAAAAGACAAGTATCATTAATGTTGCTGAAATGGTTTTTATCTGATAGTTTTATTTATTTTATGTATAGGATGTTAACCGAAAATTTTGAATAGGTTGGTTATGTGTATGGATACTGTCGCTGCCTTGCCACATGCACACAGACAATCTCCATACCCACACCATGGATAAGTTTATGCTGAGCACTGTGTTTTAAAGGCAGTTTAGGTGAGGAGGTGTGGTGAAAGGGAGTTCCATAATAGCTTCTTGAAATGATTTTGGGTTTTTTATGTTGGTAATTTTTGGTGGAATCATATTCCATATGCGAATGGCTTGGGGATAACATGAAAAGACCATTGCATTTATACGACACCTGGGGGCTATGTATTGTCCATGGGTTCGAGAGCGGGTTAGTAGGCCTGGAGGGGGGGGGTGATCTCAATAATGTTATTTAGAATTTTGTAGAAGGTTGTGGCTGGCTTCGTTCGAGGGTTGGCCATCCAAGGGCAGTAATTAGATCTGCTGGATTTGTGTTCTGTCTGTAATGTAGTTGTATGCACTAATATATCTGTTTGTTCTAAGATGTGTAACTGTTTATGATGACGTAGGTTTGCAATGACTGTGATCTGGGAGATGACTCCCACAGCTGAAATTGTGAAAACACGCTTCATGAAGAGCATAATCAGGTCAAAGGTCAGTGAAAGGTCACACAGACCCTTGATTTGTCTTTGCACTATTTCTTCATGTATTGTTTATTTCTAGACCTGTAACATTACACTAGTTTGAATTTTTTTTTATAAATTAGTGTTATTGTTTTTGAAAAAGTACACAAAGTTCATAATTTTATATTTGAATAGTGATCCTTCAAACATACTCAGTTCACATCTATAGAATGAAAATGTGGCATTTATAAAGGAATATAGAAATCAGTATTTCTGTGCAGCTTAACCCCATAAAATGTGTCCTGTTTAACTTCAAGAAATATTTCAAGTAGTAAATTATTTCTGCATGCTAATTTCATAACTATATTAAATGCACACCACCCAGTTCAGTGTTCATGAAGGAAAAGCATATGTCTACATCATCATGCAAACAGTTATCTCTAGTAACTAATTTGACTAACTGAACATTTGTAGTGAACACATTTGGAGAGTGGTTCAGCTGTATCTGTAACTCCTGTCTCGCTTTTGTGTTGAAGGCTGCTCTGACGTACGCTGAGGCACAGATGAGAATTGACGATCCGACGCTCACTGATGATGTCACAAAGAGTTTACGCCACCTGAATTCGCTGGCAAAAATTCTCAAGCAAGGCCGAATTGAAAAAGGGTATGTTCTTTGGGGTAGATTGACAAAAAGAGTTTTTACTTTTTTTCGGTAATTTTTCTTTGTATGATTATGAAGTATTCTGAAGTCTGTATGGTTCCTATTGTTAGTATCACAGTTAAGGTAGTTGTGGCGGCTAACGTGTCAGTTGATGTAATTTGTTTCCTCAACATGCTAGGAAATATTGGACTGAACATGAACACCACAAATAATCACCCGGCACTAACATCATATTTCGTCAATCCATCCTTTAAACAAACAGTGTTTTTGGAAATCCCCCTCACTTCTTGGAAAAGCTGGCAATATTTCCATAGTAACAACCACATGCTTCGAGTTGGCGCACACTTAGAATCAGCATAAATTTGTTCGCCGTGAATGTGGACCATATCATCTGGTTACTGTGATTCCAGTACATTGCAGTACGATGCGTACCTACATTAATTGGCAAATATCAGCGGCTAATTTAGATTAATGCACTTTAGACACCAAAACCGAACCCGCCAGTGGCTGTGACCTGATGACCCTGCCCTTGACCCCGCTAGATGATCTTGTGCACGTGTAAACAACTGGGGCTGTATGCATGGACCGGAACTAACCTCTTACGCCATAGCTTAACGCCTAGGCTATAGTGTAAACCCATTAGTCGGTATTCACGAGCACTAATTAGGCTAAATTTTCGGGGATTTCCCACCTAGTCGCAATGTATCGCTATGCCCAAGAATCACCAGGACTAAGTCCTTGGTCCATAGCGCAACTTGTGAAAAATGGCGGCCGTGATAGTTTGGCGGAGACGACTGAGATGAAATCTCGTTGGTTTATCGAATGCACGTTTGTACTTTGGGTGTCTGCCAATGCAACAAGAAGCCGACCAATTTTTAGGTGAAATTTCTGTGGCTGGCAAGGTTTCCTAACGTGTTAGGCAGCATCAATGGTACTCACGTGTGAATACTGTCTCCCACGGCCAACAAATACGTCAACAGGAAGAATTTCCACTCTATCAATGTACAGGTATTGTGTAATTTATCAAGTATTCTCAATTTGCTAAACAAAGATTGTTGCTGATTACATGTGTGGGTGTGTGTGCGCGTGCGTGTGTTTGATGGTGGAAGAATATCATATTGTAGTACACAGGGTTGGGTCAAATACTTTTTGCTGCACTCAAAGTCAAAAAATTTATTCAAATACAATAATTATTAAAGCCAAAACAATAATTGTGAATGTATACGAATATTTTATTAGTATTATTATAATGTATTATAATACTAGCACATTCGAGGAGACACTTTTTTACTGAGGATAGAAAGTTATTGCTGACTGTTCAGTCCTCAAAAGCCTGTAAAAAAGTTGCTGACATCCACACTGTTACAAAGTGTAACATTAAGTTTGCCTTCTATACAAATGAACTAATGTTCCTATCTTATTTGCCTTAGCTGCCATATTTACACTTGCACCTAGCTGACCACCTAATTGCAGCTAGTAACAGCAACCAACTTCTCACTGCTATTGTTTAAAAGTTCCTCTGAGCTGATAAGAAAAGGCTACTCTCTGTGGATAGAGTGGAACGTAGTGCCTAGTGGCATCACAAGGCAGTGATGTCTGTATCCAAGGTTTTACTGCTTGAATGGCAGCTCAGCTATTCAAGTAAAGGCAACTGTTGCCAGTAAGATGAGACCAACATCATGCAAACTGTCCTATTCATAACTAATCAAAGGAGGGCAGTGAAATACTTTGATCTATCCACATACAAAATGTTTTTGTTATCTTTACAAATCAATGCTTTATGTCAAAGCTTAAAAGTGTCGTTATAGATGTCCTTGTCATTCAATTCCAAAGTAACCTGCTCAAGATCTTTTAAATCTGCTTGTTCAGAATTTTTGTAATTACAAATCTGAAATTGAATATAAGTACATTTAATGTTTATTTAACTTCAGCCATGGTTGCTTTTGACCATTTCAAAATACAACATAGATTTGTTTCATGTACTACCTACATATTTAAATGTATGTCAAACACAAAGAAAAACTACATTGATTCATATTCATAAGCATGCACATTGAATGAGTGTCAACTTTCTCTGTTGTAGTTGATTTGTGAAGCTGATATGCTGATAATCAATTGTAGCCAAGTGGCGAGGCTCAGTTCATGACGCCAGTATACTGCAGGGAATCACCACTGTTTGAGTCACACCAGAAGCCACTGGCCGGGTGTGTTTCTTGGCGACAGTGGCTACATGCTTCGAGACTGGCTGCTCACACCGATATTGAATCCACAGGATCGCCAGGAACGAGCATACACAGACGCCCACTGCATCACGCGAAGCACTGTCGAACGATGCATTGGTGTGTTGAAACGTCCATGGCTTTGCCTGCACAGTGAGATCTGCCTCACCCCAACAAAGGCATGCAAAGTTATCTGTGCATGTGTGATGCTGCACAACCGTGCAACACGGCTCGGACTGCCACCACCAGCAGGGCATGACACGGACCCTCAGCCAGCAGACAACCCCCCCACCAGTGTACATGACCAGTGCCCCCGCAGTGGCCGAGCGGGTTCCCACTGCTGCAGGGAAAGCAGCTAGAGATGCTGTTGTGGGAAATTTCTATGGATAATAGTCTGACAGTGTGTAGGAGTAATCTCTAGAACATTTGAACTCATGTTTATACATAATAATATATTCACTTATATATATATATATATATATATATATATATATACTATTCCCATTCATACGAACTGATACATAATAATATATTCACTTATAAACTTTGTAAACATGAGTCAAACTTTCTCTGTTTTGTTATATATTCACATAAGATGTGATGTTAATTTTAAACACTTTATTCTGATCATATGAATAATGTGAAACAAATACAAATGAATGTATGCAAGGTATTCTGTGTAGCAAAAAGATGCAATGATATGTGGATTTAATTATTGTCTAGAATGAATTACATTTTAGGTTATAGTGAATTTTAATGGTCGCTCACTGTGGAGGTGACACAGTTAGTCCGGACGTAGGGCTTAGTCAGAGACTGTGCTATATAATTAACTTCTATGGCACCTATCAGGAACCTGAGCTCAGAGGTGCAACAAAATATAATCATTAAGCATAATCGTGATCAGGGACGCACAAAATTCATTATCAGAATGAGAGACAACCGAAGAGTTATGGTGGAAATGTAATTTGGAATAAATATGTCTTGAGTTTTTTTCGGAAGATAGTTATAGTTTCAGATGTTTTCAAAATGATGAGTTCATTCTAGACCTAGGCGCAGCGACAGAGAAAGCACATTTGCCCAAGTTAAGTTTTGTTTTAGGCACAATAAATTGATAGTTGGCAACATGTTACAAGTGCAGGTTCAAGGGCTTTGTGGTGGCAAAATTAAGGGGACATGTCAATATTAGAACTGGCTATTATGTTTTGTCAACAATACGTAAAATGCAGTAAAAACATCACATTTCAAGCATAATACTTGTATCTATTGACATTTCTATTATCACCAATAAGCAAGAAACATTACCTAATCCAATATTTTATAAAACTACAACACTTGCGATGCTGAAATTTGGCGTATGAATGCATCTTAAACGTAGGCAACATTACACAAAGTTGAATTACGATTGGTGAAGGGTTTGTGTCAAAAATACACTGCCATTTTAGGCTGTCATTCAACTTTTGTTAACTTATTCATGGTGGTGTAGCAGACGTAATTTGTTTATGTTAACCAATATTTTTCTCAAAGTTATCGCTGACACTGTCATTCTTATATGTATGTCATTCATTTCTTTGGGGATTTTCTCAAAACGATATAATTTTGCATTCTGTGGATATTTTTTTCACATAAAATTTTTTTTTTAAATCTTGTAACATAACCAAATAAATGAGAAACTAAAAATTTTATTAATCTGGAATATTATAAAGTATTTCAACTATAATCTGTGAAGAAATGGTTAATTTCCCGTTGGGTTGTGGAGCCCACATTTCTTTGAAAGTGGGCTTACCCTTAATCCCCACAATAAACGTCATTCATTTGGCCTTTTCATATCTCTATATCTGTGTTGTTGATTGCATAAATGAGAGTATGCGACATTGGCACAGCCAAGGTTGCATATGGGTTTTTATGCGAGCAACACCACATACAATTAATGATTTGTCCATTGCTAATTTATTCTATTATGCTAATCCAGCAGAGCTGGGTGAAGCACTCTGTGACCCACTTTGCCTGCCTCCATGTTTTGAACCAATCAGCGCGCACCAGCTGCGCGACGCTACAGATTTCAAACTTGGACTAGCCACTTCGTTTTGTGAAAGCATACGGAGTGGATGCGCTTTGAAAATTTGTCCCACCCTCCTCCCCATCTTTCTCCCTGTTGTGTGTTTAATTGTTAGCAGCAATTGTACATCTTTGGTGGAAGTGGGGTGTTCATGTCTCAAAGTTTTCCCATTTTTTGATTGCGATAGTGGACATGGGAGTTTTGGCTTTCCCAGAAGTGTTCACGGGTTTTAATGCGGGGACGCAGCTCGCTTCCCTTCCACCTTAGATTTTAAAACTGTTCGTGTAGCGAATTGGCCCCACCTTTGTAGTTATTCCAGTTAGAGCTAGTGTATTTTTAAGCAGGTAGTTGTATTCATAGACTGCGTGATAGCATGTAGGGCATTATGCTATTTGGTTTAAGGGTGTTTCATGACAATAGTAATGCCATTGTTTCTTTTATTTGTTCTAGGAATACTGCTACTGCTTTGTGGTGAAATGTGGGCTCTATTGAACCCGACGTCCAGGAGGCTCGCATGGGGCGTAGTCAGCCTGGCGTTGGGTTGTGGAGCCCACATTTCTTTGTTTTACATTTCTTTGAAAGTGGGCTTACCCTTAATCCCCACAATAAACGTCATTCATTTGGCTTTTTCATATCTCTATATCTGTGCTGTGTTGTGGATTGCATAAATTGTTAATTTACCTTTAAAACTTTTACTGAAACAAGTCTAAATTCAAGACAAGCATATAACCCCAACTACCTTAGCCTGGTTATTAGTAATAACGCTGTTTTCTAAACACTCGTGTCAAACAGCAAAATACAATTAGTTGAGTGTTCTTTCCTCTACTTTTCTTATGGGTAGCAATGTTGGTATGATGAAGTGGGTATCAATGAAGTGTTACTGTGCTGTGAGCGTCTACTGACGTGTCTGTTGTGGAGAGGTCAACATGTCTATGATTGTGTGCAGGGCATTGACATTGGCGTCATCCGAGGTGAGATTCCATATCGACAGTGAGACACATGACCCCATTGATGTCCAGACTAAGGAACTCCGGTAAATAACACTTTCTTCTACTTCTAGTCTTGTTGGAACATAAGTCATCCACAAGGTTCTCTTACATTTGTCACATAATTTTCTGTCACACAAGTCATCCACAAGGTTCTCTTACATTTCTCACATAATCTTCTGTCACACAAATCATCCACAAGGTTCTCTTACATTTGTCACATAATCTTCTATCACACAAGTCATCCACAAAGTTCCCTTACATTTCTCACATAATCTTCTATCACACAAGTCATCCACAAAGTTCCCTTACATTTCTCACATCATCTTCTGTCACACAAATCATCCACAAGGTTCTCTTACATTTCTCACATAATCTGTCACACAAGTCATCCACAAGGTTCTCTTACATTTCTCACATAATCTTCTGTCACACAAATCATCCACAAGGTTCTCTTACATTTGTCACATAATCTTCTATCACACAAGTCATCCACAAAGTTCCCTTACATTTCTCACATAATCTTCTATCACACAAGTCATCCACAAAGTTCCCTTACATTTCTCACATCATCTTCTCTCACACAAATCATCCACAAGGTTCTCTTACATTTCTCACATAATCTGTCCCACAAGTCATCCACAAAGTTCTCTTACATTTGTCACGTAATCTTCTGTCCCACAAGTCATCCACAAGGTTCTCTTACATTTGTCACATAAGCTTCTCTAAGTTACTTTGCAAACTGTCCTCATTAAGATTTGTATCTTTTGATCTTCGTAATGATTCTCTCAACATCCATCTTTTCCCAGTCACTCTGGTGAACAGTATATATAATGAACACTTCTGTCAGCTTTTGTAGGTTTATATTCTCACACAATTATAAATACATTGATCACAACTGGTTGTGTGAAACACACAGTAGCTCACGTGTGTGAAGGTTGGGCATCCTATTTTATAGAAGTGTTGTTTTGGTTTGCAGGGAGACAAACTCGATGGTGGAAGAGTTCATGTTGCTGGCAAACATTTCTGTTGCTGAGAAGATCCTTGCAGAGTTCCCTGACTGCGCTCTGCTGCGACGCCATCCTGCCCCACCTGTGTCCAACTTTGACCCACTAGTGACCATTGCAAAGGCGAAGGTGACATTCATATTTATGCAGCCGAACATCACGTAATTGCCAGATGGCGAATACACATTGATACAAAGCATCCTAGAATAATTGTTGACAAGAATGGTTTCTTTTAGAAGCTATGAATATGAGTCAAGCACAATGTTCAGCGGTTTTTGGGTCATTGAATATCTATATCCTTGAGTAATATTAATAATTAGATATGTAGTAATTTTTGTGAATGTTTTGCCTTGCGCACATAACAATCACACATTTATGCCAATGCATGCTCGATTGCATCAAAAATTATCCAAACATCAAATTGACTGGTTTTTTTTGTGTTCCAATGCTAGCCTTGTGATTTTTTTTATTAGCAGGTTAAGTATTATTGTTGGTACTTTGTGTTCTTTGCTGAAACAATAATTGACCAGTTCCTTTACCACTGATGCTTTGGAATATCCAAGATACTTTAGGGACCATATTCATTATTACAGTCACCTCACTATTAAGGTTACTTTTGCCCAATCTTTTGGCACTGAATTTAATAATAGACATGTTTAAACATGTAATTTTTATCTTTACACGCTATACCATTCTCTGCTGGATACACTTGTCATGTCTTTATCTTTACACGTAGCTATACCATTGTTTGCTGAATACACTTGTCATGTCTTTATCTTCACACGTAGCTATACCATTGTTTGCTGAATACACTTGTCATGTCTTTATCTTCACACGTAGCTATACCATTGTTTGCTGAATACACTTGTCATGTCTTTATCTTCACACGTAGCTATACCATTGTTTGCTGAATACACTTGTCATGTCTTTATCTTTACACGTAGCTATACCATTCTTTGCTGGAATACACTTGTCATGTCTTTATCTTTACACGTAGCTATACCATTCTTTGCTGGAATACACTTGTCATGTCTTTATCTTCACACGTAGCTATACCATTGTTTGCTGAATACACTTGTCATGTCTTTATCTTTTACGTAGCTATACCATTCTTTGCTGGAATACACTTGGCATGTCTCAGGGTTTCACGATGAATGTGTCGACTGGGAAGGAGTTGGCTGACTCGCTGGAGCACGCCCACATCCCCACCAACCCTTACTTCAACACCATGCTACGCATCCTCACCACCAGGTGCATGATGCAGGCCGTCTACTTCTGCACCGGCATGGTGGCGCCCTCTGAGTTCTTCCATTACGGCCTCGCAGCTCCCATCTACACCCACTTCACTTCCCCAATTCGCAGGTAATTGTCCCCATTATCCAGTCTGTGGCAGGCAGAAGAGGAAAGGTGACAGAAGGCAGCCCTGCCTCACTTGTGTCTTCACCTTGAAAGAATCTGTGAGTTGTCCTGCATGAATGACCGTGTGAGCCATCCCTTTGTCAGTGTTTCGTATCACAGAAATAATCTTCTGTGGTATCCTGTAATGTTGAAAAAGGTTCCAAAGGGTCTCCCTCTTGAGGCTATCAAATGCCTTCTCATAGTCCACAAAGTTGATGTACAAGGACATGTCTAACTCCATAGATTGTTCCCCTATAATGTGAAGAGTTGCAATTTGGTCGGTGCATGAAATAACGCACCCGGGCTGGTGGTCTGGCGTACACCACTGTTTTCAACTGGCAACTGTTACAGCAGTTCCTATTACAGTGTGTATATATATATATACATCCTCGATGTTGGGATGGTTTATTGATAATTGGCGTTATGGCCCCACCTTTTAGGTTACTAAAATATATAGAGTAGGAATTTTAGCAAGTAGTGTAGTCCAGTGCTGCAGTATATGCAAATAGGTATTGTGTCGAGTATTGTCGGTGTCGGGTTAATGTTTTAATGTGCTGGTGACAATGCCATGAATTGTCTTGTGTTGTGGGAATATTACTACTGTACTGTATTGCTACGTCGAAATGTGGGCTCTGTGAGCATTGTGTCCAGGCGGCTTCGTCCTTGGCATATGTTACAGGGTCCATATTTCATGCTCTTAATCGGAATAATATGCCATTTGGTATACCCTTAATAGACATCATTCATTTGGCCTTTTCATATCTTTACATCTGGCTTGCATTGTTGATTGCATAAATATATATATATATATATATATATATATATATATATATATATATATATATATATATATATATATACATACACACACATGTCATGTCAGTAATTCACTGTCATAGCAGTAAGTTAATTATTTGTTTGTTTTCTGTGTGGGCCATTGAGCTACTAAAATGTAGGGTGAAGCCCAGCAACAAATAATAGTTATCATAATAGTCATCATAATAGTCATATGTGAGTTCATAACAGGCATTAAAGTGATTACACATATTTTTATTGTATAAAATAAATAAAAAATCTGAATTTTTAAATAAAGGAATATTCTGGCCTTTGTCATATGTTGGCAGATGTGACTGTAATCAAATGTGAAATTACAATATAATACATGATGCCAATAGCAATGTTGCCATTTGTTGACAGATACTCTGATATCATTGTGCACCGACTACTGGCAGTGTCCATTGGGGCAGACTCTTCCTACCCAGATCTGTTGGACAAGAATAAAACACAGGTACAGTCATGAACTAACTGAAGTGACCACAAGAAGGTTGACAAAGAAGAACTAGTGTATGATTGCATGCCTGAAAACTGCAGATTATTGCCACATAGATTATGTCATTTAATGCTTCAGTTTGTATAGGCGTTGCACTTGCGCAATAGACAGGTTGTAATCAACATACTAATAATTAAGTAATAATTATATACATGTATACTGATTTTGCAGTATTGGCTACATTTTGCCCCAATGCTGTACTGGTATCAGAGTTGGAAAAAAGAAAGTATCAACATTACACAATAATATTTACAATATTGCTAAACTAACTAATAATTAAATTTTTGACGAATGTTAGCACTATATTTACATTTTACATGTTGACACGGTTTCCTGTAAATCGGTTATTAAAGTATAAAAATGTAATCAGAGGTGATAATTATAATAAATTATGCATCACAAGCCTGATCTATTACAATGTGAGAGTGGGGGAATTCTGTAAGCAAACCTTATGTAAATAAATGCAATGTTTTTGTTCATCCCGTATTAACGTTTCGTGAAGAATTACTGTGGTGTGATATTCTTCATAAACTTTACTCAAACAAAACAAGCGGGAAAATTTGAAGTGCCCGGGACCATCAAAAACCCTTCTAGTTATCAGGAGTTCGATTTATCAGAAGCTCTGGATAAAGAAGACCTCGGGCCGAGACCTGACGACAACTTTGAATTATCCAGCTTTTGAATTAACTGAGTTTGAATTAAGTGGTCTGCACTGTATGCATTTAATGAATAATATAATGTAAAGACTTTGAGGTTTCAGATTCTTTGTGGGGCATTGTTGTCACTATTCACACATGTCTGTGTGAGAATTGTAATGCATTGTGGGGTGTAGTGGTACAGTGGCATTGTGGGGCATAGTGGTACAGTGGCATTGTGGGGCATAGTGTTACGGTGGCATTGTGGGACGTAGTGGTACGGTGGCATTGTGGGGCATAGTGGTACAGTGGCATTGTGGGGCATAGTGATACTGTGGCATTGTGGGGCATAGTGGTACAGTGGCATTGTGGGGCGTAGTGGTATTGTGGGGCATAATGGTACAGTGACATTGTGGGGCATAGTGGTATAGTGACATTGTGGTGTGTAGTGGTACAGTGGCATTGTGGGGCGTAGTGGTACAGTGGTATTGTGGGGTGTAGTGGTACAGGGGCATTGTGGGGTGTAGTGGTACAGTGGCATTGTGTAGTCAAGAGAAATGGGGTTCAAATCTTCTCACTTCTATTCATTCACTCCATATTGCCCTATCGTTTAGCTGTATAAACACACATTTGATACCGGCATGGCTCTTACACAACCTGTGGCTGGTTACATTTCATGTAGCTGTCTGGCATGGCTCTTACACAAACTGTGGCTGGTTACATTTCATGTTGCTGCAAGCATGGCTCTCATACAAACTGACTTGTTACATTTCATGTTGCTGCCAGCATGGCTCTAACACAAACTGACTGGTTACATGTTGTGTTGCTACTGGTATGGCTCTAACACTCTATAACTGGTTACTTTTCATGTTGCTGCTAGCATGACTCTAACACAAACTGACTGGTTACATTTTATGTTGCTGCTAGCCAGGCTCTAACACAAATTGTAACTGGTTACATTTCATGTTTCTGCCGGCGTGGCTCTAGCACAAACTAACTGGTTACATTTCATGTTGCTGCCGGCATGGCTCTAACACATACTGGCTGGTTACATTTCATGTAGCTGCCTGGCACAGCTCTAACAGAAACTGACTGGTTACATTTCATGTTTCTGCTGGCGTGGCTCTAACACAAACTAACTGGTTACATTTCATGTAGCTGCCTGGCATGGCTCTAACACAAACTGACTGGTTATATTTCATGTTGCTTCCTGGCATGGCTCTAACACTGACAGTTGCTATAGGATTGTTCTGTTTCAGCACTGTTCTTTCAACCTGAACTTCCGCCACCGCATGGCACAGTATGCCGGCCGCGCCTCTGTCGGCCTCCACACACAGGTCAGTGGTGACATGTCACTAATCCCTTTCTAGTGACATCCTTCAATCTAACCAGTGTTCTTGCGACAGTGTCTCAGCTAGCATGTATATACAATATAATGGTTTACGTTCAGATTCTGTTGGGCTTTGGAAGTTGGGTGTTATTGAACTAATTCTGGTGTTAGACATTCCAATTCTAATTCTGGTGCCAATCATCTACGATGGGTGAGTGCGCATGAAGTCTATTGGTTATATGGGCCACAGGATAGGCGGCTGAATTCACCTATTGTTCCAGCCCGAACTTGAGGCTCACTGAGTTTATTCCATTCAACTATTGTCTTTACAAAATAGGAATTATTGAATTGGTCTGCAGGCACTACAGAGCACCTGGAATTATTGGTTTGATGTCTTTCAATGATATTAATGGTCACTCAATCTGTCAGATGTTTCATTTCTACTCGTCTTTTGTTTGGACTTTGGGAACAAAGAAATTTATCCGGAGGTATGGCCGCTCAGAGCCCTCATCTACAATATATTACATTTAATTATCTGTGGAATGTTTTTTAATATCTCGGTTCTAAATTGCCATCAGAATTGATGACAGTTACCTCCCCTTTTACATAACATATAACGTATGTAATGGCTTTCTAGCCTGTGATAATTACTGTAAACTAATTATTACAATATGTTGACATTTTTCTAATGGAGCAGATTACCATTTTAAAATTGCTTGCTTTTTCAGCTGTTCTTCAAGAATCGGACCGTTGACGAAGAGGGCTATATCCTGTTTGTGAGGAAGAATGCCATTCAGATCCTCATTCCCAAGTTTGGACTGGAAGGAACGGTGTACCTGGCTGAGCAGAAGGGAGCATCTCTGTTCACCTATAATGAGGAGGTGGCAGCATGTTTCTAATGATTCTGCAATCCTGTCAATTCAATGTTTTATGTAGATTTCCTAGAGTCAACATTGGTTAAATGGCGGTGTTGTTTTCCAATTATTGAGGCTACAAATACTGAATGTTAATGCTTAGTTTAGAAGGTTCAAACGTAGTCAAATTAAAAGTTCCTTCAAAAATATAACCCCAATGTTCAGAATGAAATATGATGTTACTAATGGTAGCATGTCTTCAGCCTTGAATTCATGAACCCTGGCCTTTTGTATTTTCTACTTCAAAGTTAGAAACCTACACATTATATGACAATGGTGATTATTGTCATGTAAATGACCGACTGAGTGATTGTTCACAATGTTCGTTCGCCTGTTAGGCAACTATAATGCTTGTGCTAATAACTATGGTTGCCTGTTAGCATCAGGACGCGATGATGTCTTGTCATCGACATCTGTGTAATGCAACAGTGACAGATTGATGTCTTTGATGTCCTGGCAGTGGTCATGAATCACTGGTTTGTTACTTCAGTGAGCATGTGAATGGACAAATGTGGCCAGCCTTATTTATGTGTCAAATGAGTCATCAGGCAGTTCTCATGGTGTCTTTACTTTAATGGTTTTTGTTGAATGATTTGTTCAGAATAAATGCATCTGACACCCAGGGCCACCAACCAGGGGGTGCAGGGGGTGTGGTTCAAGCTGAGCCAAGCTCTTTGTGAATACAGACTAACATTTACCCACCTAGTCATGCAACGACCCAGTCCCGGATGTGATTATTTACATGAATTGAAGTCTGCCACAGGTTTTTAGTTAAAAGGGCAGTAAAACTGACTAACAATTAACTGTACTATTAATCATTAGTCAGCATTCTTTGCATCAAAGCCTCGCATTATTCAAATATCAACAACTTCAAACAAGAAGCGTTTAAACTGAACTCTGAAAGAGCACTGAGAATATTTTTAATAAAAAATAGTAAAAAAAAACCAATTATTCATCAGTTTCTACTGGTGACAGTAGAATGACTGCGCCATTACCTACAAGGAATGTTCATAGAAAAAACACAAAAATGGTGCTAGTAGCAATGGCTTAAAAATAAATTAATGCTAACTCTTGATTAAGAAATTTTTCATATTTTATTTTGTGATTATTTGTACAGGTAATGCTAGTTTAGATTATAAATGGTACTTTAATAAATGTATAAAGAAATTTAACAAAATTGTAATCTTGGATAGAAATGTTTGACAATAAAAGTTGCACTAGAGTTCAGATTTATGTTATGTATTTTACAGGAGAACACACAGACAGCTGATGATGTCGCTCTGAATGTCTTTGACCCAGTCAAAGTCCAGATCAGCATTGACAGGTCCAACATCCAACACCAGAAGCTGCGACTTCAGCTTGTGAAGCCTGTTGTAAGTATGAACAGACAAGTAAGGACAGACTATATATGATGTTTATCAACTTTGTTATAAGTATGGACAGACAAGTAAGGACAAGACTTCATATGATGTTTATCAAGCCTGTTGTAAGTATGGACAGACAAGTAAGGACAAGACTTCATATGATGTTTATCCAGCTTGTTGTAAGTATGGACAGATAAGTAAGGACAGACTACATATGATTTTTATCAAGCCTGTTGTAAGTATGGACAGACAAGTAAGGACAAGACTTCATATGCTGTTTATCAAGCCTGTTGTAAGTATGGACAGATAAGTAAGGACAGACTACATATGATTTTTATCAAGTCTGTTGTAAGTATGGACAGACAAGTAAGGACAAGACTTCATATGATGTTTGTCAAGCCTGCCATGAGTATCCACAGACAAGTAAGGACAAGACTTTATATAATGTTTGTTAAGCATCTCATAAATATGGATGGACAAGTAGGGACATACTTCATACGATGTTTGTCAAGCAAGCCTCAAAACAAGTAATGACAAGACTTTATATGATGTTTATCAAGTCTGGCGTTAGTATTGACAGACAAGTAAAGACAAGACTTTATATGATGTTTGTCAAGCCTGTCATAGATATTGACAGACAAGTAAGGATAGACTTCATATGATGCATGTCAAGTTTGTCGTATGCATCGACAAACAAGTAAGGACAAGACTTCATATGATGTTTATCAAGCGTATCTTAAATATTGACAGACAAGTAAGGATAGACTTCATATGTGTTCACCAAGCCTATCGTGAGTATTCACAGACAAGTAAGGACAAGACTTTATATGATGTTTATCAAGCATCTTGTAAATATGGATAGACAAGTAAGGACATACTTCAAATGATGTTTGTCAAGCCTGTTATAGATATTGACAGACAATGATAGACTTCATTATGAATAGCCAAGTAAGGATGGACTTCGTATGATGCTTGTCAAGCCTCTTGTAAATATGAATAGCCAAGTAAGGATGGACTTCATATGATGCTTGTCAAGATAAGTGGCCTGTTAAATTGTTCCGATATAAAACAATATTTTACAATACCCATTTGAACTGATACAATGTCAGGTAATACTGTTACAGTGTCCAGTGGAACTCTTATTTAAACTGTTACAATATCAGGCTGTACTGTTATGGTGTCAAATTTAACTGTTACAATGCAAGGTTGCACTGTTATTATGGGTGTTTAAATATTGACATAGGATTGTTTTTCCTTGATTTAGATCAGTGGGTTCAGCGTGGAGCCACAACCCACCCCTGACGCAGCTCCTCCAGCAAAGAAAGTTCGCAACATGTGAATTCTGTCATGTTCTTCTTAATGCTGACTCTCAGCTGTGAATCCTTCCAAGTGACAGAATGTGTACACAATGTTAGAGCCTGTCTCTAAAGTCTCTAATAAATGGCAGTGTCTTCTTTATCAGAATGTGTACACAATGTTAGAGCCTGTCTCTGGAGTCTCTAATAAGTGGCAGTGTCTTCTTTGTCAGAATGTGTACACAATGTTACAACCTGTCTCTAATAAGGGGCAGTGTCTTCTTTGTCAGAATGTGTACACAATGTTACAACCTGTCTCTAATAAGGGGCAGTGTCTTCATTGTCAGAATGTGTACACAATGTTACAGCCTGTCTCTAATAAGTGGCAGTGTCTTTATTGTCAGAATGCGTACACAATGTTACAACCTGTCTCTAATAAGTGGCAGTGTCTTTGTCAGAATGTGTACACAATGTTACAACCTGTCTCTAATAAGTGGCAGTGTCTTCATTGTCAGAATGTGTACACAATGCTACAACCTGTCTCTAATAAGTGGCAGTGTCTTCATTGTCAGAATGTGTACACAATGCTACAACCTGTCTCTAATAAGTGGCAGTGTCTTCATTGTCAGAATGTGTACACAATGTTACAACCTGTCTCTAATAAGTGGTAGTGTCTTTATTGTCAGAATGTGTACACAATGTTACAACCTGTCTCTAATAAGTGGCAGTGTCTTTGTCAGAATGTGTACACAACGTTGCAGCCTGTCTCTAATAAGTGGCAGTGTCTTCATTGTCAGAATGTGTACACAATGTTACAACCTGTCTCTAATAAGTGGTAGTGTCTTAATTGTCAGAATGTGTACACAATGTTACAACCTGTCTCTAATAAGCAGCAATGTCTTGTTTTTCAGACTGTGTACACAATGTTACAACCTGTCTCTAGTAAGTGGCAATGTCTTCATTCTCACAATGTGTACACAATGTTACAACCTGTCTCTAATAAGTGGCAGTGTCTTCATTCTCACAATGTGTACACAATGTTACAACCTGTCTCTAATAAGTGCCAGTGTCTTCATTGTAAGAATGTGTACGCAATGTTACAGCCTGTCTCTAATAAGTGGCAATGTCTTCTTTGTCAGAATGTGTATACAATGTTACAGCCTGTCTCTAAAGTCTCTAATAAATGGCAGTGTCTTTGTCAGAATGTGTACACAATGTTAGAGTGTCTGTAATAAGTGGCAGTGTATTCTTGTCAGAATGTGCACCACAGTGTTAGAAGCTGTGTCTAAGTGTCTTCTTTGTCAGAAGGCGTACACAATGTTAGACTAAGTCTCCAAGTGGCAGTGTCTTCTTTGTCAGAATGTGTTCACAATGTCTTAAAGTTACTTGGTTGTTTTTGAACTTATGGCCAAATTCCCCTGTGAAATTGACATGTATCAGAAAGCATTGAATATTTTTAGGCATAGATGCTGCAGTATTCAGTGAATGAGTCGCATATAAAGAACAGAGGCGGCACTTTTAAGCTTCAAAAACTTCTACTCCTACATCATGGTTGCCACTCCAGTGTCATAGTTAAACTGATTTATATAGAAAAAAACTATTAATACAGGAAATTAGAAATTTGTGTCACATTCAGCAAGGTGTATTAATAAATGATATTTTGAAAACTACAGTTGACTGTTTACATGTAGACGCATGCAACTGTAAAAAATTGCATGATGTAAGTCCACAAACCCTGAGCTGAGTATGAGTATATATGCATTTATTACAATTAAGTGCTTGATGTGTCTGCAGATAAAAAATAAATACGTAACAAATGTTTACACATTGATAGAAAGTTAATACAATGAAGTTTCAAGCTGAGAAAAATTGTTTTAGCAAAAGAAGAAATACAACTTTTTTATTTCGTTGAATTTTTACAAGAATGCCAGTCATTCCAAGACTGAAATCATTATTTGCATCAGATAAAAGTTCAACATATTTGTGTTTGTTGATTTATCCAACCGTAGCCAATTAAGCGTACCTTTGATGGAGATTTAGACACTTATTTGACAAATGCTCACATTTCTAGGGGTGTCCCAATTAATTTATGTAGAGTGTTTGTGTGGGATGGCGCATTTATGCTCCCTGTGATACGGCGGTTAGCGATCGCTTGTTACAACCAGTAATGTAATAATCGACCAGTAATGTAATAATCGACCGGTAATGTAATAAATCGACCAGTAATGTAATAATCGACCGGTAATGTAATAAATCGACCAGTAATGTAATAATCGACCGGTAATGTAATAAATCGATCGGTAATGTAATAATCGACCAGTAATGTAATAAATCGACCGGTAATGTAATAATAGACCAGTAATGTAATAAATCGACCGGTAATGTAATAATCAACCAGTAATGTAATAATCGAACGGTAATGTAATAATCGACCAGTAATGTAATAATCGATCGGTAATGTAATAATCGACCAGTAATGTAATAAATCGACCGTTAATGTAATAATCGACCGGTAATGTAATGAATCGACCAGTAATGTAACAATCGACCAGTAATGTAACAATCGACCAGTAATGTAACAAATCGACCGTTAATGTAATACTCGACTGGTAATGTAATAAATCGACCGGTAATGTAATAATCGACCGGTAATGTAATAATCGACCGGTAATGTAATAAATCGACCATTAATGTAATAATCAACCAGTAATGTAATAAATCGACCATTAATGTAATAATCGACTGGTAATGTAATAAATCGACCGGTAATGTAATAAATCGACCGTTAATGTAATAATCGACCGGTAATGTAATAAATCGACCGGTAATGTAATAATTGACCGGTAATGTAATAAATCGACCGTTAATGTAATAATCGACCGGTAATGTAATAAATCGACCAGTAATGTAACAAAAATTACGATGATAAGCATTATGATGGTGATGATGTTAATAATGATGATGAAGTTGATGATGAGGGTGATAAACGATTATGATGATGATGACAATTAAGGGGTCATCTTAATGACGATAATAATGAAACAGATGATGATGATAAAGATTATGATGATAACGATTGTGATGATGAGGGTGATAAATGGTTATGATGATGAGGAGGAAAAAGATGAAGGCAATTAAGCGGTCTTAGTGATGATGATGATTATGATGATGAGGGTGATAAATGGTTATGATGAGGAAGAAGATGAAGACAATTGAGCGGTCTTAGTGATGATGAGGACGAAGACAATGACATCTTCAGCCTCGTCATTCTGCTCCTCATCGTCATCATCATCCTTATGTTCACCCTTATAACGGCCTGTCATGCTGACACCCACTCGACGTGGTAGCGCTAAGATAAACCCTTAATTATCTTCATCTTTCTCCTCCTATTCATCATCATCATTACCATTTATGATTTTCACCGTCATCATAATCATCTTCATCGTTTTTATTACATTACTGGTCGAGTTATTACATTACCGGTCGAGTTATTACATTACTGGTTGTAACAATCGCTCCCGGGCTGCGATAAATGTAGCCATGTTTTGTCGAAGTAGTCACGATCGTCAAATTGGCTTACGGCGCGCTGAATATAGTAGATGCGCTGGCGGTTATATATATATATATGTATATATATATATATATATATATGTACATATATATATATATATGTACATATATATATATATATGTATGTATGTATGTATGTATGTATGTATATATATATATATATATATATATATATATATATATATATATATATATATATATATAGACCCAATCCTCGCAGCGCACCACAACAAAATGGCAAAAAAGCAGTTCATAATCGATAAGCAGTTCCAGTTGTAAACAGTTGGATTGATACGCTGGGGATCTATGGAGGATAAGCAAGTTTAAACTTGGGTTTTTAGTTTAGTTTAGTTAGTTTTAGTTTACGGCGAAATGTTGTTATATTTCCTACAGACTCAGCATTAACAGGGAGTGAATTCCACAGAGTCGGTGCAGCAACTGAAAAAGCTCTAGTTCCGACATTTGTCTTAACACTGGGAACAAAAAGTAGATTAGAATGAGATGATCGAGGCTGTCTTACAGGAGTGAGCAGTGAATGAAAACACGCTGGTTGCTTGGATGAAAGTGCGTGATATGCAATTGTACCGATCTTAAACATAATGCGATATCGGACAGGGAGCCAATGCAATGATTTAAGAAGTGGTAATGAGGGAGAAACGAGGAGACCGGGTAATTCCGAAACGTCATGAAAGCAAACAACATCCGACATATGTTGTGCACTATGCCACCCAGCGACCAACGAGCAAGTGGAACGCTTCGTTCAGACATTCAAGCAGGCCATGAGATCAGCGAGAGCGACTCGAGTGCAGTGAAACGATACCTAGTCAAATTTCTGTTTGCCTACAGAAACGCTCCACATGCGACAACTGGAGATTCCCGAGAAAGACTGTAGATAATCACCAGACCACGTCAATATAGGAGAGGGCAATAGAGAGAGTTCGACGTTGGAGAGAGAGTAGCAGTAAACAACCAAAAATGGGTGCCCGGTACCACCAAGAGAAGAGGGGTACCAGATCTTATGGCAGAGGTACAGTGACCGAGTCAAAGCCTCTGACATGACCATGGTATCTAGTGCAGTGGAGGTACAAGTGGATGACGGTTCGACAGGAACAGCAGTGTGAGACAGACCGGCAATTCCAGTGCAGACACTGAGGGCAGTGGACCATTCCTTTAGAAGGTCTACAAGAATCAGGAAGTATTTAAATAAGATGGATCTGCGACAGTAAGAAAACGGTGTCCAGTTTAATTAAGGACATAGACGTTAGTTCATGCCGTACCAAAAAAGCACTAAACAACGGACGCTGAATCCAAGCGCAGTATTTGGAAGAGAGGGGTGTAGAGTGTTGGTGTAGGATTGCGCATGTATGCATGCTCCTGTGGTACGGCGGTTAGCGATCGCCCCAGGGCTGCGATAAATGTAGCCATGTTTTGTCGAAGCAATAAGTGTGTGTAATACACTACAGTTTCCAAGGCAAACATTATCATCTTTATACAACCACCCAGACGCAAATCTACTATCTCAAGGTGTCGATAACAAACGATAAAAAAGATACAATTTCTTTA
This sequence comes from Lamellibrachia satsuma, assembly GCA_033239005.1. Taxonomy (NCBI): domain Eukaryota; kingdom Metazoa; phylum Annelida; class Polychaeta; order Sabellida; family Siboglinidae; genus Lamellibrachia; species Lamellibrachia satsuma. The sequence continues at coordinate 429,825 of BSQZ01000079.1, read as the reverse complement.
GTGTCATGACGACATTGAAAAAATACTGAATCGCGGGACATAAACGATGGAAATGTCCCATGGAGAACTCGGGTAATTTTGTAGTGGGCGGGATATGTGTTAGTGCGCGGTGACGCGTGTAGTCAATGGAAAACGCGTTTGTCTACATAATAATGAATTTCACGCCCGCCACCGCCCGCCACCCACGATCTTTATTATTATTATAATCATGAGCAACAACGACCCAACAAGAGCGAATGCGACGGTCAAGTTCTCATAGAAAACATATTGCATTAACATACACCACAACACCGACTATATGATCAACACCATGTCTGTTGCGTGAGTGATCATGTCCCTCAATTTCCCACGGTCACGTGTCTTTAGTCAGTTCTGCTGCGTTCTTTTCTAGTCAAGCTGCCAGACTATCAATCAAGGATTTTAATTATTTGCTTTTCCCTCAATCTTTTCCCTCAATCTTTTCCCTCATTCTTTTCCCTCAATCTTTTCCCTCAATCTTTTCCCTCAATCTTTTCCCTCAATCTTTCCCTCAATCTTTCCCGTGGTCAATAATTTTCTCTTTCTCATCACGTGGCCTAGAAATGATGTCTGTCTTTTCCTAATTGTGTACATGATTTTCCTTTTATTGTTAGCTGTTTTTTACATTTATTTTCTGTCCATTGTACTCTAAGCACTATTATCAAAGTGTATGATAACATTCATTATCTAATAACGTTTTAAGAACACGTTCATGCTAAATGCATCAGATTGGATATATAGGCCCTAGCGGTTTTATTATAGCAACATTACATGGCCGACACACGTGGATGAGGCTATGCTACGTCTATCACTATGTTACTGTATTATAGCAACATTACATGGCCGATACACGTGGAGGAGGCTATGCTACGTCTATCACTATGTTACTGTATTATAGCAACATTACATGGCCGATACACGTGGAGGAGGCTATGCTACGTCTATCACTATGTTACTGTACGGTCTCTGTGAAATTACATCACGTAAAGGCGACTGTTGTTTTGGCATAATAATATTCTGGTAATGTTCTGTAAATAAATAATTATCCATAAAGTCTATGCGATGTGCTGTTGTTTTTAATATATTAAACTCTGGATAATCATATATTAATGTAATTAGCGTCTCATTGTTCGCGTTTTCGTGTATACTATTTTGCAACTTTGCTTCGCTCTGGTATACAAACTGACTAGTATCCTTTTTGTGTTGTGCCCTATTGTCTAGTGTATTGAGACGCATTCACTGTGTACCACGAGAGCTTTCTTGCCAGTGCGCGGCGTTTAGATATTCGGGTAAAGACAGTCTCTTCTCGGCTGGTTGTTAGGTTCCACATGGCTGAACCGGCGAATGGTCCAAAGGTCATGTTCGCCGTCACAGATTTCTTTGCATGAATTATTAAACTATTTTAATGGTGTGTAAGTATGTGACTGTGAGCGGTGGGCACACATAATTCAAAAGTAAACGCTCCGTTCCCGACAGGCACACAGACACCGCTGCTTCTTGAAATCGTCAAAAGTTAATTGGGTTTTGTCGGACAACCTTTCAATACGTACATTACATATGGTAATTAAACAGTACTCACGACTTTTGACCCTAACAATCACATCAACGGTCATTTTCACGCGCGTGGGGGTAACTTTGATATTGCACAGAGGAACTACGTTTGTGACGAATGCCCCGAATGCCTATATATTGGGTGGTTGTTCACTAGTTGTTTACTAGAATTCATAAGCTGCCATAGTGAATCAAACGATTCTTGTCGACGGAGAAAACTCGTTGTTTGCTGCACAAGTTATATCATCGACCGACATGTCTGGAAGACACAACTTCGTAATCGCCGGCGTCGTCGGCTTCTTGGTTCTGAGTTTGTTCTGCTGCACGGTGAGATGTTTAACAGGTGAGTGACAGCTGGGTTGATACACATGTAGGTACAACCATATGCGTCATAACACATATATGGACTAAACCATTCTTGCGTGCACTTTGTAATGATGGCAAAGACAAGGTTTGCCAACAATACGAAACAGCGAAGTCAATCTTAATAGTCCGTATATCGTATGTCTTTTTGAAAGATGTGTCAACATTTGTCAGATAGTTAACAATCATCAGCGATGTAACTATTATGAAACGATTACAGCATTATAAATAAAGGAGGCATTGAAATATTTGAGTTTAAAGAATATTTTTTTTCATTAATAACTCCTCTGATTGCATCTGTTGCCAAATGTGGTTCTAACATAAGTCCTTTAATATTTTCACTATTAAGAATTGATAGTGTTTAAAATGATTAAATGTATGTCATTTTAGCTTTTTACAGCTTTTTAACTTATTTTATTAAAACTGTTTAACCATCTAAAGACTTTCTTGGGAAAATATAGGAAACGAATATCACCATTTAGGACGGTGGCGTAGCAACAGCGCTGCAACCGGCAAAAAGTGATGCGACTGAGCGGTGCTATAATGATCATCACCCCATCGCATCACGTCATCGTTTTAACCGCGTTGCCACCTTCAGCGATGGGCCATATTGGCCATCATAAATATGCAGTGTGTAATCGTAGGACGTTTGCTGGTGGTGGGGTTATGTTGGCCAAGTTCTTCTGCGTGGGTGGTTATGTTGGCCAAGTTCTTCTGCGTGGGTGGTTATGTTGGCCAAGTTCTTCTGCCTGGATGGTTATGTTGGCCAAGTTCTTCTGCGTGGGTGGTTATGTTGGCCAAGTTCTTCTGCCTGGGTGGCATGCGCCTCTCCGAAAATTATTGCACACTTGGCTGCTATAGCGCTCAAAGACATTTATGAATATTTTACGCAACTCTTGTTCCAAGCGACATAAAGATGTACTTTAATTTTAGTTGTTTATTTGACAACTGTACTTTAATTTTAGTTGTTTATTTGATCGACAATGATTAACATGTGGTGTTCTCGGATTAGTTTTTATTGATTTATTTTGCACGACGCCATATCCGGTTAATTATTATCCACGACTGGGCGGTCCTGCCAATTACAAATGAAGGCACAACTGATATATTTTGCCATCTAAAATTTGTGTCGGGTGCGGTGTTCGTGTGGTAGGGCGTCGGACTTTCGGTCGAGGGGACCGGGATTTAAAATCACCTGCTGCCGTTTCGAAACTTTCTTTTCAATTCACATAATGGTTTCAATTGCAGCGACGTGTTGCGAGGGAGAAGTCGTCTGCCTCTACTGTCGTGCGGGCCTCAAGCTGAAGATCAATGACGTCACATATGGTCGTGACAACGCCTACACGTGCGCTAGAACGACCGTATACAGCCCCAAATGCACCAAAACTATTACAAACGCCATAAAACCGAAGGTTTGTAATGCGTATTTCGATTGTTTTTTCTTCGTATAACGTGCTACGAAAGCACGTTATTGCAGCAAATGTTGATCACTCAAAATATTGCCCAAATCTTCCTGAAATTATCGGCCAAATTGTAATAACAATAGTTAGATTTCGACAATTTCTACAATTGAGTTGGAAAAGGTACAAAGAACAGCAACAGAACTGGCCCGCACGTGAGACAAATAAGATACAAATAACGTCAAAAGAAAACTAGCGATTAAGAATGACTGAAGTATATTTGAAGATAACTTTTGGCCTCCAATTGAGTTATTTAGTGAAATGGTTGTAGTGCTATGTGCAGAATATGTTTGATATAACGCCTTCTTAATATTAATTACATGTGATGCAGAAACGTTTGCAAGTCACCGAAGTATGAAAAACAGGATTTGTTTAACCAGAACCGCTGTTGATATTATTAGAGTTAAGAGGCTTTGGACGGCCACTTGTTAAACAGAGTTATTCGCATAAGAAATAGCAATTCTTTAACACGTTATATTGATTATTTACCAAACTTTGTGAATTGCTTTACCACCAAATGATTTGGTTATTGTTAACCTTACAATGTTCAACCAAACAACATTATTTACCAAACACTTTTGAAAAACTGAATAGAATGTGATATTTGGTCAATAATAAAATGAGATAGTGTTAATAATATTATACGTCGTTGAATGTTTCAGTGTGATGGATTGGACATGTGCACGTTTTCTGTCTCCAACAAAGTGTTCGGCTCTGACCCTTGTCCCAACATCTACAAATACGTCGTTATCAACTATGAGTGCGTCGGTAGCGTCACCACTCAACGACCCACGGGTAAGTCTCTCTGGGTGTTTTTTGTATTTTACACCGCTATATCATTTCCCCGGATTGGCTTCTTGCTGAGATATAGGGCTGCCATCTTGAAAAAGCCAGTAACCTTAAAGATACATTAGCATTACAACTGATATATAATAATAAATTACCAGATTCAGCACAATACCAATAAGGGATACCATTAGGGCAATCCCATACCATTTGTCTATTTTCTATACGCTTGATAACCAACTTGGAACTGGCTACCATTTTGATGACATTCTCATCACGGAAACCATACATTTCTTATTCTGCATATACTATCATAACCACCTCTTCACCAAATTCCAAACTTATGTCATAATTAGAACATAATTGCATATCGACTGTCTATAAATTAGCTAGTTGATATACGACTGGCAGCCAGTTTGGAAATGGCGGCCATTGTTATGGTATTCACATTGTTTCCCATGTTGGGTACAAATCAGTTGTGATGCTACATATAATAAAGTACATGTCCAGTATTGTCTATATAATGTCATGCTTCTATAATGCTTTGGACAATTCCCATATATTTGGCCGGCTAACCGCTGTACTAGCACTATTGTTTAATTAGCTTACATGAAAACAAAGTCTCGTTGTTCCAGCTGGCGTCAAGAATGTCGTGGCATGTGAGCACCAGTCGCTACAGATGGTCTGTCCGGTCGGTCAACGAGTGGACGTCACAAGGGCCATCTATGGCCGCGGAGATTCCACTACCTGTCGTGCAGGTTACTTCTACTCGACTAGTTGCGGCAACGACGTTAGGGCGGCAGTCATCGCATCGTGCCTCGGTCGGCAGAGCTGTGTCGTAACGGCCAACAACGCCATCGCCGGAAACGTCGACCCGTGTCCCGGCACATACAAGTACCTCATCGTCGAATACCGCTGCGTGTAGCCGGGTAACCGGGTAACTGCCTTCCTCTAGATTGACACAAGATAACACTAATTACGTTTTGTTTGTGGAGCGTTCCGTCTGTCGATGTATAGTCTATTTAGGCATCATATTTGCGTTGGAGTGTAATCATTACGATTCAATGATTGTTTACTTGCTATAAATGTGAACGATATGCACCGTCGTTGAGGTGGAATATAGATTTACTGCATATCAGTAACTATGAATGGGCAACATGTGTAGATCATCTTGTGACTTGTTTAATCGGTTTTGTTGAGAAAGAATCACAAGTATATATTTGCAGTTACTGCATGCATGCAGGAGGGCTGAATTGGTGGCGAATATATAAGACTTAGTATAAATTTACAACAAGTGTAGACTATATTACATCATCGCTGAGAAATGACCACTGTGGGTCAATACGTATGTATTTACAGTTAATGTTGTAAGTGTATACACTCATTATCCTGTGGTGCAATAAGGTATGGTTGCAGTTGCATGTCCGTGTGGCTCTTGTTCGTCCACACCCACGCCTTGCAGTTGTCTGTCCGTGTGGCTCTTGTTCGTCCACACCCACGCCTTGCAGTTGTCTGTCCGTGTGGCTCTTGTTCTTCCACATCCACGCCTTGTAGTTGTCTGTCCGTGTGGCTCTTGTTCTTCCACATCCACGCCTTGTAGTTGTCTGTCCGTGTGGCTCTTGTTCGTCCATACCCACACCTTGTAGTTGTCTGTCCGTGTGGCTCTTGTTCGTCCATACCCACACCTTGTAGTTGTCTGTCCGTGTGGCTCTTGTTCTTCTTCTGCCCCTTTTACCGTCAACATTTCTCTTGTAATCCAATAATGCTAGTTTGAGTTTCTGTATTTTATATAATCACTATGTTTCATCAAGTGTGTAGTTGCAATATGTGTAGATTATTAATAAATTAATTATCGCTGCGTTTGGCCAGAATCTTCACGTATCAATAAATGTGCACTCGTAACACGTGCACAATGAAACATGTTAGCACATGTTTGTTTAATGATGATCGTATACTTAGACAAAACGCATTACTGAGTGTGATATTTTCTTGTTATGACACAAATGAGAATATAATTAGTCATGCGTGTATCCTGAATAACAGTCAAGGAATCACATCAGTAATTAGATAGATTTAATAAACCAATAGCGATGTTGATATAACACTTGTAGCACAATATATATATATATATATATATATATATATATATATATATATATATATATATATATATATATATATATATATATATATATATATATATATATTCTGTTTGTGAGGCGCGGTAGTTAATTAAATAAATGCTATATATTCATATTTGGTGTTGTTCATTGATTTTGTGAATACGATGTGATAGTCATTAAGGTTATCATCAGGTTAATTTCATCAGCCTTAGCATCCCCGGTTAAAATGCCCTAGTGGAAAGTCCCTGAAGCGCACCCGCTCCCTTAAGCGCTAACACTGCCCTGGCGGACCACTGCCACACCATTTATGAGTTATGTATTCCACTCTTTAGTCCTCGCTGTATAAAGCGCAAGCTAAAATGATTGAATTCTTCAAGTCAGTCGTTCCCGAGAACGAACATAGGTAAGTTTGACTTTAATATGACATTCTGTGAAAGTCTTGGCGGTAAATAGTGTGCATTTGTTCCATTATTAGTAATTACATTAACTTTTTTATCACAGAAACATACACATTATCGAAATTTAATGATGGAATCCGTTTTTTGTAAATGGCCGATTTAGTGTTATTGGTCGGTCTCGCTAAACCTTACCATCCATATGCCCAGAACATACCCGACCAGCAATAAAACAGATGGGGCGTTTCGAGTAACAGTGAGTTGTACAATGACCCCGCCAACTGAGTACTGGCCTCAAAGCCCAGAATGTTGCCAGTGAGAAATGTGGTAATGACATATCTGTCTGTATAATTAAATATCTAATTAGTATATATAGGTTATAGTTGTTCTATGTTTCGCGTAACGTTTGTCTTTAATGGAAGTTAGCTAAATGTTGTACGTCTATATATCGTTCTGTGTTGTCGGCGATTGTAACTATCGCTACGCAGGCGCACTGTGGGGAAGCACGAGGGCGTTGTGGGAACATGTTTCGCCAAAGCGCTCCGAACCCTTCTTCTTCTTCCCTTGTGGGCTGGGGGCCACATCACTTAATCTGTTCCACCCTCTCGACGAATCGTCTCCAGCCATTCTTCTACAATTCTCTCCCACTCACGGCTGTCACCTCTGACCTTTCAAGGTCTCTCTGATCACTGTCCCTCCATCTTATTTTAGGCCTTCCTCTTCTCCTTCTACCGCCATCTTCTGTTTTCTATGCTCCGTCAATCTCTCTTCACTCATTGTCTGTACGTGTCCTTCCAGTCGCTGCCTGCTCCCCAACACGTTCTTTATTATCATCAGCAGTTGATATATGTATACAATGCTTAATTGGTGTACCCGGGGGGGGGTATTGCCATACCAAAGCGGTGGGGTGTGCCGCCAGAACCCCATGGAACACATGGAGAGAGAGAGAAACCAAGAAATTTATGGTCACCAAGAGAGAATTATTGACCAATGTATCTAATATCTATAAGTGTAAAGTAAGCCCGGGCAGAACGTTTTCATTGGGAAATTTCCTCTTCGATGAAAGAGAGAATTATCAAGTTTAATTGGGGCACAAAGAGAGAAAATTTACATTTTTTCTTTGGACAGAGAGAGAAAAATGGCCAAAAACATTTGCGCGGCGCATACATGTATACCTCAGTATAGGGAGTAACCCCCCGGGGTGTACCTGTGATGATTAGTAAAACAGACCTTATTTTTAAGCTGCGTCTTTGAAAATATTGTCAAAATGGAAGTGGGGTGTGTGCTAAACTGTGACATCTCCAGTAACCTTTGAGAAAAAAACACATACAATTGCGTATCTAGGATCTCGCATAGGGAGGCCAAACAAAGGGAGGCCAAACAAAGGGAGGCCAAACAAAGGGGGCCAAGCTTAGTTACCTATTAGTTTATCATGCTACCGTTTAGTGGCGCAGCAGGTTTATGAAAAAAATTACCCAATGTTCTCTTATATACCCCAATGCACGCACGCACACACGCATGCACGCACGCACACACACAATGTTTTTCGATATACCCATCGTAAGTCAACTCTTAAACCGTGAAATAATCGTTAGTAGACGGTAACCAGTGAAACACAAATCACTCAGAGTACCAATAGTTTCACAGAACCATAATAATTTCACAGTTCTGTTGAACAAATCTGTTGATATAAACCTGTGTCCAGGCCACCTGTATAGATCTGTCACTACGGCCACGTGTACTATTACACCCCCGAACACGATGATCTGGTAAAAGAAGAGCTGTATGTTTATGTAATGATTTGTAAATCATTACGAGGCGACTGATCTCTCTCCGGCGATCCAATGACTCCCACTAATAATATTTCACCATTTCAGTGATGCTGCTTTCCCGGCTGTCGTTGTTCTTTACGAATCTTGCTACTCGTCGGTGACTGTCTCGATCCCACGAGGAGCTCGCATACTCGAGATGCAGACGAACCAGGCTAAATGTGGAGGCAGCGTCACAACAAAAAAATATTGTAAAATAAATGCTATTTGCTTTTTTCCATCAGCAGACGGCGGCGCGGGTGACTCCTCTTGATAATAGGCCAAGAAACGTAAAAAGGCATCTGCCATGAAAGAACCTTTTCCCTGCTATCAAGATATCAATCTAGCCTGTCTATCGTCAACTCGAGCAAAAATGAATGCCCAGTCATGAAATACTAATGCACTCTTTGGAATGTTGACAAGCGGACAGAATGTGCGCAAGTCGCCTTGAAAAACACCACTGATTTAATCATGGGAGAGGCGTTTATTACCGCGTTATGTGGCAGCGTCTACAGTTGTAGTACTGATCAAACGTGCGTTTTGGGTCAGTGCCTTTGACATTTATTTGTCACTGTAACTTGTGAATTTAGTCACGATGTTCCCACCCGCCGCACCTCGGTGTCACCATGTCATAGTGAGCAGTAAGGGCGGTGGCGATGGTCGAAGTAAGTGATATCGCACAGCAGGTGGTTTTCTAACAAATAAAACACATTGCGTTTGTTGCAAAATAAATTTTTTTGACGGATTTAACATTCTCTGTGGAGGGGGGGGGCAAAATTGACGACGGCCCAGAATGTTGTACTGATGAATGAGGCTGAGGCTGCGCAGAAACAGCGCCAGTTGCAGCACTGTGGACCACAAAGTCCAAGGTGCGTATAGAGCGTGCGCGATGGGGTCCCCTATTGTTGGTGGAGGCCCTGGAAGGCATAGGGGGTCATCCCAGAAATATTAAAACTTAGAGCCCAGAAATGCGTTCAGAATGCATTTAGAGGTTCTATTTTAAAATTTCTGTTCTGGGGCGCATCACAGACTGCAAGGGGTCCCAGAGCTGCGAGGCACTTCACCCATCCAAGGGAGTGAACGTGGACAACGTGGAGTCGTCGACATTTCCCAGGCTTCGAACTGTAGTAAGATAATTCGAATCCCGATCATCTTGATTGAAAGGTTGATAATCAAACCACGAATGTTTTTAGAATTAACAAAACGTGGTGTATATATATATATATATATATATATATATATATATATATATATATATATATATATATATATATATATATATATATATATATATATATATATATATATATATATATATATATATATATATATATATATATATATATATATATATATATATATATATATATATATATATATATATATATATATATATATATATATATATATATATATATATATATATATATATATATATATATATATATATATATATATATATATATATATATATATATATATATATATATATATATATACACCACCATATAATATAATATATATATATATATATATATATATATATATATATATATATATATATATATATATATATATTCACACACATACATTACCAGACGAGGAAGTCGATAGTACAGATAGTTGACCCTGTTTGTGTAATGATTTCCTCAATAGGATGGCATTTTTATTTTTTTAAATTATCCATTTCTTCATTAACGAAAAAACTACCGTAGTCACGAGGCATTGTCGTGTGTAGTCTACACAGTCACTAAGTGTGGAACTCTGCAGTTTGGCACTGTACTTTAAAAGCAGATGTTTATTTGCCATTAATTTTTTTCGCTAAATACACACACTCATATTTATATTCTCTGCACGAAGTTATCCGTGAGTTATTGAAGCGTTTAACAAACTGTTCGTTGTAGATTGTGCTGTGGACTGACGCTGTGCACTGCACGCAAACCATATATTACTCAACATGCGTGCATGAGAACAACGCTGCCCTATTCAAATCGGCAACATTCAGTTACAGTTGTGTTGCAAAGGCTTCAGTGCATACATTATGTGTTCAAATGGAACATTATTCACGACTCTCGAAATGAATAGTTATACTGTCATTTTATTCTCACGGGTGTGGGATATTTACACCACTTCACATCGAATTGAAACAGAGGATACCGGTGATGACTGCTTAACAATAACGTGTAGGCCTATATATTGGGTCGTTGTTGACTAGAAACAATTCACTCGCAGCGATTGCAACGTTAACTTGTTGTTAACGGAGAAAACTATTTGGTTGACGCACAAGTTATACTTGATCCACCGACATGTCTGGAAGACGAAATTTGGCCGGTGTCGTCGTCGTGATGGTTCTGGGTTTGTTCTTCTGCACGTCGACAGCTTTGAAAGGTGGGTGACACAAACCGTAGACATCCACACACACGCAATTATGCTGCGAACATTTCAACATCTTAAGAAATTTGGGGTATTTACCACCTCCATCTGATTGGATTGTCTGGCCTGGTATTCAGTTTTACGACTCAATACGTGTTGCTCTAAAATCCTGATTTTGTCCTTGTTTCATAGGGTGGCATGTTGTCTTATGTTTCATAGGGTGGCATGTTGTCTTATGTTTCATAGGGTGGCATGTTGTCTTATGTTTCATAGGGTGGCATGTTGGCTTATGTTTCATAGGGTGGCATGTTGTCTTATGTTTCATAGGGTGGCATTTTGTCTTATGTTTCATAGGGTGGCATGTTGTCTTATGTTTCATAGGGTGGCATGTTGTCTTATGTTTTATAGGGTGGCATGTTGGCTTATTTTTTATATTTGAAATTGCCCGCTAACGTGTTATATTTTCCTGAGCCTCAGCTTTTATCTAGGAATGGTTCTAGGTCAGTGTAGTCTCTACACTTACTCCGTCATCCGTCTCAACTATGCATGTAGTTGACATTACATCGTTTTTGTTTCTATACATTTACTTGTATGTGAAGCTTACTTTGAACAATTCGTAGCATAAAACTGCAGATAATAGTTATGTGTTGTCTTTGGAATGAAAATTAAGGCGTGATTTGTATGTAAACAACGACTGAAAATTCACCTTCCGTACGCCATCGTCGTGTCCGACTTGTCTCGAAATAAGGAGTGTTATTCTTCAAGTACCAAACACAGTTTCATTCCAACAAATAAAGCATTGAATATAACGCAGTGGTGTGTCATCTATTCATTCATTCATGAGTTGTGTGGCTGTGTTATTTTTAACAAAACATATTCACAAGTTTGTACGAACAACAGCAGTCGATTCGTGTCCAGTTTATGACGTACGGAAGAAAGACGTCGGACGAAATGCATGGTTATTTACTTGGTTGGATGCTCAAAGACAAAACACAAGCGTTCTTGTTCTGAATTGGATTATTTTATATAGGGTACATTTCAAACAAAATGATAATGTTGCTTAAAAGTGAAAACTAATACTTTTAATTTGTTGCATATTTTCATGCGACTAAATGTGGTACAATGTATGTAAATTGAAAAGAAAACGCTAGTCCCCTGATAACATACGATCCATGTGTCTCATTCACATATGTCGCGAACTCATCAAGGAACTGCTGTACATTTGTTGTCGATGGACGATAAATGACGACAACACGCATAGGTCTCAATCTTTGTGTTGATTTAACGTCCAAATGTTCAAAGGTCTCATATCGCTTAGTTGTTGTGTTTCGCAATTTATATTCTGACTTGCATAGTATTCCAACGCCGCCTCCGCGCTTAGCTGAACGACATGCTCCTATATAGCTGTAACCTGGTGGAGTTAATTCGTTGACAACAACAGTTTTATCTGATAATGTAATGATCTGATATGCTGCTGGGGTATGCCATTGTAGATGATACGATGGAACTAGGTGAACGTTTTATCACCAAGTCCATCCTGTGCCCCCTATGTGTGTTGATTCTGTAACATGTTGTTGTAGATTATTTTCAGCTAAAATTTCATTCAATAACTTTACACCGGGTGCAGAACCCAGTTCACAGTGAAGATTGACGTCACCGACAATAAGAATGTCTCGCTGTGCCATGGCTATCTCATTCACGTGTGTATAGTATTCCAACGCCGCCTCCGCGCTTAGCTGAACGACATTCTCCTATATAGCTGTAACCTGGCTGAGTTAATTCGTCGACAACAGCAGCTTTATTCGGTTTACACCAGGTTTCTGTTAAAAACATAAGATCTCCACCATGGTCCAACAAGTGTTCCTTCACCGTCACTGCTTTGTTACATATTGATGGTGCATTTAGTAGTACGCAAGTAACATTATACCTTGTGTCAGTTTGTCGACATATGTCAACCAGGTTTGTTGGATTAATTCTCCCCTTGTGTATGTGTTCAATGTTCGATCTTAATCGTCTTCCAGTTGTTATTACGGAAGAAATGGGGCGAAAATTGTTTATTCCAGCAGTAGTTCCCCGGTGCGTTCTGGAAGTTGCACGTATATTTAGTGATCGAAGAGTAAGGAGTGTTTTGAGTGGCACCGTTAAGTTCGTCTTCATAATGTTGGCCCCTATGGCCCGTAGTTGACAGCCGGTGAAAGTCAACATGTTTACATAATAGAGTTAGTGATGCAGCAAATTGGAACACACCCAAACGTGGTCACATGCATTGATGAACCCAGATCGCATTGTCACTGAAGTTGTTAGCAGTGTTGAATAGGTCGCTTGGGACGCACATTGACGACATTCTGATAGACTGTTAGACGCACCTGACGAAAACTGGTTCGGCAGCTTATTCCTATTAGGCGTGTAACGACCGATCCGGTTGACCGCTCACTAAAACAATGTTCAACCGCCAATAATTAAGAATATGACGAATTTCAAAAACATGAAGATAATATTATTTACAATACAATAGGGGGCAGCCGTGGCCTAGTGGTTAAAGTGCTGGACTCTAAATTCGAGGGTTGTGAGTTCAAGACCCACAGTGGGCACGGTTCATTTTCGAAGCTTAGGCAATTTCGTTTACCCTACTTTGCCTCAGTCTACTCAGCTGCAAATGAGTACAAACACTGTTTGGAAGGTACCTGCGATGGACTAGTGTCCCGTCTAAGTTGCTTCGCACTATAGAAACCAAGTTTAAGCACTGGCCATATAAGCCTTCATGGCTTCCTAAGGCGTAATGCCTGGGGGATGACTATACCTACTTACCTACCAGTATGCTATTTTATGTTTTGAGAATAACATAGTATAAAATTGGGGTTATTCCATATGAAATCAACCCAAAAAAGGCCAAAATCTTATTGACTCCCTCCAATAGTTTTAGAGTTATTGCATATTAATTATAAAAATAATTGTATTACCTCCTAACACATATGTAGATATAACTTTGGCCCTAATTGAGCTAAAGTACTGATATTGGTCTTAATATGAAGCTAAGACACATATATGTATCACATGGCAGATGAGAAAAAAAAATTTTTGAAGGTCAGTGACCTTAACGTTTGATCTGTTATACACAAAATGACTGAACTCCGATTTTTATTAAATTTGATCTTTAGAAAGGTCATTGTATCAACACGTTCTAAGCAAAACATAATAATTGCCTATATATAATTTCTTGAATGTTGAGCATGTGAGTGCGCATTCACTCCATGAAATTCTAAATGCATTTGCATTTGAATACGATCTACAAACATTTGATTTGTCAAATGCACAATCAAATGCGCAATCAAAAGCATGTTTGATTCTTTGAATACTTATTATTGTTAGATTCACTTTCACAAGTTCACAACATGCCATTAGAAAAGAAGTTCTGTATAGTGAGCAGTATCCTCAGCAGATTATGAAATCAGTGTCCGACCTGTGAATCCACTTTCACAACGCGCTCTTTGAAAAAGTGCTCTGTATGTCAATGGTCAACTGATCAATGCCTGAGCTGTTATTCATTCAACATGAAAATACCAACTGGTCTATAAGTTGATGGCTTCAGAGATTACCTGTTCAATGAAACAATGCGGACAAATGACTCCCTTGTGTTGTGTTGGCACTGTTGGGGTGGGTTGGGGTGGCAGCTCATTAGGGGAAATAAACATTAGCAGTGCTAGCCCAAAATATTTACAGCCATAGAGAGCGATTAGTGGTAGCTGTAATTATCCACTAGATCATCATCCCAGTGACCCCACCAGTGGACAGTTTATTGTCTTGGGTTCCCTTCCATTCTGGCCTACATGAATGATTCCCAGTAAACTGTCAATTGTCTATTCCTCCCTCCCATTTCCACCACCTCTGCAGGCCTGGAACGGTGACTCATTGTACGACTCTACAGATATGTTCATTTAGTGGGACTGGTATGTAGTGGGACGTAGTAGTTACAGTACTATACTACTGTATTTATTAAATAAATTAATAATGTGTTTGTATATATTACATTGTTTTTTTCTCCAAATAAAACAAACCATTAATATAAAGCAAAACATTTGAAATTAATTCAAATGCATTTGCAAATGTGTAACCGAAACATTTGCGTGCGATCCCAAAACATTTGCATTTGAATGTGTTCCTGGAAAATGGCATTTGCATTCAAATGCCTTGACATGCATTTGTTAACAAGCTTGGCATGTGGAAATAATGTTGTATTGGTCATGGTACGTGGGTACAATGTACTTATGAATCATGATTTAACATTCCTCACAATATTATGACTCTTATCAGAACTACATTGTTACGGACACTACAAGATTTAACATTCCTCACAATATTATGACTCTTATCAGAACTACATTGTTACGGACACTACAAGATTTAACATTCCTCACAATATTATGACTCTTATCAGAACTACATTGTTACGGACACTACAAGATTTAACATTCCTCACAATATTATGACTCTTATCAGAACTACATTGTTACGGACACTACAAGATTTTCCGGACACTTTTTCTGGATGACCTAACAATTCAGAACAAAATGTTAGGTCAAGGATAGTCATTTAGTGTTGTCATATTGGTGGGTCAGTGCGTTGGCCTAGTTAGCGACGCTTTTGTAAACTCCCTAATCTGAAATTATACGGAGGAAGCATTAATTTGGGAATACGTATCCAAATCCAGCAAAAAAGTATAATGTAGATATGTCTTGGTAGTTCGGCCATAGCTTAATAAATTGTGTGTGTGTACTTTGATGATGTAACCTGCAAAAGAAAGCTAACATATATATTCCATAACACATATTATTTAACCACACGAAAACACTAACCATAAATGGTAATTGTTGTATATTCACAGACACTACACATATAAGATACACGTGGTTCTTAGGGGTGATCTTTATTGCAAACGCATGTATTACTACTCAGGAAGTTCGCCACTGAACATGTATCACTACACATGTAGTCCACGACATAGACATGCATGTTTAACATTTCCCTCCCGGAATAATTATGAAGAAGTCTACTAACAACAATATAACTCCTTCTGTATGCCTACAGTGAAATAAGTTATCTGATTATTATAACATAGCTATGCACTAGCGATGTAACTCAATACTACACTAGTATTCAACCATTAACTAAACTAATGTAACTAGAGTCCACTAGCTCACTTATATCTGTTACACTACAGTGAAGCTCACTAATCTCTGGTACACTACAGATATAGCCTATATGATGCCTTACAGGAGAAGACAGTCGCAGATGTGTTTCCTCCTCCACTTGGGTAGGAGTTACCATTTCTGCAGTAGGCCTAGACTTATCCTGAACCGATTGCTGTTGAGGGGCTTCATACGTCAACCCACTGGCACTGTCGTTTGTCTGATTCAATGATGGTATAGTGTCAATCAAACAGTCATGACCATCAGTCGCTGCAGTCAACTCTAACTGTGTCAGAGGCAAGTTACTTGAGTTTACCCTTGAACTCAATTGGTCAATGTGGCGTTTCCACAATCCCTTAGAAACAGTGACTTGATACGTCAATGGACCACACTTCTTGTTTATAGTTCCTGGGACCCACTTATCTTTCCCATGGTAATCTCGAACCCATACCATGTCTCCTTCCCTGAATGATCTCACATTTTGAGAACCACGCTCCATCTGTTTCTCTAACCGTTTGTTTTCCCGTCGTTTATCCGGTTTCACACTGTCAAGTCGAGTGCGTAGCTGTTTACCCATGAAACGCACTGCTGGCAATCCCCCTGTGAAAGCGTGCGGAGCATTTCTATATGCCAGGAGGAACTTATCCAGTCTAACCTGGAGTGACTCCCCTGACGATGCCATAGCTTTCAAAGCCTGCTTTACAGTTTGGACAAATCGCTCTGCTTGCCCATTAGAACTTGGATGAGATGGCGATGTAGGTTTGTGCAACACTCCCAACCAGTCCAAGAAGTCCTTGAACTCACGAGACTTAAAACTGTGGACCATTGTCGAGACCAAAGTATGAGGAATTCCCCCTCTACTGAATATCGTCCTCAGTAGCTTCACTGGCCGTACTGTTTTGAATGACAACTTCTGGCCATTTGGAATAGGAGTCTACAACAATGAGAAGCATTTTCCCCTCCACAGGGCCTGCATACTCGACGTGTACGCGTTCAACTGGTCGCGAAGAAGGTATCTATGGATGTACCGGTGCGTTAGTAGGATTTCTCTGTACCAACTGACACAATTCACACGCTTTCGTGCATGATTCTATATGTGCATCCATACCCGGCCACCAGACATATGAACGTGCGACACCCTTTTTCACTACTCCGATATGCCCTGTGTGTAGCTAATCTAGAATATCAGGTCGAAATTGCGTTGGAATAATCACTCTCATTCTCCATAACAGAACATCACCCTCTAGAGATAGTTCGTTACGACGACAGAAGAACGGTTGTAAATGTAACCATTCCATTGGCAACTTATCAGGCCAACCATCCCTTGTGTACCTCATCACTTGCACCAACAATGGATCTTTCCGAACTGCGGTCTTCATGTGTTCGCTAGAGACAGGTAAGACACCAACACCCAGAACGAGAGCCACATCTTCGTCTGTCGATGTACCTGGATCATCGTTTTGTGTAGGTAACCGTGAAAGCCAGTCAGCATTGGCATTCTGAGCACTGCTCCGGTAGCGCACATCATATTTAAAACCAGACAGATACATTGCCCATCGCTGAATGCGTTCTGCCGCTACTGCTGGTATGTCCATTCTACGACTGATGATTGCTGCTAGAGGTTTGTTATCCGTGACAAGAGTAAACTTCCTGCCAAACAGAAATGGATAGAATCGCTTAACGTCAAAAATTATTCCTAGTCCTCTCTCGATCTGTGAATACTTCTGCTCTGCTCTCGTCACCGAGAATCTCTGGAGAATTCGCATTTATCTTGATTCAGCTTTAAACCGAATTCTGTCAGTCTTTCAAACATCCTACCCAAATTGCTCAAATGCTCTGACTCTGTTCTCCCTGACACAAGGATATCATCGAGATATACCTTGACACCTGGCAAACCCTGTAACACTTTCTCTATAGCGTTCTGCGAGATAGCAGGTGCCGTGGTTATGCCAAAGACCAGCCTGTTCTGTCGGAATAGGCCATTATGCATTGCTATGGTGAGGTATTCCCGAGATTCCTCGGAAACCTCCATTTGATTGGACGCATTCGCTAGGTCAAGTTTGGAGAATTTAACTTAATTTAACCAGCCAAGTCAGCCAGAATATCATCAATGTTGATATTCGGCGGGGACACTGTTTTCAACTGAGTGTTAACAGTTGTCTTGTAATTGCCACATAGTCTAATTGCACCATTCGTCTTTGGCACTACTACAACACCCATTGCCCAGTCACTGCTTGAAACTGGTGTAATGACCCCAGCTTTCTCAAGTTTGCCTAACTCCAGCTCGACTTTCGGGCGTAGAGCATATGGGACCCGATACGGTTTAGTGTACACTGGTTTTGCTCCCTCTACTAGTTCAACATGTGCCTTAATCCCTTTAAGCAACCGAAGTTGGTCATCAAACAAATCCTGATGCTTACTGACTAGCCCATCCAACTGACAGTCATGTGATAGACACATGGACCCTGACCCTGATCTAAACTTGATCTCGGTCCAATCAAGTTTGATAGCTTCTAACCAGTCTCTGCCAAACAGTATATGTGTACTGTCGGGGACAACATACACTGATTCACCTGTGAAACTGCGTAACACTTTGTTACTAGGCTGAAGTTGACAGCAAACTTTGACTTTGTCAACAGGGATCATCGAAATAGCAGACCCTGTGTCAAGCTCCATTTGGCAAGACAACGCTATTTACAGTATGACGCACAATGATAGCAGATTTGTCTACATTCAACACACAATTGGTTTGACAATGCACATCTAGTACATCGTACTCAGCTCGATTTGAAAAGTCATCAACTGTCACCGTATACACCGGTCGCTGTCGCTCACGCTCAGCCAGCTCAGTGTTTTTGTGTCTCTCACGTTTGCCTTGCATTCGACACATTTTGGCAAAGTGGTTCTCTCGTCCACAAGTGTGGCATTTCTTGCCAAAGGCTGGACATTGTTTCCGATCAAAGGCGTGTTCTCGGCCACAGAACTTGCACTTGGCCTGGCCCGGGACAATTCATCGAACTTCCTGCTGCTGCCCTGCCGCGGCGAAACCCTTCTGTCGGCCTTGACCTTCATCACCTTGTTTACAGTCGAAACGTGCGTCTGCTGCGGTCATCGGAACAGGTTATTGTTCTGACGCGCTGCCTCGTGGGCTGTGGCAATTTGCCTCGCTGTCTGCAATGTCAGCGTTTCCTCGCGAAATAGTTTTTCTCGCAGACTGTCATCGACATCCATACACCAGTTGATCGCGCAAATTGTTCTCCTTTTCGTTGCCGAAATTGCACGTCTTCGCCAAATTGCACAATCGCGCTATGTACGACGCACTCGTTTCGTCGAACAACTGCTTGCACGAGCGGAATTTGTACAGATCAATCAATTCGTTCGTTCTCGGGGCGAAGTAGTTGTCAAAGCGGTCGAGAACTACTTTCACCGTCGGTACGTGTTCGCCTTCGATGTTATAATCGAACGAATTGAATATCGTCAGTGACTCTGCACCACCAAGCGTAATCACCAACGCAATCTTCTCAGCTTCACTCTTAGCTGTAGCTCCTGTAGCCAGCAAATACATATTAAATTGCTGCTTGAAAGTTTGCCAACTTTCCTTGGCGTTCGACCCAGCCAGGCAGAGTTTAGGCGCCATTAGCCCAGTGAATTCTGCCGTGCTTACGCGTCTTCTTCGACTTCGACTGTTTCATTCACAGCTCAACGTCAAGTTTCAGTAACTGTTTCATTCACAGTACATCTGGGAAACATCTAGTTTCCACACATCGATGAGTTAGTACCATCCCATCCGTCTCGTCGCCAATTATCTGTTGTATATTCACAGACACTACACATAACATACACATGGTTCTTAGGGGTGGCACATAACTGATCTTTATTTGCAAATGCATGTATTACTACTCAGGTAGTTCGCCACTGAACATGTATCATTACACATGTAGTCCACGACAGACATGCGTATTTAACAGTAATAAAGTAATGATAATTTGCCACGAACTAAACAGTTAGATTGTGTGTACATGTGTGAATGAAAATAAATACTGAAGATATCGGCATTGTACGAACTGGTTCGAATTGCAGTGACATTCTGCGAGTGGGAAGAGGTGATACTACACTGTAGTCCGGGCTTGACATTGAAGATCAACACGGCGACATACGGTCGTGACAACCCCTACTTATGTTGCACATGGGATTGGCCAGTCTACACGGCCAAATGCACCAAGTCCGTGACAACTATCCTCAAGCCGAAGGTTTTTTCCATTTGTGTCTGGTTTGTGGTAGAATTAATAAAATAATATAAAATGTGATTTTTTTTAATGCAATATTTATACATTTTCTAATAACACTGTGAAGCACGGTTCATATACAACCTATTAAGGTAAGATGTCTAAGAATAATTATATGGTGTGAAGCAGCTGGCATAACTTAAAATATAATAAAATAAATGGGACTGTAAGTATTCAAAAAGGAATGCACGGATGTGTGGTTTCGCGTGCAGAAATGTCGTGTCATCGTTATATTGGAGACTGCCAATAGGTGCGCATGTCTGTCACATAAATACTACGAGTCTGTGCATTTATTCAATGACAGAAACGGGGCACACTGATCACGAAGTACATAATATAGCAAGGACACGTTTACACAAGTTTACACGTTCGACTAAATATGTATATCTGTGTCACCTACCCCAGGTAATTTACCTCGGTAATTTACTCCCCCATTATGTGCGTGCGTGCGTGCGTGCGTGCGTGCGTGCGTGCGTGCGTGCGTGCGTGCATATGTTTATATTTGTGTACATCTATAACAGTGTACCAACGTTCTAGAAAGATAAATACACTTGTATCAATGCTGCATCATGGAAACATATTTAGTCTCGCGAAGCTAACCATTTTTTCAAATTGATGTGATTTATCAGACTGCAGTGTTCTCTCTATTAGAATAATTTCCTCTGCGGTACACTTACTTACTTACTTAATCCTCTTGGCCCCTTCAGGAGCATAGGGCGTCAACCATGTTTCTCCACCTCACTCTCTTCTGGGCTATAGCTTTGGCCTCTTGCCAGGTGACCCCCACTTTTTCAAGATCTCGTAGTGTGGAGCGTCTCCAGTTGATTTTTGGCCTTCCTTTTCTTCTCTTTCCTTGTGGGTTATAGTCCAGTGCTTGTTTGGTTGTATTTGTTGGATCTTTTCTGAGTGTGTGGCCAATCCAGCTCCATTTTCTCCTCTTGATTGTAGTGCTTATTTCTTCCTGTTTGGTTTTCTTCCAGAGCTCTTTATTTGATATTTTGTTAGGCCACCATACCTTAAGGATGTATCGGAGGCGACTGTTGATGAAGACTTGGAGTTTGTTGTTGAGAGCCTGAGTAGTTTTCAACGTTTCACAGCCATAGAGAAGAACTGGTTTAACGTTGGTGTTGAAAATGCGGATCTTAGTGTTTATGTATAGCTGGGAAGAGAGCCATACAGGACGTAGGGTTCTGAAGGCATGGCGAGCTTTATTAATGCGTAGCTCCACATCTTTGTCAGCTCCACCATCTGTACTGATGTTGCTCCCGAGGTAGATGAAGTCTTGTACTTCCTCAGTACCACTTTCTAGTGAGATGGGTTCGGAGGATCTGCTGTTGATTTTCATCACCTTTGTTTTTCCCACATTGATCTTAAGACCCAGTTGGCTGCTTTTTTCTTGAAGCCTTTCTGTTTTTTGTTGCATGTGTTTATGGGTTTCTGAGAGTAGTGCTAGATCATCTGCAAAATCCAAGTCTTCTAGTTGTGAGAACAAGTTCCACTGGATCCCAGTACGATGGTGTTCTGTGGATCTTTTCATTGTCCAGTCTATGGCTATCAGAAAGAGCAGTGGAGATGGCAAGCAGCCCTGTCGTACTCCAGTTCCAATCCGGAAGCCTTCTGAAACTTGTCCATTGAAGATGACATGACCAGTGAAACCTTTGTACAAGTTCTTTATTAGGGTTACAAATTTTGTGGGTAAACCATAATGCCTCAGGAGCTTCCATAGAACTGTCCTATCTATACTATCAAATGCTTTTTCGAAGTCCACAAAGTTTATGTAAAGGGAGCTCTGCCATTCAATGCATTGTTCAACGATAATCCTGAGTGTAGCAATGTGATCTGTGCAGGATTTATCCTTTCTAAAGCCAGCTTGTTCCTTTCTTAGCTTCTTGTCAACTGTTTCTTGTATCCTATCCAGGATGATACGGCAGAGAATTTTACTGGGCACTGATAGAAGCATGATCCCTCTCCAGTTCTTACATTCACTGAGGTTGCCTTTCTTGGGGATTGTAACTAGCATGCCTGTCTTCCATTCAGTTGGTATTTCCTCTTTATCCCAGATCTCATTTAGCACGCTGTATAAAACGTCTGTGGTGGCCCCAATATCAGCTTTTAAGACATCAGATGGTATATTGTCAATTCCAGGTGCTTTGCCTAGCTTCAGCTTTTTAATGGCTCTCTTTATCTCCTCTTTGGATATCCTACCACAATTAATGTTAAGGTCTTCATTTGTTTCCTCAATGTCTTGGATTGAATCTGGTGGAGGCCTATTCAAGATATCTTGGAAATATTCTTTCCAGCGTTGTAACTGTAAAGATTCCTTAGTGAGAAGGTTTCCCTGTTTGTCCTGATGGGGCGACTAGTGCTCTTGTTCTTCCCTGCTAGCTGTCTGGTGATCTTGCATAACTCTCTGGAGTTGTTTTGCCTAGCTGCAATCTCAGCCTCGTTTGCTAGTTTTTCGACATATGTTTTCTTGTCCCTCTTTGTCTTCTTTTTAACTGTTCTGTTTCTTTCCTGGTATTCCTGCTGCAGTTTTTTTTCCTTGTGTCATCTGCTTCCTTGTTGAGTTTCATTTTAGTCTCCCTCCTTGCCTCAATAGCTTCCCAGCAGCCTAGGACTTGTTCACAGGTGTCTGTAATTGCATTCTTGCATCTTGCCCACTTTTCATCAATGTTTTTTTCCTCTTCCAATGCTTTGAACCTGTTCCGTAGTGTGATTCCCAGTTCCTGTCGTATTTTAGTATTTTGAAGTTTTCGTATCTCAAACCTTCTTTGTACCTTGTTATCCGTCTTCTTCTTTGCTGCTAGCTTCATCCTAAATTCACCCACAAGGAGGTGGTGGTCGGAGTTAATGTCAGCTCCTCTTTTCACTCTGACGTCTAGAAGCACTCTCCTCCATTTCTTGGTGATTGTTATGTGGTCAATTTGGTTTTCCGTCTTTAGATCTGGGGATATCCATGTGGCTTTGTGTGTAGGATTGTGTGGAAAGAGAGTTCCTCCGAATATCAGTTCATTGAGAGTACAGAAATCTGCAAACAGGAGACCGTTCTCATTCATCTGTCCCAGACCTTCTTTCCCCATTGTACCTCTCCAATTGTCATTATCCTTTCCAATCTTGGCATTCATATCCCCCATAACAACTTGGATATCCCTCTTCGGTAGTTTTTGGGTGACTGTTTGTAGATGTTGGTAGAAGGTCTCTTTCTCTTCAAATTCAGCAGAGTTGGTTGGTGTATAGCAATGTATAATGGTGATGTTCCGACCTTTTGATGTAAACCTGGCTGTGATGATTCTCTCCGAGACTGGTTCCCATTCTATGAGACATTTTGCTGCATCCTTTGAGAGGAGCAGCCCTACTCCATGTGTGTGCGCATCTTCTTCTCTCTCATTCCCAGAATACAAGTAAGTTTCTCCAGAGCTAGTTGTAACCTTCCCAAAGGTGTTCCATCTGCTTTCACAGACTCCAATGATGCTCAGCTTGTATCTTCTCATTTCTTTGGCGAGCTGTGCCAGTTTTCCTGCCTGGTACAGTGTCCTGACATTCCAGCATCCTATTCTAATTTTTGACTTGAGCTGTAGCATACTCTTCCTCCCTTGGGCTTCCTGTCGGCTTTCACACAAGGGATTCATACGCACCCTTTCAGGACAGCCTGCTTTGCTCAGATCGAGGTGTGGTTGAGTATTCATGGTTTCGGTTTCTGTAATCGATTTCAATAACAACTGAGTGGGTGATTAGCCCAAGCCGCTGTGCCCACAAGTTTTCCGCAGTGGTCGTAGACCATTTTCCTCCCGGGCTCCATGATCAAGAGATGTGGCTGGACTGTGCTTTGTCTGACCACTCGCCCCAGACCTGCCCGGTATGGTTGGACCTGCCAGGAGTTGCCTCCCACCGGTATAGCTCAGAGGGTCATAGGGGTACACAAGCCTCCTTACCACAACAAGGTAACAGTCCACAAGGAAGTCTGCGGTACACGCTATTGCTTTAATGCAATGTCCCTGCTAAAGCTTATTTTTCATGGAACTAAAAGAATCAGTAGTGAATATCGTCTCAAAATCATTGGTTCTTAATTCGACTGCTACAATAGCCAGTGGTTTGTTTCGATCAGCGTTGCTGTAATTATTTTTCAGTGCGATGGAAAGGCAATGTGCAAGTTTTCAGTCTCCAACACCGTGTTCGGCTCAGACCCTTGTCCCAACGTCTACAAATACGTCACCATTGACTATACATGCGTCGGTGGCGTTACCATCCGGCCAACCATAAGTAAGTCGACCATCTTGGGATAAAATGCTTTTGTATTCTTCCCACTATTTCCAATGATGCCCAGCAAAAATAGCTCAACATATTCCATTCAAATTTGGTACATACGTGTTTCTCGATTGAGAATAAAAATAGTACGTGCCCCTAGGTTTAAAATCTTTTGGCCGTATAGCGAAACTATATAGTGGACAGAGGTTAATACAGTTAATTTTTTCAAGGTTTCAGTCAACATGGTATACTGAATAGACTGTTGCCATTATCCCAAACATATACGATATAAAATTGTGAAATTATGCATGGACGATATAAAAATGTCATTTGTCTTATTTTTTACACAATAACATCGTGGTTGGTATCAATGCAAAGCCTATGATCTAGTGAACAACGTTGGCTATAACGATAGTTAACCAGTATGTGAAACATGGTACCCCGTCACGTCAGATTTAAGGTTAAAATATCTTAATGAAATAGTGGGGGGTTTTGAGGGGAGAATGTTTTCCCGTAAACATGAAGTGTTCATTTGTGACAACTGTTCGGGTTAACTTACACAAAATTGCTGTTGCCATTTTTTTCTGACACGTTTCTGACACCTTGCTTCTATTTTTATGTTTACCCCAATCAGCACAATGATTTGGCCAGCATTGTCTAAGTACACGAAAACAAAGTCTCCTGCCCACTTTTCCAGTTGCTGGCGTCAAGAGAGTCGTGGCATGCGAGCATCGGCCGCTACAGATGACCTGTCCAGCCGGGCAGCGAGTGTATGTCGTAAAGGCTGAGTATGGCCGCGGAGATTCCACTACCTGTCGGGTCGGTACCCTCTACCAGACCAACTGCCTTCGCGACGTTAAGGCGGCAGTGGCGGCCTCTTGCCTCAATCAACAGACCTGCTTCGTAATGGCCGAGACCGCCATCGCAGGCAACGTCGACCCGTGTCCCGGCACATACAAGTACCTCATCGTCGAGTACCGCTGCGTGTAGCCGGGTAACCGGGTAACTGCAGTCTTCTACATTGACATTAATTACATTGACATTAATTACGTTTTGTATATGGAGCGTTCCGTCTGTCGGTGTACTGTCAATTTAGGCATCATTGATGCGTTGGAGTGTAATCATTATGATTCAATGTTTGTTTACTTGCTCTAAATGTGAACGATATGCACCGTCGCTGAGGTGGAATATAGATTTACTGAATATCAGTAAGTATGGATAGGCAGCGTGTGTAGAACATCTTGTGACTTGTGTCATCGGTTTTGTTGAGAAAGAATCACAAGTATATATTTGCAGTCACTGCATGCATGCAGCAGGGCTAAGTTGGTGCAGACTCGTGGCGTATATATAAAACTTAGTATAAATTTACAAGTGTAGACTATATTACAGCATCGCTGCGTTGAGAAATGACCACTGTGGGTCAATACGTATGTATTTACAGTTATTGTGGTATACGTATACAGTCATCACCCTGTGGTGCAATCTCCTCTCAGAAGGAAGTATATGATGGATCGCCACACATGTCTGTGTTGTGCTGTTCTCACGATATCTTCGTATTTCTCTTGTTCTTCCACACCCACGCCTTGTAGTTGTCTGTCCGTGTGGCTCTTGTGCTTCCACACCCACGCCTTGTAGTTGTCTGTCCGTGTGGATCTTGTTCTTCCACACCCACGCCTTGCAGTTGTCTGTCCGTGTGGACCTTGTTCTTCCACACCCACGCCTTGTAGTTGTCTGTCCGTGTAGATCTTGTTCTTCCACACCCACGCCTTGTAGTTGTCTGTCCGTGTAGATCTTGTTCTTCCACACCCACGCTTTGTAGTTGTCTGTCCGTGTGGATCTTGTTCTTCCCCTGTCCCTTTTACCGTCAACATTTCACTTCAACATGTTCCTTTGAATTTCTGTATTTCATACAAGCACTACGTATCATCACGTGTGTAGTTGCAATATGTGTTGTATAGTAGTGTCTAGCTTCTGTCTCGTGAGACAATGCTTTTGTTTGCTGCATCGCAATATGTGTAAATCATTTATAAATTAATCATCGCTGTGTTTAGCCAGAATCTTCACGTATCAATAAATGTGCTCTCGTAACGCGTGCACAATGAAACACGTTAGCACATATTTGTGACAGTTTGACAATAATCGTAGACTTAGACAAAACGCGTTATTGAGGGTTATATTTCCTTGTTATGATACAAAATGAGAATACCATTGGTAATGCGTGTATCGTGAATAACAGTCACTGAATTACATCAGTAATAAAAAAATAGATTTAATAAACCCATAGAAATGTCGATCTAACACTTATACCATAATGTGCGTGTGTGCGTGCGTGCGTGCGTGCGTGCGTGCGTGCGTGCGTGCGTGCGTGCGTGCGTGCGTGCGTGCGTGCGTGTGCTTTTTGTGAGGCGCGGTAGTCAATTAAATAAATGCAATCTTTTCATATTCGTTGTTGTCCATTGATGTGATAATCATACGTTGTTTGGACATCAAGGTTAATTGCATCAGCCTTAGCAAGCCCGATTAAGAGCGCTAGCACTGCCCTAGCGGGTCACTGTCACACCATATGTGAGTTATGTATTCCTCTCTTTAGACCTCACTGCATAAAGCGCTTGCTGAAATAATTGAATTATTCGTGTTAATCTATCCCGAAAACGAACATCGGTAAATTGTTGACAGTGTTTGTCTTAATTAAAGGGAATGTACAGCTATTGTTGACAGTGTTTGTCTTAATTAAAGGAATGTACGGCGATTGTTGACAGTGTTTGTCTTAATTAAAGGAATGTACAGCGATTGTTGACAGTGTTTGTCTTAATTAAAGGGAATGTACAGCGATTGTTGACAGTGTTTGTCTTAATTAAAGGAATGTACAGCGATTGTTGACAGTGTTTGTCTTAATTAAAGGGAATGTACAGCGATTGTTGACAGTGTTTGTCTTAATTAAAGGAATGTACAGCGATTGTTGACAGTGTTTGTCTTAATAAAGGGAATGTACAGCGATTGTTGATAGTGTTTGTCTTAATAAAGGGAATGTACAGCGATTGTTGACAGTGTTTGTCTTAATAAAGGGAATGTACGGCGACGTTTATTGGCTATTGTAGGGAGATATAAGTGATGTTACGTAAAATGTCTCAATTCACTTTACCTATCAATCTCAAATTACGTTGAAATTAGCAAGATTCATGTTTTAATATTCATTGCTGAAGTATATATTTACCGTTACAAATTGATCATGCATGCTCCCAGATTATGTGTGCATACACAGTTAGCTAATTACGATGTCATCCAGACATTTGGCTAATTCATACAATAAGGGTGAACTTCTATCAGTTTTCACGATACAATTCGAATTAACTTAACATTTGCTTATATTGACACAACTGTCAGACTGAAAAGTTAAATCAGGCCAAACAAGTATAGTGTAGAATCTCGATAATGACGTTGATTGGCTGCTGGCGCTCCACGGGAACGCCCACACAACATGGATTGATGACAGTGGGTAACAACGAGACCACGCCTCTGAGGTCAGACTTGCAAACAGCCGATTTAATGTTATCGGTAGTTCTTGCTAAACAGTATCCCCGCGATATGCCGCACGCACGCACGCACGCACGCACGCACGCACGCACGCACGCACGCACGCACGCACGCACGCACGCACGCACGCACGCACGCACGCACGCACGCACGCACACACACACACACATGCACGCACGCACAAACGTACGCACGCACACTTCGTCACAAAATATAATTTAAATGTGTCAACATTAAATCTCTTAAAACTCATTTGTTGTACAACTATCTGCAAAACAATCGCGTATCCACGGCAACACGTGCTCGGCCGGAGTCCAAAAATATGTATAACATGTGTGTGTGTGTGTGTGTGTGTGTGTGTGTGTGTGTGTGTGTGTGTGTGTGTGTATGTGTGTGTGTGTGTGTGTGTGTGTGTGTGTGTGTGTGTGTGTGTGTGTGTGTGTGTGTGTGTGTGTGTGTGTGTGTGTGTGTGTGTGTGTGTGTGTGTGTGTGTGTGTGTGTGTGTGTGTGTGTGTGTGTGTGTGTGTGTGTGTGTGTGTGTGTGTGTGTGTGTGTGTGTGTGTGTATATATATATACCTGCCGTACTAAACCACGTGTAAAGATTATTCATAATATGTGCATCACGTGATGAAATCTGAGCACCGCATAGGTTCACATATGCATATGGTGCTCAACCTACCTGCAAAAAAAACTTGCGTCCGGGGGGGGGGCACAAGTACCCCATCGTCAAGTACCGCCGCGGGTAACCGTGTAACCGCGGTGATCTACATTGATAGAGGAGGACATTAATGTTATGATTTTTTTATGGACCATATGATGCGCGAATGATGCGCTTCGCAGGTCACTGCTGCAGGAGCGAGAACGAACCGGTGTCTCGGTTGGTACACTGCATACCAAAACATGGAGTGAGGAAACCAGATAAACATGCACTCACATCACGCATTGACAAACCTGACAGACTTGGAAAAGGAAGAAATCAAGACCACAATGCATGATAGAAAATGTGTATGGAGGAAATCACTCGACACAAGAATAAACCCCTCATTCAAAAAAATTTACAATGTGAAGACATACACATTTCATTATGTTTTTTATTTAATCAAAAAGTAATTTTTTACATATGATGCATTGAATAAGAATTATCGGAATAAACTAATTTGACTATTGGCCAGTAGGCCAATTTTATTTGTAATTGCAGCTTTAAGTTTGCTACAAGAGCAGCTTAAAGTTTGTTACAAGTGCAGCTATAAGCCTGCTACAAGAGCAACTTGACGTTTGTTACAAGTACAACTATAAGCCTGCTACAAGAGCAGCTTTACGTTTGCTACAAGTGCAGCTATAAGCCTGCTACAAGAGCAGCTTTACGTTTGCTACAAGTACAACTATAAGCCTGCTAGAAGAGCAGCTTTACGTTTGTTACAAGTACAGCTATAAGCCTGCTACAAGAGCAGCTTTACGTTTGTTACAAGTGCAGCTATAAGCCTGCTACAAGAGCAGCTTTACGTTTGTTACAAGTACAACTATAAGCCTGCTACAAGAGCAGCTTTACGTTTACTACAGGTATAGCTTTAAGCGACCAATGTTGTCACATTGAACGAAGTTAGCAAAAACTCGTTACGTCTTGTAGCTATCCACAACACCGATATTTGCCTGGCTGTCCACAAAGAGCAGTGTTCTACAACGTAGACAAGTCAGTGCTGAGCACGGGCTGATGATACAAAATTGTACACTGACATATTGAGTAAACGTATAATATGATTTGTCCAGCAGAAAAAATCGAATTAAAAAAATCAGTTTCTTTCTAATTTATGTGAGTTCTATTCAGTTGAGGTGTCAAAATACATATTTGTTCTACACACAATTAAGAATCGTCCACTCTTGTCGATTGTGTCTTAATAATATATTTTGCTCCTGGTCAATATCAAAACACCCCGTGACGTCAACAACTCAATGGTGTGTCTGTCTCAAATCACTTGGGTCAATTACGAATGCACGACGCAGCACAAACCTCATTCACCGACATGAAAATGAAAATTAGGAATTGCTACTTTCACTGTAACTAAAACGACTTTGAATTTATGAAATGTATTATTGGACATTTATTAATATACTCGTAATTGCTTTATTAATACAACTGTCTTTAAAATCAAATGTTTAACATTGACGAATAGATGTGTATATGAAAGTTTAGAGACGAACTGCTTGACTTTTGAACATCCTTAAAAGAGCAACTATATACTTAGATTGTAACCTAATGGTAGTGCGAGAATGACATTTATTACAAGCATCCTTGTTTCCGTTGCCTGTGCATAAAGTCAGAACATTTTCTAATAGTCCGATTGACATGGAATGTTTTAAAATACTAAAAACGATATAAGTAAATAACTAAGTAAGGGGTTTTAACATTGATTATTGAATGCGTTAAATAGCCCGTATTTTTTGTACATACATTCCAGTATAAGGTTATTAACCTACACTTCGTGTCAACATTAAGTACACCATTGTAGTTCTTATATCAGAAAGCTGCAGGCCGGGCAGGGCCCTCAACGACTTAATGAATCATTCGGTATAACGCCATACACTAGGGTAAATGTTGTACACGTCATAATGGAGACGTTTCGTCAGCCAAAATATCCTAGCGGGCATGGGACCATTTCGCTTCTAAGCAGTGGAAAGCATAACTAGACCATACAATACAAGGGCGGGTCTAGGTTTGTTGGCGGGGGGGGGGTCAGTCAGTCATTCTACTTAGGACCCGCAGGGGGGACGGGACGACACATGTATCGTTCTACTTACAGAAGGGTTAATATTAGCCGGCTACTAATACTTCAGTCTTTACATTGACACTAGTTCCGATGTAAGCCTATATGCGTGTTCCTTTACCGTAATATGTGCCTAGGGGTTCTTGAGACCTCTAAGACACCCTTCGATCCGCCGCTGCAGTACGCATTCTGTTAATTGGCATGCTTATTGAGATTGCAAGAATATGTGAATACTTTTGTGAATAAATGTCCATTCATTAGCCGAGCAAACACCTCAAGAGTAGTACGGCTACTTTGACGAAACATGACACGAACCGCTACTCGGACGAAACATGGCACAAACCGCACATTGGACGAGACATGACACGAACCGTTATTTGGACGAGACATGACACGAATCGCTACTTGGTCAATACATTACATAAACCGCAACAAGGACGAGACGAAAACGAGGCTATTTGGCCGAAACACGAGGGGCCTGCCAATGGACAAAGTAAACGATGGTTCGAATTCACATGTTTAGTCTAAATACGATTACGGAGTACGACACCCGCAACGGTAGAAGTAAAAGTAGGGTTACGTTATGCCCGTTGTTTGTTACCCCCACGTTATGCCAGTTGTTAAGAAATGAATGAGTTTGCACTAGTTTGACCAAGACAGTCTGGCTGATTGCAGGTGAGTAACCATCGGTCAGACAGGGGACGGCCAGACAGGGGACGGCCAAACAGGGGACGGCCAGACTTGCAACGGCCAGGCAGGGGACGGCCAGACAGGGGAGTGGCTCTTGCAGACGTATTTAAGCTTCTTGTCGACCGTTTCGTCAACACGGACGGCTTGCGCAAAAGAAAATCGAAGATGGCGCCGGTTTCCTTGCGTTCTCGACTCGCTGGTTTTCCCTGGTGTTATTCGTGGCGCTATGTTCGGACGCTCAGATCATTACACATGTCCGAACGTACATATCTACTCTGTTGTTTTTGTTTCTTACACGCAGCCATGTACGTTACGCATGTACGTAATACGAGATGACCAGCGCAGTTACGTCTGGTCAGTCGCTCTTCTTGTTTCAGACTACTTTTGTAAACATATATAACCTATCTAGTATCGACTGCGACATCGTTGGTGTAAACGTATTACTTAGTTTTGATGAAGTAATCGGACAAACTATTACATTAATTCCGTGTCGGTCGAACTGAAATTTGCCGAAAAAATAGCAAGAGTGGCTGTGTGTAGCACGCTTCAATTACTTGAACTATTCACGCACTACATATCTGAACAACAACGAACCCTATTCACAATAGAATAGGAACCGTTTCTATTATATTGTTACAACGAACAGTACATTCGGCCTAGAAATATAACGATTGTGTCTGCCCGACAGGGGCTGTGCGACGGCCACATTAAATGCAGCTGAGTGACGACCGTGACCACGTGCGGTGACCCGTGTGTGTCCACCTACAAGTATGTGACAGTTGAATATGACTACAAGAGTGTGTCGACAACTACGATGACTACGAAACCTTCAGTTACCACTCGTCTCGTGCCCACCACATGTACTGATGCTCATGTCTCTACTGTAGTCTGCTATATTCTAAAAGTTACTTTAGCATTTGAGCTATTATGGCTAAATATTGTTAAGTTGTCGTTGCTGCTGAATTTAGTCAGATTGAGTCGATTGTGTTTTGTTAAGTCTTCATCTAGAAGGATATTTATTTTGTTGTCTCCGTTGTTCTAATACATCGTGTTCGTGTTCCTGGTCTTGTCCGCTCTGTCCTGTCCGTTGTGTTGCTGGTCTTGTCCGCTCTGTCCTGTCCGTTGTGTTGCTGGTCTTGTCCGCTCTGTCCTGTCCGTTGTGTTGCTGGTCTTGTCCGCTCTGTCCTGTCCGTTGTGTTGCTGGTCTTGTCCGCTCTGTCCTGTCCGTTGTGTTACTGATCGCGTTCACTCCGTTGCGTGTTGCTGGTCGTGTCCCTATTGATCACTTCTCTGCTGACCACTTCCCTGTCAATCACTTCCCTGCTGACCACTTTTCTGTTTATCATTTCCCTGCCGATAACTTCCCTGCTGACCACTTCCCTCTCAATCACTTCCCTGCTGATCACTTTCATGTTGATCACTTCTCTGCTAATCACTTCCCTGTTTACCACTTCCCTGCTGATGACTTCCCTGTTGATCACTTCCTTGGCATACACGTCCCTGTTGATCACTTCCTTGTTGATCACTTCCCTGTTAACCACATCCTTGTTGACCTCTTCTCTGTTGATCACTCCCCTGTCGACCACTTCCCAGTTGATCACTTGTTCACTTCCATTTTAACAATTCTCTGTTGATCACTTCCCACTTAAGCACCAGTTGTCTTTGATCGTATGTGTAATTCGAAATGTGTTGATAATTATTGACTTTTCTTAAAAATTCCCTAAGCCAGACATTCCTGAGATTAGACAAAGTCCATTAAATAAAAAAATTTATTCCTTAGCATGCCCTATTTAATGCGGAAATTGCAGTTAAACATCACTCTCAACAATGCTATTGTAATCGTCGTGGCCGTCGTCAAACACAACCATTTTATTTGACAAATAAAACATCTCTACACGATTGCACTGTTTATTGCGTCAATCGACAGCTTTATATGCACAACCTGCTTGAAGACAAAGTCACATGTTGACGGCGGACTGATATTTTAAGTCACTTCAATTAATTCTAAGCAGATGTATAATCGTATTACTCAAACACCTTAGTACATTGAATCGACGTAAAAATGAGAAAGCAGTGAAATGTCTAGTAAGAATGAAGCATTATACTAAATGTCAGCTGTATGTTATGCATATATTAGTAAGATGGAAATGCTTTAGTTGTAATTATGTTAAAACTGGACATAATCGCGGAGCCATATTGGACATACCGTGCCACGTCATTGTGACGTTATTTAAAAGGCAATCACAATAGCTGTGTTATTTCCTCTTGCGATATTAATTTTCTCTATTATATTCCTTCAGTTACTATACTTGAAGGTTGTATAACGCCAATACATACAACAGTAATGCGAATATATGTATACAGCGCACACTTGAAGCAAAAGAAAAGACATTCTCCGGTTAATTGAGGGCTGATATGTTAACCAGCACGACCCATAAGTGCATATGCATATCTATGAAATCGGGGTAACCTAGACTATATTTGACGGCATACACAGAACCAACACAAAGTCTTAAACAAACGTGCTATTTTGCCAGAAAGAGAACTAACTTACTAAACAAATGTCAATATATGTTACATAAATTGAGTTTGGATGCAAACAGCATTTTTATTTGGCGAGCGAATATTGCCAGAATACTACACTCGTGACGTAAGGTTATCTAACAGTATGGCGCGGCCCATGATATTACGATGCTGTCTGTTCAACAAGGTTTTCCTAGTAAACCACATGCGTGATAGTCTTAATTGTAGTTTCAAATGGTTATGCCTAAGTAACTCTTATAGGTGCATAGGCTCAAAACCACGACTTTTGTTTCCCTTTAATAACATTGTCGTCAATATAGTAGTATAAGTTTTCCGGAACTGTCTTATTAAAGGCACTATGACGACATCGCTTAGTACCAGTACGTTGTCTTCACTTCACTCTAATTGGTCGATTTCAAAATGTTACTATTAATTATGATACTAACATAATATATCTAGCTGCTATTTGTGTCGCGCCTGCAATATTTTCCCAGTGCAATGTCTCCAGCTTATCACACGCACTTGTAGTGGATAGTCACGTACTTGTACGTGCCTCTACACGGGTCTGTATTGACGAGGGAAATGTGTACAGCGATCATACACACACTCTTGGTATCGCACCACTGCAGCATTTGATTTGTCACATCTGTGCGACATTTGGTGTCACCCATGTACCCATATGGACACGTGGCTTTGTCCTCGCGTCCGAAGGAGGCCGACAAGATCTTGACGGTGTCGTTGTTCGGACACCTCAGCTCGGACATCGTGTTCTCGCATATGACGTGAGTGAGACCGCCACCTGTTGGGAGATAAACGGTGAGTTGGAGCAGGGAGGTCGCTCACGGGCAGTCTAAGTGGAGGTGTTTAAAGTGGTTGTGGCTGTGGTATTGTAGTGGTTGTGGTGGTGATTCTAGTGATTGTGGCTGTTGTGACTATAGTAATTATGGCTGTGGTGATTTTGGTAATTATGGCTATGGTGATTGTGGTAATTATGGCTGCGGTGATTGTGGTAATTATGGCTGTGGTGAGTGTAGTAATTATGACTGTGGTGCTTATAATGAGTGTGGCTGTGGTACTTGTGATTGTGGCTGTGGTGCTTGTAGTGATTGTGGATATGGTACTTGTAGTGATTGTGGCTGTAGTACTTGTAGTAATGTGGTTATGGTTCTTGTAGTGATTGAGGCTGTGATTCTTGTAGTGGTTGAGGCTGTGGTTCTTGTAGTGGTTGAGGTTGTAGTTCTTGTAGTGGTTGAGGCTGTGGTTCTTGTAGTGGTTGAGGCTGTGGTTCTTGTAGTGTGTTGGTAGCAATATGATGGCAATGAAGTAATAACCCTAGATGATGAGGAAGGTTGACTGGCCGGAGAAGGTACTATTGTTGCTGCTTTTGATGTTGAAATTGTTATCAATGTTGGACCTTGCGATTGTAATTATCATTAAACGATCAGTTTACGTTGACAAAAGGCAGTTTCTTGCCACCGGTCAAAGGCAAATATGGAGTATTCAGAAGAACAAAGACCCACTTTCGCATGTGTAGTTGACCTCGAGATACTTGTATGTATCCGGGCGACATATGGATTCAATTCCCAGGGTATTGTTTGACACATTCATGTCGCACATGGTCTTCCCTTGACATTTCTGTTGGACTGGCAATGTGGCATCACGACTGTAAGACACGACATATTTCGTTACTGCACCGGATTAAAATAACGCACCATTCATAGTTAATTAGGAATGTGTTGTAGACAACTTTATAATGTTTTTTTAAATAAATGTTACTTCTTTTGAAAAATGCATCATTTAGTGTATTTACTATAAAATTATAATATATTCTTAGTTAAATGTGGTGATTAATAAAAAAACTTTCTTCCGTATATTAAGGTTGCAACGAAAGTCACGTAAACTTAATGACCTATATAAGTCGACAAGTCATACAGCTAATAAAAGTGTATGCAACAAACCTGCACGGAGGTACATTTACTGTACCGCACGAGTCGTTAAACATTCGTCCGTATGTGGCGGATGCGATATTCAGCCATTCGTCAGACGGACACTTCAAAAACAGTACAGTGTTGTCGCACGCCGTTCCAACTGAATGAACAGAACGGCCATGTCAACTTCTAGCGACATAAAACACTCGCCTACATTGTTGCTAAAACAGTAACTTTAAAGTATCATCAACATTTCTAAATATCCAAACTGCATCCAAAATGTAATAACAAACAACGACTGCAAGATATGATAAGACTAACGACATATATGTATGGACCGGTATCCGGAGATTCCGCCAACCATTTTATTTTTATCTATGTTTATTTAATTATAAATAGCATTAGCATTATGACCAACAAATGCAATACGAACACATTCAACACTGTACTCTTACAAATGTATATTATCCATTACATTACTGATCAAATAAAAATACGAAATAAAATCCAACCAATCATTGCTTTCTTTTAATGTCATAAATATTTGCAAGGATATCTACGCACTGTTGTACTTGGAGCAGTATTGTCTGCCACAACTTTCTCTGTAGATTTTACCAATGGGTCTTGCTAAATGTATATTTTTCTACAATTAATAGACACTTCAATTAATAATTTTTCTAAGATTTATTTATTTTTTACAAACTATATTTGAAACCTCACCATCATTATATGTACATGCAAGTACAATAAATTCACCATTTATTAAGGAATTAATGTCAATGAATGACAATGCACATAGAATAAAATGGTGGCCGACATGTTCCACCCCTCAATCGTCAACAAGCAGCAATACTTTTAGGGGTCGGCGGCGCCGATGTCGTAGGTGCAGGTGTCGTAGTTGTCGTAGTTGTGGTAGTTGTCGTCATTGGCTCGCAGTCGTACTGAACCGTCAGGTACTTGTACGTGTACGCACACGGGTCACCGAACGTGACGACGGTCGTCATTCCGCTGCACTTAATCTTGCCGTCGCACAGCCCCTGTCGGGCAGACACAATCGTTAAATCTCGCTTGCGGCGACACATGCTCATTAATCTGGTGTCATATTTTATGTGTGTTAACACAACTACGTTTCCTAGTGTTATGTACCTGCTTGAAAATGTTACCTAAAACCGTAGCTTTACAATGTCAACATGTTGGTACAAAGTTATTGTGTAGCTAATGACTAACTCAAACATATATATATATATATATATATATATATATATATATATATATATATATATATATATATAT
>BSQZ01000079.1:382500-387500 GCA_033239005.1 Lamellibrachia satsuma | reverse complement strand
GTGTGTGTGTGTGTGTGTGTGTGTGTGTGTGTGTGTGTGTGTGTGTGTGTTTGTGTGTGTGTGTGTGTGTGTGTGTGTGTGTGTGTGTGTGTGTGTGTGTGTGTGTGTGTGTGTGTGTGTGTGTGTGTGTGTGTGTGTGTGTGTGTGTGTGTGTGTGTGTGTGTGTGTGTGTGTGTGTGTGTGTGTGTGTGTGTGTGTGTGTGTGTGTGTGTGTGTGTGTGTGTGTGTGTGTGTGTGTGTTTCATTTATGTATACTTCTAGGTCTTTCTCTATTCTCTATGTCTATTCTTTCTTCACCAATTAAGTGTCATATATGGGATTGTTAAAACCAACATGCAACACGTGGCACTGTTATATAGCATATTCCAGTCTGCTGACCATACTAGTAATTTGTTCAAGTTCTCTTGCAGGGTGAATGCTTTCTCAACCAGAGACACATATCTCAAGGTTTATTGTCATCAACAAACTTTGACAATTTTGATGTTATGTTGTCATCTACACCATTGATGCATGTCACAAAAGCTCAGTGGTCCTAGTACTGTTCTTTGTGGTAAACCAATTTTGACATCTATCCAGGAAGATTGCTTGCCGTTTACTACAACCCTTTGTTTTCTTTCAGCCATGCCTCAGTCCAGGTTATGTACTTGGGTCCAATTCCATGTGCTTCCATCTTCGTTAGTAGTCTTTTATGAGGTACGCGGTCGAATGCCTTAGAAAAATCCAGGTATATAACATCCACTTGTAGCCCTTCATCCAGCATTTTTGTCACACCTTCTATGTACATAATCAGGTCGGCTAGGACTGACTTTCCATGTACAAACCCTTGTTGGGATTCTATAATTAATTTATTTCTCTCAAAATGACCCATGATTTAATCTTTCATAGTAGTATCACTTTGCATACTATGGAGGTCAAACTCACTGGTCTGTGTCCTGCTTTACATTTTTTACCTTTCTTAAATATCGGTGTGATGTTTTGCCGTCTCCAGTCTACAGGTACTCGTTCTATGTCCCGTGGTGAGTCACTTCTCTATTCTGTATTGGTAGTACCAGTTTCATTCGAGCCAGTTTCAAAACTTTGTTTAAATAACATGCTCAGAGGAATTACCAGTTCTTCAGCACATTTATTTATCACAGTTGAATAAATTCCATCATCACGTGGTGACTTGTCTATGTTCATTTTTTTTCAATTTATTCAATACTTTTATTTAACTGAACTCACACTCTAGCAATGCATTTGGATCGTCTTATCTCATTATGATCTATCTCATTATTGCGCTAATTCGGGGTTTCGTGGTTATTTGTGACTTGTAGTACTTGAAGAATTTTTTGAGATTTGTTTTTATGTTTTCAGACAGATCTCCTTCAAATAATCTCTCAGCTTTCCTCTGTGCCTTGTTACTTGTTACTTGTTACTTGTTACTTGCATTCAGTTTTTTTCTTGATATGATAATTAATCTTCGTGTAGATTGCTCTGTTTGTAACGTTTCCAGCTCCTCTGTTTCTTTTTTCCCAGGTTCTTTATTTCTTTGTTCCACCATGGTGGCTTCTTTGTGTTATTCCGTCGAGTTTTCAATGGCACAAACTGCTCAACGCCTCGTTGTAAGGTGCGTTTAAGAGACTCCCTGTTCTGAGTTACCATCCTTGGTGAGAGTACAGTATTCCAGTCTTGTGATTGAAAGAATTTTTTCATTTCATTGTAATTGCCACATATGTAATCTATGTATAGCTTTTTCCACACTTGTCTCTACATTACATATTACGTCAAATTGTATGATGTTATGGTCACTTGTTCGAAATGGTTCCCTCACAACCACATTCTCAACCATGTTTTCATTGTCAGTGAGTACCAGATCTAGTGTTTTTCCTTCTCGGGTTGGTTCTGTAATGTGTTGTGTTAAAAAACAGTCAAGCACCACTTCCTGGAATTGTCTCACTTCAACTTCAGTTTCTAGTTTACATGCCTTCTTCATTAGTTTGTGCAATGGTTCTTGTTCCTCCTTGTTGTTCGCTGTTGTATTATAACACACTCCAGTGAGTATCTTTGCATCTTGAGTTATTAAATGACACCAGACCGTGTCTGTGTCATGTGTATCCGTCAGCTGCTCATTGATAATGTTGTACTCAGCTTTAAACATTATTAGACAACCTACATCTTTGCCGAAATCTCTGTCGTGCCTTATTATACTGTAA
The DNA here is from genome assembly GCA_033239005.1 of Lamellibrachia satsuma. Lineage (NCBI taxonomy): Eukaryota > Metazoa > Annelida > Polychaeta > Sabellida > Siboglinidae > Lamellibrachia > Lamellibrachia satsuma. The sequence goes on along the minus strand of BSQZ01000079.1, from coordinate 385,308 downwards.
CCTTCAAACACCAGCTCACCGTCTGCAACATCTTCACAAGCCAGGGATTCTGTTACCAGGATGGTTGCTGGTGAATGTTCATATATCAGACTCTCCAGTTCCTGCCGTTTGTTCACAAGACTCCTAGCATTTATAAGTGTACATGTCAAGTGCGTCATGTTAGTCACTGTCTCCGTCGTCCCTCCCCCCACCCTCCCCCCACACCCTCCCCGGGGCCGGATCTCTGTACATAACTGTTAGTGGGTGTTAGTTGAGGGTTCGGGTTAGTAGTAGGGTTAGAGTTATTAACACATGTGAAATCTTGACTAGAAGTGTTTAGGTGATTTAGAACAAACTCTTGACTAGATGGGTTAACAAGGTTAGTGTTTGTTTGAGCATGGTTAGTGTGAACAGGGGCTATCGCCCGCCCGCCCGCCCGCCCGCCCGCCCGCCCGCCCGCCCGCCCGCCCGCCCGCCCGCCCGCCCGCCCGCCCGCCCGCCCGCCCGCCCGCCCGCCCGCCCGCCCGCCCGCCCGCCCGCCCGCCCGCCCGCCCGCCCGCCCGCCCGCCCGCCCGCCCGCCCGCCCGCCCGCCCGCCCGCCCGCCCGCCCGCCCGCCCGCCCGCCCGCCCGCCCGCCCGCCCGCCCGCCCGCCCGCCCGCCCGCCCGCCCGCCCGCCCGCCCGCCCGCCCGCCCGCCCGCCCGCCCGCCCGCCCGCCCCCGCCCGCCCGCCCGCCCGCCCGCCCGCCCGCCCGCTCCCAGCAAATTAGGCACGCACAAATACAGTTAGCATTTCGTGTGCGGGTCAACAGGTGAACTATCGGAGCCAATCTATCTAGGTTCATCTACTGCACACATGCCACCCGTAGTACAGATTTAACGTTTTTTGTATGGGCGTAGCTTTTATTTACGCAATAGCTATTGAATAGCCTAGCTTGCTCTGCATATAAAACACTATCTGCTCTGCATATAAAGATATTATTTAATAGTTCCCATTAATGTACAACTTGAACTGAACACATCGACACAATTATGGGGTACCGTAGTGCTTAGAGTATTTCATAATGGAATTGAGATAATATCGACATAATACGTTATTAACATAATAGTTCTGTTGAATGACCAGTCAGTTTATAATTATGTTGATCGTTAGTGGTGTCGTTTGTTCCTGACGTTTAATGACAATATTATATAAGAATATACCATGCTTCTCAGAGAAGTCGACTTGATATTAGAAATTGGAATGAACAGGTTTACCAGGCTGTGAACTGTAAATCGTTTTGAGCAGTCCTACTGACCAGATGTGAAAGATCGCACCTCTTACCAGAACGAAGAGTTACGGCACATAACATGTACGATTCATGTTAAGCAGCAGAAGAAACGGACCAACGGATACTTAAATTTTATTAGTTTATGGAAGTGTGTTAGAACAGCTCGCTTCAACTGTGTTCTATACTACTAAGTGTGTCAGACGTCTAGACTGTGTTTTCCATGAAGTGTGTCAGAACAGCACGTCTCAACTGTGTTCTCCATCAAGTGTGCCAGAACAGCACGTCTCAACTGCGTTCTCCATGAAGTGTGTCAGAACAGCACGTCTCAACTGTGTTTTCCATGAAGTGTGCCAGAACAGCACGTCTCAACTGTGTTCTCCGTGAAGTGTGCCAGAACAGAACGTCTCAACTGTGTTCTCCATGAAGTGTGTCAGAACAGCACGTCTCAACTGTGTTCTCCATGAAGTGTGTCAGAACAGCACGTCTCAACTGTGTTCTCCATGAAGTGTGTCAGAACAGCACGTCTCAACTGTGTTCTCCATGAAGTGTGTCAAAACAATACGTCTCAACTGTGTTCTCCATGAAGTGTGCCAGAACAGCACGCCTCTGTTCTCTACGAGTTTTAAAGTGGTGCTTCTACTAACTACATTTCTGCCCAGCAACAGTTATTCGCCGATAGGTACACGTGCTGTCAATCAATGGGCTAATCGGACATTATTGTCGGCAGCGCTGCTGTGAGCGTCAACGTAACCATACGCACCCACGGGCGCACACATTATAGAGGGGTGGCAGAGAGAGGGCACTGTAGGCCTGTTACGTTTTTATTGTTAGATAAAAATGCATTACATGTTCCAAAAATAAAATCCAAACCCAGATAGTTGGTCTAACATATATCAACCCTAAGAAACATGGTTTGCTTTATTGCTGCTTACGTAAGAACAATACCTTTTACTCTACGTCGATGTAAAAAACAAAGTTTCCCATAAGAAATGTTGCATCAGCAAGTTTCTGTCCACATAAATACTTGCATTTACAGCAGTTTTATTTATTACAATAGACTCCGCTTAACAGAATCACGTCGGGCCCATCGCTTATATCAAGCGTCTGATTCACATAAGTGGCACATAATCATAGAACGGGAATATGGTATGATTCTGCCCCAGTCAAAATATTTGACTCTACTAAGCGGCTGATTCTGTTATCCGTGATTCTGCTAAGCGGAGTCCAATCTACTCACATAAATAACTGTTTTTCGCAGGATTACCACACACCTGTATTGTATGATATAAAATGCACGCACGCACACGTGCGGACGCACGCACACACATAAACAAACGCGCGCACACATACATATACACTTGTACGCCTACAGGCCGGTCCAGACACGGTGTTTGTGCATGATTGCCTATGCTACGACCAAGCCCAGCGGGCGCCGGCACAATACACCGGTTATTAAGTTATTAGTGATTGTCGTGTCTTCTAGTTAATAGCACATAATGCCGCCTGATTTTTATCTCAAACGATACATTAAAGCGCTTTATAACAATTGTTGTTGTTGTT